>OZ010648.1:14941043-15401689 GCA_963932195.1 Empis livida
ATTTTTATTTCAGCGTAGATTTTGCCAAAACATGTCAATTTATTATTTTATATTCTGATAAATTGACAAATTTGATAAATTTGACAATATTTGTCAAAATTGTCAGTTTTTCACCATATAAATGATAAATTGACAAATTTTAGTTTACAAATCAGTTACTTAAAGCAAAAATTTATTCTAATTTTAATAATTGAGTATTTTATTATGTCAAGTTATGATTAAATCTTCTTAAACTTGCTTTGCTGAAAATTTGTACTTATGTAGATATCATGTTTTTTGGCAAAACTGCACATAATTATTCTTAACCATTTAATGTCAATTTTAACTATTTTTTATTAATTAAATTTTTCATTTTTCATATATATCCTGTCAATATAATAAAAAAAATATAAATCCTGTCAATATAATAAAGAAAGTCCTGTCAAAAAGTATTTAATATTATAAAAAAAAAGTTTATCTATTTACCTGAAAATGTTGCTTCAAAACGTACAGATAAAATGTACTTTTTTTTTGCTGTTGTTGTGTGTTTATATATCTCATTAAAATTCTGTAAGAATATTTTCCAATATCCTTAGTTTCTTCCTTTCAAATTTTATACATAGTTCAATAAATTCTTCTTTATTTACATTTTTTTTTTTATGTACTTGCTTCACTTTACTTATTTTATTTCTTTAACACAAAAGTCATTATTTCTTGTGTTGTAAAAATTGCATGTCGATGACATTATTTATATATTATATATGGCCAATATTACTTAAGATAGGATTTTCTTACAGGACTTTTTTCTTTCTTCCAGTTGTAATGCACTTATCATATACAAGCAAGAAATTGTTTTTTTTTTTTCAGTATTTAATGCTCTCTATTAAGAAAATAGAATTGATGTCATTCGGTTGTTAGTATTTTCTTCTTTTTTTTATAAAACAGGAATAGCTTAAATTGCACACCACATAAACTATGACACATCATCAGGACAAATTTTTATATACAAAAAAAAAAAAAAACCCAATGTCTCTTCTACTTAAAGTAGAACAATTTTAAATTTTTTTTTTTTGGTATATAAATACTCGTATATATCCATTTGGGTATAATGTTTGTCCTTGTAGCTTGTACACACATATTCTATAGATAGTTTTTTTTTATTAAAAACTACAAAGTTATTTTATAAAAATAAAAAACAAATTATGCATAATATTAAAGTTTATTTCGTTGTATAGCCCAGTCAAGTGAAAGCTTTCTTTAGGGATTCGTTGCCGAGAAGGAATGGGCTTTAGGAGGTTTATATGATATTTTTTTTTCAAAATAATAATGCGAATATTGCCCTATTAAAATTTCATATTTATATAGTTTCTATATTATAATTTTTCTGTTATAATATGGAATGTTGACTTTTGATTACTTTATGGTATTTAATGCCATAAGGGACAATGAATATGTTTTATTATAAATATCTAAAATATGGAGGAATTATTAAGGACACAAAAAAAAAAAAATTATATAGAAATATTTGTGTGTGGGATTAGTTCAGGGAATGATTTTTGTTTTAACTTAAACTATATCTTCAATATATAAGTTTTAGAAATATGTGTTATATAATCAAAAAGGATGGAATGAATATTTAAGGATTTTGTAATATAGCATATGTTTTGATATATTTTCCATATCTGGAAAGGTTAAAATTATTGAAATAGTTTACTTAATTTTTCTAAAAATTTGCAATAGACTAGAAAAAATATCGGTAAACATAATAAAAAATTATTTTATTGGCATAACTTTAATTCCGTGTTAACGTATGGTTTATAATCCTGGAAAATGTCATTCCATAATGAACATCGTTTGGGGTCTTTTTACAGGAGGATTATACGTAAGATTTTCGGGCCTGCTAACATCAATGGAGAGCGAAGATAACGTTATAATCATGAGACTTAGATAATATGTGGTAACGCTGAACTAGTCTTTACTAAACGTCGCGAGGATAAGATACAACTCTCCTACAAAATCAAGTTTCAAATCAAGGACAAACAGATAAGAGAAAAACTTTTCCTCCGGTGGAAAGGTGGTGTTCAAGCGGGCGTAAGAGTGCTTAACATCGCTAGAAGCTGGATACACGCTGCGCAAGACGGAGATCTTAAAAGGAAAGTTTTGGACTGGGCCAAAAAATAATAATTTGTAGAACTAATAAATTAATTTTTAAATACTAATTGTGATAATTCATTTATTTACTTAATAATATTATAAGAATAGAAAAGAATGTTTGAAGATTTAAAATCTAGTTTTCGGAAAAACATATTTTAATGAATTCAAAATTTCATAAGTCTACTAAAAGATACAATTTCAATCCAACCCCTTTTTTTCACTAACAGTTTTCTTTAATGCATTAATTAGAATTTAGATTAATATGCCAAAGTTGTAAGGACGAGTTCAATATACCAGAAGTTTGTATAAATATTGTATATACTAGAGTTTAACTCTACTAAATGCAAATTTTTTTAATGCCTTCGGGATTAAGGATTATACGAAAAAAGGTTGTAACTAAACCAAATTGAATAAAATGATATTCAATTTTGGTGAAACAACCATTTTTCGAATAACATCATACCTGAGTTATATCACATTATTGGACATTTAATATTGTACTTGTTCAGCAACAAATATATAAACCGTACAGAAGCCATTAACTACAATTTTCTTAATACTTGATATTTACGCAATAACTAGAAAAATTCAGTAGAAATATATGAAATTGTAGAAAGTTAATTGCAATTACTGCGGTAGTTTCGCAGCTATGAATTTTAAAATTTTTTGGTTTAGTAACGGTTTGAGAGTGAAATCATATTAAAACAGCGATTAGCGCAAATGGAGAATAAAGAGCGAAATGAAAACTAGGATCCAGTATACATTTTAAGAATGTCAATCAAAAGGATATAATTTCATTTATAGCTTTTGTATTTTGTTCTCACACCAAATCAACTTCGCTTCAGAAGTGTTCTATAATTATTTATAGAATACTTCTGAAGTGTTCTATAAAATTTATAGAATACTTCTGAAGCCAAGTTGACATTAATTAACTATTGTCATTAATTTAGTTATCAAAATTTTCAATCAATTTTAACATAAATATTATGTATTAAATTAAATTAATAAAGAATTTTCAAAATATAAATATGAAAAGTTAGATCTCGTACTTTTATATCCTTTCACAATCAATAAGAAACATAAAATATGTATTTACATATTTTTGGATTATTTTTCTAAACTATTATCGACTATTAAAACTAAAAGCTTATTTCAAAATATACTAAATTAAAACAACTGCTCTGTTCCTTTTTTTTTCTCTCTCTCTGCTTATTGCTGATTATGCTTTATAAATTAAATTATGACATCCGAATAAATATTTAAGGATATAAATATTAGTAATAATATAGTTAAAATAGTTTTATCGATAAATTTATTTATTTTGACTTTACTATAATAATATCTCTTAATATTATGAGTTAATTTTTTTTATATAAATTATTACAATCGCCTTGCAGGGATTTAATAAATTTATTTTGTCTATATTGTGGGTTGTTAGTCTTTATGGATATTTTTTATGGACATAACCCAGATTATCCTTATTAATTGATCAATATATGATTAAAATATGCTTTAGGGAATTCTGGATTAAAGTTTTAATATAATTTGTGTAAGAGAATAAAAGAGGGTTTAGTGATAATTAATAGTAATTATTGATAAAATCAATAAATTTTTAATGAACATTCATTTTTCTATTAAAAATTAGACCCTTTTTAACAAAATGTGAATGATAAAAAAAATGCGGTTTCATGGCAACAAAAAAAGAATCAAGTTCAAAGAAGATTAAACTTTAAATTGAATTGTAAGGAAGTAGTTTGTTAAAATAGGTAATCATTTATTTTAATTTAATTTTATATAGTTTCGTTAATAATAAATTAAATTTAATACATGAAATTTCCTGAAATAAAGTAATTCAAGAGCAAAGCTAATTTAAATTCCTTTTTTACCTTAACTAAAAGCACGATTAGAGTTATATATAATTATAAAAATATAAAATTTAATGATGTAATATTGAAAATATGGAGTTTGTTGTGATAATTTAATAAAAAAATTACTTAATGAGAATATTTACGTGCTTGATCTGCTTCGAACTGATACCTAAAACAATTGTTAGAGCGATGGTATTTTTAACTCACCAATATTTACCGAATTAATTTTATATACTACATACTTTCTAATTCTATCTAGGAGAACTGCAAATTTAGGTTCATTAATGTTTTGCCAATAATTTTACAACGATCATTGTGTTATAGTATTTCTAACTAAAACCGTATTGCATCTTTAAATTCAATCAACAATTTTCTTACTAAAATTGTGGTAGGATGTACTCAACATTTAGAAAAATAGTGTTTGTTGGTTGGTTTGGTCGAACGGTGAACATTAAAATGCTAAGACCTTTTGGTTCACTGTAGTCTGGTATCCATGACGTTAAATTTTCCTCTATAGTACATCGACTAACACAATTTCCTTAATAAACTTGACCAGTTTTTCCGGCGTATTATTACCTGCTTCCCCAAATGTCTGACATTCCAAGTTGTGTGACACTCCAAATTCTTGAATCTCCTGTACAATATGCACGACACTGGCAATGGATGTGCTACAAGGATTTCTTTTGCTCTCCATATCATCTTCAGGCCGAGGATGGCCTTTTTCACTTGATTGCATTTGGTCATATTTTTCTAAGGAAACATGCTGCGAGTCCTAGTCTCGCAGCATGTTTCCTTAGAAAAATATGACCAAATGCAATGCCAGTGAAAAATCGTGCTGTCGATTAGTGTATTGATCAAATACTTTTAGTTTCGTTAGCACTTACCAGCAATCACTACTTATCCATCTCTAATTAAGCTGTCCATATATCCACACTAGATATGTTTATCTGTCTTTCACTAGTTTAAATTTAATTGATGAGTTCTTTTTTAATGTTGACTAACTATCCGAGCAAATTATGATATAATTATAATTATACTATTTTTAAATAAGAAATTATTATATTTCTAACTAAATTCTGAGAGGTAATTTTCTAGTATAGAGGTTTTAAATTCAATTTTCGATTTTCTTTGATTCATAACTACTCTACACAAGCAGACTGACGACTTGAAATTTAATAATCACAATATTCTTAATGGAAAAACTGAGTAACAAAATTAATAACAAAATTTATTATTAATAATAATAATAGTTAGTATAATAAAATTGTATCATGAAAAATATTTAATTTGACCCCAATAATCATATTTTCTTGCTCATATTCAATTTTTCTTACAAAGGGCACGTACTTTAATACCTAGTACGAAATTATTAATAAAAAACTTTTACAACTGATTTTCATTTACTTCATCCTTTTTCACTCAAATTATTAAGATTATAAAAAAAACTATATTTTTAATTCAAAAATCCATGAAATCATAGAATATAACTATAATAGTTAGATTTTTAATAAAATGTAAAATTCTATATTACATAAAAAAGATATTATTTTACAATTCAATAATTTTTTTCATTGCTGCTGTTTTCTATCTATTTTCATTATTTATAATATCATATTTTTTTTTTTTACAAAAGTAACCTTTAAGACTTCTTAGATATCATAAAATATTTTATAGAAAATATTAAATATGAATTTTATATCACAAAAGAAATAGTTTTCCATTTATAAATTGAAACTTGGGTATTTCTATGAAAAATTAATGATTTCTTAGGAAAATTTGAAAAATTATCCATTAGCGTTGTCCAAATATTAAAATTTCTAAATATATTACAAAATTTGGAACAGTATTAACTAAACACCTAGTAAATAGAATTTAAAATTTACTTCTCTTATGTTTTTAAAAGATTTTTTCGGAATTACTCATTTTCCATTGTTTAGTAAATATGAATTTTTACTTTTATCAATAATAGACAAACCTATTTCATTTTCTTGTATAATAATATATGCTAAAATAATTCAGGACATTTTTTTGTAAAAAAATCTTTTTGCCGACAAAATTCTGAACCGAAAGGTTAAAAAAAAATCGAAATAAAAAATATTGAAAAACGCATTAAAAAACTTTCTTTCAATTCAAATGTGATTATAAAAAAAAAAAATAATAAGAAAACAAGCATTTTTATATAAATATTTATATTTTTTATGCAGAAAATTGAAAAAGCCGCGATAGAATACTGAATATCAGTTAAATCCATAAAGCTTTTTTTTTTTTTCTTTAATATTTTTGTAAATGCACGTCTTACCTTACCAGTTTCATGACGCATTACCAAAGGAACATTTCTTTCTGCCTATTATGGAGCAAAAATAACAATATTCCTATTACCATAAAGTTACCAATAACAAAATCTAAAAATATAAAAAATTATGTTATGTATATTTCCTTCTGGAGTTTGTCGAGGGAAACACGTTCACAAAATAATAAGTAACTGTGGCCGCAAAAATTCACAACAACGAAAAAAAAAAAAGTTTAATACTGGACACTTTTGAATAAATTTTTGATAGTTTTTAAATTTAGATTCCAATGAAGATATTTTACAGTAAAGTGATTTGAACAATTTACGACCAAGAACTATAAATAGTGGTTTAGCCTTTTTAAGCATCATTCACACTGCATAAAGTTTGAAATTGGCAGTAGTACACGTTTTATCAAACAAACTTTACTTAAATGAAGAAAAGTTTGTTTGATAAAATTAGTTCTTTTAAACTTAGTTGAGTACTCAGAAACATTTTCGTCTTATCATTCAACGTTTTTTCATCTAATCAAGTATTGATTAAGAACCATCCGAACTCTAATCTTCGTTTTTCTTTTTGGAAAAATGTTGATAAGACAAAGAATTCTACTTCGTTTTATCAACAATCACATTGACTAAGACTTTTAAAATCCTACAAGGTTTCTATGTTGAGAAACCTTGTAGGTTGAGGTTGAGAAACCTTGTGACATTGACTAAGAACTATTTGGACTCTTAGCATCATAATTCTTTCCTCCCTTTTTGAAAGAATGTTGATAAGGCCAAGAACTCTTCTTGGATATATTAACATTACAAGGCTTATTCGTGTTAAACATTGAGTAAGAACTATTTGTACTCTTAGCATTCAACTTCTTGTTTGAAAGAAATCTTCTGCGTCTTATCAACATTCAAATTGGCTAAGAACCATCTGGACTATTAAAATCCAACTAGATTTCTTTGCTTTAGCCATTTATTAAGAATCATTTGGATATAAACATATCAGATGGTTCATAGTCAATTTGAGAACCAATCAATAAAGAACTAGACTGGAAATTTATCTTTGCTAACTGTCGACACAATTACCTAGAATATTAACCATGACTGACAGAGTGTAACGTCTAGGAATAATGAGTTCTCTGTAGTTTCCTTCACACTAATAACTATTAGATAATTCCACTGAATTATGAAAACCATAATCGTAAACCTTAAATGAAACTTTATCTGACATTCCATTCCCAATATTAACATTTATATGTTGCCAGTCATGTTAATCTTTATGCGCAAGCGAATCATTTGATTAAAAATCAACGCAAAAATACGTTTTATTTCAAGTTTTATATTTCATTATATTTTCCATTCTTTTTCTGAAACATTGTATTTGATTTTTAGTTTAGTTTGTTTTTGTTTTTTTTTTGTTTTGTGAACATGAATTTCTAGGATCTGATAACACAAACACGATGAAATGAAAAAGTATATTTTACAAAAAAAAAAAAAAATGCCATGCGCAAATGTATTTCTGATGTTGGTTCTATAAGGAATTTCATACAAATATTTATTTGTTCTTTCTTTTACTTAAAAGACTATCTTCTCTCAACATTTGAAAAAAAAAAGTGTTGTTTTATGTTGATTTCATTATACAAAATTTCATAAAAAATATTCTTTTTTTTTTTTTTTTTGTTGAAGTGTGTTTATTTTAGATAGAAAACGATATGGGAAAATGGGTGTAGAAAGAATATTACTTACTAAGTTTTCTTTCGTTGTTTTTTTTACCATTTATTACCCAAAAAGTGCATTCAAAAGTTATGTTGAAAAAAAAAAAAATAGCGTTTCTTTACATAAAGCTTATGAAAAAAACGAAAACAATATTTCACAAAAAAAAAAAAAAAAAAATTATTATTATGTTTAAATATACATAAAAAGTATCTTAAAGATATTGAGATTTAAATACATATCTATTGTCGGTAAATATAATTCTAGATGATTGTATATTTTATAGGTTTTTTTTTTCTTGAATGTTTTGTTGTCTTTTTTTCCCAGTTTTTATAATTCGAAAAATCATAAAAAAAGAGCGGCAAAAGATATGAACAACAACATAAAAAATAAAATAAAGCTAATGATATAAGCAGCACGTTTTAAGAAATCATAAATATATATCTATAAGTATAGAAATATATAATAGTTAACTGTAAGTTTATATAAACAGTTTTTTTTATATTTTATGCATTTCCTTTTTTGTTGTAATAGTGAAAAAGATTGCGCGGCGTTGATGATGATTAGTTTTAAATATTTTCTTATATTTATTTATATGAAAATTATGCGTGGGATTTTTTTTTTTTTTGATTTGTAAGTAAATTGCATGTATGATCATTAATTTACATCAAAAGGAGTTCTAATTTTTATGTAATTTTGATTTCTATGTACTATATATTTTGATTATCAATTGTCATAATATTGAAAATTAATAAATAATGAATTATAAAAAATTTTATTTTTTGTTGTAGATATGTTGGGTATATCGGCGAGCGTAGGGGTTTTTTAGAATTCTTTTTTTACTTACATAAAAATCTTGTAGATAGGCGTAGACACATCTAAGAATAAGAGCTCCTACTTCTTTCTTAACTAATTGTATAAGTATAACAACTTTTTACCAATGCTTTTAATTTGGATCGAGATTTTTCCAATTTATTCTATTTCAGGATTAGTTATTCTTAAAATGTCTCATTTTGGTAATTCTCTAAAAATATTACATTTGTCCAGTAGCATTTTTTTTGATCAGCAATATTTAGATTATCATTTTCGTTAGACATATTTCAAAATAACAATTGCGTCCGCCATTAATGAAATTTCTTTTACGGCCGCCATTAAATGAATGTCATCCACCATGAAATGAATTAATGAAGAAAATCTGTGTACATAAAAAATTTATTTATAACTTGTAATAGAAAATATGTTGAAAATTTTGAATGGTTCTTAGAAATTTTGTAAATTTGGTGGTTTCCTGATGGCGGGGGTCAAAAGGCCAATTACACCATAAGAAGCAACTAAAATAATTATCTTTTAATACTTAGAAATGTTAATTTAATATAGTTAAAATTAATCTATCACTAATATATGACTAATCTATTATTAAATTATTTCAAGAATAGGCAATAAATTTGTTTGATTTGAATTCACTTTGGTCTCTTCCTTGAGATTTGCCAGAAAATGTAGAAATCTTGACATCGTTATGTAATCTTATGAAGAAACAATGTAGTGATTTAAAAATGTTAAGGAATAAATAAATATTTAATTGCTGAAATTAGTATTTTCTAGCATACAATTTGGTTGGCTAGATAGATTGCAGTCTTTAACAAATTAAGAAAACCCTAGTAATTCGTGATATAAACATTATGTAGTAATCTGAATGTACTACTCGCCCTTCTTCGTTCTTTTTTCGTGGTGCTTCAGCAAATATTGAAAGTGCTCAAGTACTGCTGAACTGAATGTAGATAAAAACCACAAAATCCATTAACTTGGCACCATACTTAAAATTTAATATTAAAATTATATTTATAAATTTTCCACTATTTCATATAGACGATATTTTTCATTATTTAATAGTCGTTGTTTTATGAAAAATTTATTTAACAGTTTTTTAAGAAAAGTTTTCACTTATATAACGACTATTAAATATAGTGAAAACTTGTATAGATGACTAAAATAAACTAAAATAAAAAATACTTAAATAAAGATTTCCATTTCATCGTAAAGGTTTCTAAAATGCTAAAAAAAAACTTATCATAAAATTCATAAAAAAAGTTATTAAACAAGCCAGCAGTAAAGAATTCAAAAATAAATATCTTTATCGATAATAAAAACCAAAAATTCACTTAAATTTCGTATATTAAAACACGTAAAAAATATTTTTTTTTCATATATCGATTGTCATACCACAAACATAATTCAATCAATCATTTTCCCATTTTTTATTCGACATTATTTTATTGTCTTTTATCATCATCATCATCGTAATTTTCATTTATTTTGAACATCGAATATATTTTTTTGTTTTATGTTATGTACATTTATTTTTTCTGCATGATTTATTTGAAATTCATGATTTTTTTTTTTATATACATAAATATTAACATTAAATTCATAAATAATCGCTCCTTAACAAACATTAAAAAAAAAAAATGGAAAAGTAGAAAGAAGTTCAAATCAATTTGTGATTTAGAAATCAATATTGAAATATTTTTAGGAAAATTTTAAATTATATTTGACATGACTTTGAAATTATAAGCCAAAATTAGAAAAGTTCTTCCTTTTTTTTTTTTGTAAATAAAGGAAAAAGACAGTTTTCCTTTATTTTAATAATTTAATTAAATCTACTGAATTATGTTTTTTTGATAACTAACCGCATAAAAAAATATTATATGTTTCTTATGTAAATTAGATTTTTGTCGATTATGAAAATTGAAAAAAATAATATAATAAAAATTGAATATTAGCATGAGAAATTTTATTATTTTTATTATTTATCTGGGATTATTCATGTAGAAAGATTTAAAGCTTTATGTAATCTAGGATACTTTGTGTAATAATCCTTTTGTAAATAAATGATTTGAATAAATTTTGAATTTCCAGCTAGGAAATTAAAAATTGTTGATAAAATTACTAAATAATTCTTACTAAATTTTTAGGTTTATAGTTTACTAATACATGGTTGGTTTACTAATATATTTTAAAAGGAACTTAATCAATTGAATGCTATTTTTCTACACTTTTTAAGGAAACTAGTATTCAATCTATTAAGTTACTTTTATAATATATAAAAGTCCATTTAATTAATAAAGCATACCATAATTATCCTTAAATTACAATCCATAACAATTGGTGATTATTCTTCGTCTATAAAATTTCCAATGCTGTTGTAAAAGTCTACAATAAACACAAGTTTTTATGATTTTTTATTGTGGACTTTTCACGCGCATCCCAAAAAACGGTAGTCATAATGGTTCCGAGCTTTCTTTATTCATCATTCGCTACGTAAAATCCAATAATTTGATTGTTGTTTCATTTATAGTTTTATGATGAATCCAAGTTATAAATCTACCCAAAAACTCATCTGGATTATATTGATATAGGTCCAATTAATTTTTTGAAGTTTTCACTCATTCACGTTTTTGATCAATTATGACCAAATTCGGTACTCATCTTGCACAAAGCTTTTTCATATCCAAATTTTCAGATAAAATATTTATTATGTCTGCGATCATTTGCGATGCCTTTTACTATACCGTGTATTTCTGGAGTAGTTGCAGTCAGTACTAGAAAAACTTGCAGTAATATAAAATTTAATTTTCTATTACTGCAAGAAAAGAAATTGATTTTAAGTAATATATTCATTAAATGGTATGTAGGACCAGAGCTTCAAAAAATAAGTTAATTTAAAGCAGTATTAACAAATTCTACAATATAAACTGATTCACAAAATTATTAGAGTATTAATAATAAATATTGTAGTCTAAACATTGATTTACAGAGTATTTAAAAGGATATAATTTTCTATATATTTAATTACACCGAATAATAACTTTCTCAATAAATGTTCTAGTTTTTAAATTATAGAAATAAAAACTCTTTAAATATTTTTTATCCTTTTTAAATTATTTATTTAAAATATTTTAAAAATTCAAATAAAAAATATTAATTTAAAAGGCATATATAAAATTATTTATTGTTGGTATCTGCACTAACATAAGAACTGTTTCTCTCCAACCAGGTAACATCAACTTCCACAAAACCACCCGTATTCCTTTCCTCTGTTCTATCTAACCTGTTTTACCAATAAAATCAATTTTTTATACGTTTTATAATACCTAAATATAATTGCAAAAGAAATTTTTAAATTTAAATATCAAATTCCTAAAAAAATATTAATTTAATTTATCAATTTCTTATATCCTTTTTATATTTCCATACACAATTCAATTTTTTTTCTTAATCGAATTAATATATTTTCATATCTAAATCGACTCATCATTAAAAATTGCATATATCCTTGATAAAAAAAAAAATAATGTGTAGAATGAAAACAAAAAAAAAAGCAATATAAATTTAACCCTATAATCTGTATAACACTTAACCCTAGAATAAATCCTTTCTTTCCCTTCAAACAGAAAAAAAAAATTTGATTTATTAATATTTCTTTCCTGGACTTTTAACATAGTTTACCACTTTTGGTTATCCGTACAATTTCTGTGCGCAAAAAAAAAAAAAACAATTTATAAATCATATCGTCGTTCGTTTATGTTTTACAGTTTACACTATTCACCACAACAAAAAAAAGAAGGATAGAATTTTGGTACCTTCGCTTTTGTTAACCAGGCTCCTAAAATGCCCACTTAAGTTGGTCTTATTTCTTTTTTATTAATAATAATATGAAGAAATATTTCCATTTTCCAAATTCGATTGTATTGCATTCAAAACATTATTCATTTCTCAAGAAAAAAAAACCCATTTTTACTGAGCATAAATGGGAATTTCCTACACATCCTCATATTCATACAGAAAATATTGTAATATAGTAGTTTATCATGTAAAACCGAAGAAATATTAACATAAAATAGAAATAATTCTTCAAATTTTATAAATTTTTCTATATTTTTTCTACACATTCTTTTTTTTTTTGTATGAAAAGCACAACGGGTGAAAAATATTGGGTGAACCGATAAAAAAAAATTAAAACAGCTACAAGAATATATGTATTTATGAATATGAAATTTGAATAATGGAAATAGAGTAGCTATGATTCATAGTATAATAGAACTGAGAAGATGAGAAAAAATTCTGACAATTTTATTATATAATTTGAATTTTTAATGTTTGTGTCCTTTTGTAGTTAGTAAATTAAATCGTTAAATTTAATGGTTTCAAAAATTAAAATTTTATAATTTAAAAAAAAAAAGAATGTTGAAAATGTAATCAATTTTTTTTAAAATTACTTCTTTACATTATTTATTTTCGTTTGAAAGTTTCAAAACAAGTTAAATTACTTATTTTAGTTTCAAAGCAATTATTACGAAATAAAATTAGAAAAGTGTTGAATTGGTTCATTGTGATGAATTGTTCCATTTAATTATGTACAATTTCTAAATTAAATTAATGCAATTAAATATTTCAATAGATGTGAGAATTTTTAACATTGACAAATGCTCAAAAAGCAATTTACGTAAATCTTTAGTGAAAGCTAGGATAGAGTTACGACATTCAAAAAGTCTAAAATTATCATAATTGATGTTATATCAGTAAAGGTAAAGTAAATTTATTTGAAGTTTTGTGTAAACATAAATCTTTATCTTCGGTATTGTTTTAAGAAAGGAATAGATCGCCAATAACTAGTAGTTTTTTTTAGCGTACCACAGTTTTGCTAAAGCAATTTTAAGAAAGGAATAGATCGCCAATAACTAGTAGTTTTTTTTAGCGTACCACAGTTTTGCTAAAGCAGGGTTACCTGCTTCACCCGCATCGTTACAAATTCAAAAACGCACAGAAAATGTTAAGCGATGGTATAGTCTTCGTATTATTTCTAAAATTGTAACCGATGAGGAAAATTGTATGCCTTTTTAAGACTTTCCAAAACGTTCCGAATCTCGTCTATGGATACATAAAGATGATTCAACTCCACTGACAACAATAGATTGATTATAAGGCAATCAAATTGGGGGACATAATTCAGTAACAGAAATTATTTGTTTTTGGATACTCCAGCTTTAATGTAACATAAGGTAATTTCGTTCACAGATACAGGCAGAGCTACTATTGAATATTTTAAGAAAGGCTACGTACATCCATTCCTTATTTTTTATTCATGGTATTTTTTAACATAAAATGATTTGCGCCGTGTTTTTGAGTTGTGGAAAGTCAGATTGAATGAATGAGTTTTGTACTTTGAACACATATAAATAATATTTTTTTTAAAATTCTTAACCGTTTGTTTATATATTTTTTAGTGACCCAAGCTTTAGTGGCGTCTGGCCGTTTATATGACGTGTAAATGTTCAACATTATTATCCAGTCAATATAATTCAAATATTTTATATCTTTTAATTATTTACGATCTGTGTAACCCAATAGTCATTTAATTCTTATTATTTTAAATGTACGAATCGAAACAGGGAATAGGAAAGTTTTGCTAAAGAACGTATTATCCATATTCTTAGCTCCCTTAGAACTGTGAACATTGTCAATCTAATATAATTACAAATACATTTCAACGTTACAAGTTCAACTATTATCAAAAAAATTCTTCATAGGAAGCCAAAAATTAATTTTCTTGAATTAATAAATTTGACTAAATAAAAAATATTTAGTAAAACATATTTATGCCATATACATCTTAGAACTACTAATCTTTTATCTAACTGAATCTTTATGTCATTATTAAATAAATCAAATTTATTGCAATATAATGAATCATACTAAAAATTATAAAATAATATTTATTTAAATAACTATAATTCCAACTATAAATAAAATAAAATATTTGTGATTGTCTAATGTCCGGCACAAAACTTCAATAAAATAAAATAAAAATTCTTTTTCCAATTCCAATCACGTGTCATCAAAATACATTTTTGGGAATATAAAAAAAAAAAAACTTCTATATAAAGTAACCACAACAATTCACTTCCAATTCTATTTTTGGCAATACCACATCACAAATTGTGAATTCATATTAAATTCATTGTATATAAAAAATAAAGTATAATATTTACAAAAAAAAACAAGAAAAGAATTCACATAACTCTTTCAGCGCCTCCACCCCAAATATGGCAAGGATCATCAAAATAAAAGACAACACAGAACAAAAGTAAACAAAATATTCAACCATATACTACACTCCATAATAGTAAAAACATTAAACATAAAATGAAATAAATTTCAACCCGGCAAATATAATTCTTCTTAGTTTTGAGTAAAAAAATCAATTGGAAATCCTTTTGATTCTAATGTTTTCGACAACACAAAATCGAATAAAATACCACAAAATAAAAAAAAAAAATGAGAAAATATTTGGTGGGCGCAATGGGAACACTTTCAATGTGAGAATCCGAAAAAAAAAAAAACACAAAAAAGGAATTTGGTATGTGAGAAAAAATAAGGATATTTCTGATATTTTAGTCTTTAAGAATATATCAGCTAAACTCTTTTACAACCACTATTCGTCATATGAATACTTTAGTGTAGGAAATATCATGCAGGTTTTTAGTGAATCTTTTCAATATTGATTTTTTATGGAACTTTGCTGGAATTAATTTCGAATTTGAATATACATCAAATTACATAATATATATTACAAAATATTTTAATTGTATTGCAAATACATTATTCCTGGTAAAATTACTATACAAATATGTTTTGGAACTTGCTGGTTAATAATGTAATGATTAATTACATTTGGTGATAAATATTACATTTACCACCGACAACCGCCAGAGAAACGATTTTTTGGAATGTCAAATATAATTTAATAATTAGCCTAAAAAATTAAATAAAATGTGGTATATTAGGTGTTGACACTATATTTAAATAAATTGTTGCTTGCAATATCGCGCGATATTTGCATTAGTTTGAATATAAGCTGCCCTGTAATTAAATTTCGCACCGATAGCGAAATAATTCGCTTCGCTGTCGGTGCGAAAAAATCGTATTGGTTTGGGGAGTTCTTAAAAGTTCATTTTTTGAATTACGGTTTGCGTTATTTCCCAAGTTATAATTTTACTATACAATACAAACTTACTTCTAGCAACTAAAGAAAAACAAATTGAATGAAATTAAGATATACGATTATTAATTTTAATTCTGTATATCCGGCAGCTGTATATCCGACAGCAAAGTATTACAACTAAAATCGTTCTAATGTAGACATCTATAAATTTTGTTATACTTTACTGTTGACGGTACTGTTTAAAGATTATTAACTATACAATACTTGGACATTCATGTTCATAAATATTTGGCATACCACACCAGACACGACTGAGTGCTTATATATCATAATCCTTTTTTTACGATATTTGAGGCAACTGTTTTTGACAGACAACATGCATAATTGTACTAAGTGTATCGTTTGTCAAGGTATTAGACAAGCAATAAATTTAAAACTTGTAACATTTTAGACAATTTTTTTGCACCTAAACAGAACATTATACACCTAAGTATTCATGCGATGAAAAATTTGACTGTTTTAACTAATAAAAGACCATTGTGATTCTAGAATACATAATGAGAATTGAAGGATAAAAATGCATCAAATATGGTTATATGATGACGATAGCATGGGAATAAAATGACAATAAAAAAACAATTCCAAATATAAACATAATCGAAAATTCATATATGAAATTATATCTCTAAGCATATTTTTGGCAAAAGTAAATTCTTTTACTCTTAAGTCTAAAACTATACCATCACGCAGTGGTATAGAAATCAAAACCAAATCCACTGTGTTTTTATGAAAACATCATTATAAAAGAAAAAAAATGAAGATTTAAATTGTTTGGCATATCTCCAAAAAAAAAAAAAAAGAAGACAAAAACAACCTTATAATTCTTTTGATTTGAAAATTCTCCCCCATTTATGGTATCGTCGTCATCAACATCATCAACTTTTGTGTATAGTAAATTCTTATATTTTAAGGACCAGAAATACATTTTTTTTTTGGGGAATTATTATGATTCAGAGGTTTTTTCTTTCAAAATTTGAACAAGAACAAATTTAGTCAGGTTCAATTAATTTGGTATTAAGAGGAGATTTACACTTGAAATAAATAGGTTTTTTCCTCTTATATTTTCTTGTTATGCAATTAGCCGAAAGGAAAAAATTATAATTTGATTTTTTTTTTGGTTGTGAAGTAGTTTTTATTTTTTTTAAGTATTATCCTAAAATGGATATTAAGAAATTTAAAGAATTTTTAATAATTTTATAAGAGTTTTGTGTTCCGACAAACAGAAAGAAAGAAGTTATTTTTATCCTTGATTTTTGATTACAATTTATTAATTGATGGATAATTTTTGTATAATATAGGCAAAAAAAATCAAAATTAATTGATTTGCTACTTATTAATAATTCATAAAATATTGTATGTATTTAATTTGTAAATTCATTATATTTACATGGATTTTTGTTGGCGCTATAAATGGAACGTATTGATTAATTATCGGAATTATTACTCGTCAAAAAAGAATTTACAAATTTGTAAATTGTTTTTGTATAAATAAATTCATTTAAGTTTTTTGTTTTATTACACTGAAAATTTATGGTACTTTTATTATGATCAATTAATTGTGACACAAATTTATTTGACTAAATCTGAATATAAAGATGAATATAATTCAAATAAATAGGCAGGTGCTCTTTCTAAATAGCATTTGACTCTGTAAAAATTAAATTCAAATATTTATCGGGAACAAAACAATAAGTCTATTTTCTTTAAATATATTTGCAAGAATCAATAACGATCAACGATCGAAAAAGCTACATAATAACAACAAAATTAAAGAATTTTTTACTCTAACTTGCATTAAGATTATGAACTAAATTCCCTATGTCCTATGTGTATCTCAGAATAATTTTACCTCAACAGGAATTAATGAAAACTGAATTGATATAACATGAATTTATCAAATTAAGATTACCATTAATTACAAAATCATTATTAAAATTGTATTAACTACATTAAAAAAAAAAAAAATTAACAGACAAAATGTGAATAAATAAATTAATTGGTCAATGCCATCAATTAGTACAAGGTTCGACACATTTCATAGGTCAAGGTCCGCAAAAAATTAATAATTCCAATCATAATTTTATTATTATTTCTATTTTAGATTTAACTTCCTGTCAACAGAAGCTAATTGTGTAACTAAACAATTTTAAAATAAAAATTGTTTTTTGAGTTACGTACATAATATAATTTTTTTTTTTATAATTAATTATTCATCAATTTCTAACATAATTTGTATCTATTATGCGAAAATTCTTTATTTCTTCCTCTTAGAACCTTTATGGAAAAAATGATATAAATATGTTATTAAAATTTTATATCATATTTTATATGATATAAAATTTTAACAACATGTTAATTTATAATACTATATTGATTATAAAACATTATAGAATTAATAATTATACTAATTAAAAAAAATAACACTGAAGTCATAGGAACTAAAAATCTATAGAATTTTGTACATATACCATAAACTGAATAAACTGAAAAAATTTCAAACCAAATTCAATGTTTTCCAAGTTAAATTTGAAATTATGTAGAATAATGACTAAGTTAACTTGAAAAATATGGAATATGGTTGGAAAAACGATGCATTTAACCTGAAAATGGGTTATTTTTTTATTAATATTATTTCATTTTCGAAATAATATTAATAAAAAAATTTTAAATTTTTTTCTATAAACTAATAAAATTGTATTAAAACTTATGGTCTTAACCTTTAGAAAAGCCACATTTAATATTATTTCAACTAAACAAAAATACAATATATTTATTAATAAAATAAATATATAAATGGAAATTGCTAAAAAAAAATATTACCATATCCAAATTTTATAGCTAAAGCACGAACAAAATAATACTATGACCATCACCACCCTTTTCATTTTTTTTTAATATTAAAACATAATATAATTGTATGAACATAAATTCTAATGTTTTCACAATTCTATTTTTTATAGCCTTAAGGCTATTTTTTTATGATTCGGTTTTTGATTTTTTTTTTTCGTGTATGTTTTATGGTAAATTATGTGTTCTACTAATAAAACAACAACTTATAAAAGATTCATATTTTTGTTTTTATTTGTCTGTTAAACAGGAAGTTTGATAATGCAAAAATAATACTATCCGTAAATAATGATTTTAAATGTTTCGATGATGCTATGTATAGAGAAAAATATTTAAATATTTTGTTTATGCTCTTTGAACTATGTCATTTGTTTAAATGGTTTTTAATATAATTTATGTGGTGAGAGTAAAACAATTTTTTTTTAATATATAATTTTTAAAACTAATAATAATAAAAAAAAATGTCATATAATGTTTGTCTTAAATTATATTTAATTAGCTTTGTATATTAATTATAAAAGTCGTTTAGAAATACTGAAACATGTTCACATTTAGCACAAACCCAACTATAATTAAATATTTCTTCATTTACAAGTGCGAAAGAATTATTATAATGACTGATATAAAGCAGAGACAAACCTTTGATAAAAGAAAATTTTATGTCTTATACGTTGTATTGAGATAAATAAAATACGGCTATTGAAAAACCAGAGGAGTTAGAAATTCTTTAAGCTTAAAAGCACGCGAAACTCAATTGGTATAAAATTTTAATAAAAAATTAACCTTAAGCATTAACCAAAAAAATTATATGACCGCTTACAATGACTAATTATTATGTAATAAATAATTTAAACTAAAAAATTCTGTAGTATTAAAAAAATTAAAAATATTTTTTCTTACATTAATAATCGATAAACATTTCTTCCAACGATTCAAAAATACCTTTTGTACTGGAAGTTTTCTCTAAAAAATCTTAGTCTGTTTTTATATCATGTTAAAGTTGTAGTACGACTGTCAAAATTACTAATTTTCTTCAATTTGTAATTAGAAAAGTAAATTGCCATAAAATCTGTAAATAAATTTAAGAAAAAGAAGAAAAACACAAAAAAAACATAAATTAATATTATTTTAAATAAATTTAAGTTTTAATTTTTTTTTTTTTGGTAAACCGTGTTTCTAAACTTACGATAACTTAAAAATTAGTGCCAACCACTCACAACACTCAATAAGTAATTTTTTGGGCAATTTAAAAGGCGGGTAAACAATTTTTTTTTTTACAAAATTGTTTTGATGTTCTGGAAACAGGAAATTATTCAAATTAAGTAAAAAGTATATTTTTTTTTCAACAATACAATAAAAAAATTTTATGAAATTAAAATAAATTTATAAAATTAAAAAATTAAATTTTTCAAATAAGTTTTTTTTTTTTTTTTGGTATTTTGTTTATTTTAAACTACCTCTTACTGATCTCTAGTGCCACAACAACGAATTTTTATTAGAGTATTTTAAATATATATTTAATTTTTGGAAGGATGGGCACAAGTAGACCACACAACTCAAATTTATTATTGCCATTTTATAATTTTTCTCTGATGTGATTCTGAAATTAAAAGAAATATTAAAACAAAAAAGAAATGAAACGGAAAAGTAAAATGTTTATAATTATGCAAAAGTGTTAATTTCAAAATTAATTGAACTGCAGACTTTTTTTGGTTATATTTATAGACATTTATTAGAAATTAAGTTTTTTTTTAAATATTAATTGTGACCGTAATTTTGTGTTTGTTTAAAAAATATATATATTACGTGAATTTTGCCCAATAAAACTTTAAAGTTTTCTGTTTTTTTTTTTTTTCAATTTAGCTAATCAAACAACCACACAAAATTGACCTTTCAAATTAAATACAATATATTATAATTATAAAAATAATACCAAAAACTTAAAAACTAAAAACAAATTATTATTATTTTAGTTTTTATAATTTCCCTGCTACTAATTTTTTTTTTCGTTTTTTTAAATAAATAAAATTTTATGGATATTTTATTTAATGTATTTTTGAATAATAATTAATAAAAATGGTATTTTTTTTCATAGGTATTTTGTAATTACATGTTTTCATTTTTTGTTTTATTTTTTTCTAAAACGTATTCACGTATATTCAAATTTACATATTTTGATGTATGGTGTTGTCCAATTTTGATGTCTGGTGATGTCCAAAATTCCACAAACTATAATATATATATATAATGTTCGTCCAAATTCTTCACTGAAGAAAATTACATTCTTTCTTGTATAAATGGATGAGTTAAAGCTTGATTTAACGACATACGTTTAGCTGGATCTAATGAAAATACACTATCAAGTAAATCTTTTAATTGTGTTACTTTACGATATTGATCATCCGGTAAATTTTGTTCAGCAATTAATTCTTGATGTAAATTTCTTGTTGGTTTTATTACATGCATTACAACAACCTTTTCCTTAATAATTAAAAAATATTCCAATAAAAAAAAACATTAATTTTATTAAATTCATTAAAAAGCTTACCCTTTCTGTAATTTTATCAATTTCATGATATAAAAAGTTACAACTTTGATCAAAATGTTGATCACGAAATTGTCCTTTTCGTATAACTTTATTAGGTATTTTACCTAAATAAAAAAATTTAAATTTATTTATTCAAAAATACTTTATTTAATAATTAATATAATAATAATAATAAATTTTTACGTTTTTACCTTTCAAATCCATGAAATATTTTAACATTTGATTATTACTTTTTCCACTAAATAATATTTTTCCAGTATATAATTCATATATTGTACAACCAGCTGACCACATATCAATACCAAAATCATATTGTATACCTAATATTATTTCTGGTGCACGATAAAAACGTGATATTAAATATGGTGTTATTTCATTATCTGTAACAGTTGATGCTGAACCAAAATCACATAACTTTAATATTAAATGTGTTTCATTTACTAATATATTATCTGGTTTTATATCAGCATGCAATATACCGGTTTTTTTTAATAATTTTAATGCTAATAATAATTGTTGTGTATAACTACGTACAGCTTTTATATGTAAACCAACATTTTTACCATATTTTTTTAAAACTTCGCGTAAATTCATTGCTAATGGTTCAAATACCATACATAAATGCTATAATAAAAGAATTGTAAGTACGATTAATATTTCATTTAGAATTTCAAGAAAATTACAATTGATATAGTAAGTAATTTAATTTCAAATTTTACCTGTTTGTGGAAAAAATGTCGATATAATCTTAAACAATGGAAACGATCTTCTGGATCAGCATCATTTAATTTCTTTAAAATTTCCAATTCGCGTAAACCAGTTTTGTGCCTTTATAAAACAAAAACCAAATTCATAAATAATTACAAAAAAACCTCTAATTCTACTTACATAATTTCATTATTACGTATTATTTTTACAGCTACATTTGCATTACCTCTAGCCTGATCACGTGCTCTTACTACATTACTAAATACACCTTGCCCAGTATAACCATAAACCGTATAACGATTATCTAATGTTTCACCAATACGTACACGATAGTATCCTTCAGCATCATCCCAATTATCAGTCAGGGATGGATTATCAAATTGATTTTTATTTGAAATTATTGTGTTGGGAGACTGCAAAAAGTTGATAAAAAAATGTTTATTAATTTACAAAAATTGAATTTCAAAAAGAAAGTTTTGAAATTTACACTCACGTCAAAATTTGAATCAACATCTTTTTCAGCAAACATATCCCATTCAGGTTTTTGTTTAGCTGTTGATTCTTTAATTGTTGGAGTTGGTACAATGATTTTTTCTTTTTCAATATTTAAATAAATTTCTTTTTCATTAATTAAATTAATTGCTTTAGTAGATAAATTCTCAGAATATTTATTTTTAATTGTATTATTTGTATCATTATCACTGATTTTGATTTTTTTCGGTGGTGGTGGAGTTAAAGCAGCTGGAGAAATTATAATATTTTTCGGTGGTTTTGGTTTTACAATTTCTGGTGTTGTAGCAGATTGACTACTTTGACTATCATCATTTTTACCAAGTTTCTAATATAAGAAATAATTTTAATAAAATAAAAATTATAATTTTTTAATAATTTCTTAATCTCATACCTTAAGTAATTCTTCACGGCGTTTTCGTCGCGTTTCAATAATTTTTTCTTCATCATCTGTATCGCTATCATAATTCATATCAACATCAATTATTTCATTTTCACTGTTTGTTTCTGCATCATCTAATTTTTGTCCTTCACTAAGAGAACCTTTAAATTTATCATTACGGTCACGTTTGTCACCACGCTTACCATCACGACGATTATTCGCGTCTCTTTCACGTTCTCTCTCACGTTCCCTTTCACGTTCTCGCCTCATATCAGACTCAAATTTACTACGGCTATGACTTCGTTCTCTTCTATTTCGACTGTCATCGAGATTCCAATCACCCCCACGATCGCGCCGAATATTATCACGTTCATTAAATGAACGATTCATTTTATTTTCATTACGATCACGGTTATAATGTTGACGTTCCTTATCACGATCAATTTCTCGGCGTAAATCTTCTTTATAACGATTATCATTGTCACGACGATTATTGCTATTACTTAACCGTTGATTTGTTGAACGATCACCACCACGATCACGATCTCTTTCACTACGATCACCGCCACTACGATTATTATCAAAATCTCGATTTCTTGAGGTTGTATACTGTCGTTTATCACGATCACGATCAGATGTTTGTAATGATTGCTGTTGCCTTGTCATTCTATCATCACTACGGCTATCACGGTCATGATTTTTATATTGTTGAGCTGGTGATTCAGATCTTCTACGCTCAATTCGTTGTTTTCGTCCACTATCTTTTGGATCTGTTTTATTATATTTTGATTGACCCGATGATAACCGTTGTTCGACTGGTGATTGACGATTAGAATGACGAACAGTTTGTCGATTATTTGATTTTGATTTTCTACCAACATTATCATCATTAGTATTATTATTATTATCATCACTAGAATCATCCAATAATATAATATCATTTTCATTACTTTTTTTCTCTTTCGATTTTTTTAAATTTGTACTTTTCACATCATCAATTGGTTTTTTATCTTTTGTACTTACTGTAGCAGCGACTATTAATGTGGGTTCTTTCGGTGTAGTTTTTATTGTATTTATAATTGTTTTTGTTAAATTTATTTGAACTGGTTTTGGTGTTGATTGATTGTCATCAGATTCTGACATATATGCACCAAGACTTGCTTGCAATAATGCTTTTTGGCGCATTAAATCTTCAAGATTTAATTCATCTTCAATTACTGCAACATCTGGACTAGCTACATCAATTTGTTCTGGCCTAAATAGCAATTTTATTTATTTTAAATTAAAAAAAAATTGTAAAAGTATATTTTACATTAATTTTACTTACTCTGGACTATCAGATTCTGATGAAACAACTTCCATTGTTGGTATTGATTTTGCTTTTAATGTTTTTGTAATTTCTTCAACTAAACTACATGGATCTGTTGATACATTTGGTTTTCTTATAAAAATTGGATGTCCATTTGATTTTTCAACAATTGTTACCAATGATACATCTTTATTAGCTTTTTGCATAATTTCAGTAAATTTACTATCCAAACCACATTTTTTAACAATGGCATTATTTTGTTTCAGTGTTATAGATTTAATATCTTTTTTATCATATTTATCTGATTCACTTAATTTATTTTTCATTTTTTTGTGTTTTTTATGTTTTTTCCGATCATCTATTAAATTATTTTTTGACGATATTTTCTTATGTTTCTTATGCTTTTTGTGTTTTTTCTTTTTTAAATCATTTTTTGAATGCTGTTGTTTTTCATCAACATTATAGTCACTTGATTCATATGAACTATAACATAATAAGTTAAACGTTTAAAATAAAAAGAACCTTAAAATATGCTAAGAATATTTTACCTTTTATCGTCCGTTGGTGACATTTTACTGATTTAAATTATTGAATTTCTTAATTAATAATAAATGTATTTAATTCAATACAATTATTATTACGTTATTTACAATTTTAAAATAGTTATTTGTGTTAGCTTTTTCTAAGAGAGAATTTTTTCAGCATTCACTTATTAGCAAAAAAAAATTTCTAAAATGTCAGTTTTCGGCGCCTGAGTTGGTTTTTTTCTTTTACAGTTGGCACTAATTGAAATATGTTCTACCCAATTAGCAAAGGTTTGTTTATATCATTGACAATATATATATGAACTTCTTGCAACCTTGTTCCTCAGAAGTGCCTAATAACGAGAACCCATTGTCTAAATATTTTTAAGTTTTGCCAGCATATTTTACCAATATTCTTGAAGTGATTTGGCAATAGATAATTAATGAGTTTTTCAAATAATTCACAATTTTTTCATTTAATTTTGCAGCTATAAGGCAATTGTATAACATAAGGAAGACCATAACACAAATATCAGAATTAATTATTTATGACAAACATATATCAAAATACAAATCATACGTGGATAGCGATGATAGTATCAACAATATCAAGGCTGACAATGCTAGTTAACTATATATTAAAATTTCGATATATTTTGTAGTTCCACTGAATTTTCAGCACCGTATTTTTCACTACAGCGCAAAACTTGTAATAGTTTTGCGCTGTAGTTTAACAACATAACAAAAATAAAAATATTTTTAATTTTTGTTTAGAAGGAAAATCCTTATAGTATATAATACTCTAAAATCAAAATTAATATCATTTAATTCAAAGTAATGAAACATAAAAAATACAGAATGTAAAATTTTTTCCCTTTTTGCGTTCGATTGGAAATAGGGCACGACCAGCCCTGGTATATAATAAGTGAGAAAGAGCTATAAGTATATACTACTTCCTTATACTGCTTACTCGTTGGATTAGAAATATTATTACAACAAAAACAGCACTGCACTGACACTTGTTGAATTATAATTTTAAGATGAGGTTTTGTTGATAACAAAAATTTATTTTTAAATTTTATTTCTAAAATCTTAATAATAAATATGGAGGAAACACTTGTGGCTGCTGCTATTGGAGCATTAGCAGCTATTTTTGTTGGTTCATTTATTGCATTGTTATTAGTTTGTCGTCGGCAGCAACAAAAAAAGAATGAATGGGAACGTTTTGATAATCGGTAATAGTAATATAAGCGATAACTTGCATTTTAGTGAAAAATTTCAAATAAATTTTATTATTTATTCAGATCAATGAAAAGGAATATAAAAAAACGTAGAGAACCTGAATTAGCGATGGCTTTAAATGACATTGGACTTGGTGATGCATTAGATCAAATAATGAAAGATGAACAATGGGTAGATGATGCAACTGGTTTAATACCACATTGTTTATCTGTTTTACGAACATGTCATAAATTAACTGAACGTTTAGCTACATTGGCAATGGGGCCAATTATTAAAAATTCATCAGAACGTTTAATTGAAGCCGCCAAAAGGATACCATCAAGAGTTGATGATGTTGGTAAGTAAAATTAATAATAATTGGATGTATTATTATTTGTAAATATTTTAATTGTAGTACAAGCAATGTATCCCCCCCTTGATCCAAGATTACTTGAAGCACGTGTAGCTGCTTTAGTTTTAGCTGTTGGGCAACTTGGTTTATTAACACAATCATCAGTTGGTATTAACAAAACATGGATTGATGAAAGTTTACAAGAAATGGATCAACACTTATTGGTATAATGAGCCTCTTTAGTATACAAATTTTATAAATGTTTTTTTTTTTAGATTTTAAGAAAAGCATCAATCGAAATAGATGATCCTAATCGTTTTGAATTTAGTACGCAAGCTTATGTTTAATTAAAATTTTGAATAAATCAATTACAAGCTGCTATATTTTAATGCATTTCTGATATTATTATGTACCTAATGTGTATTTATAATCGTTATTTAAATTATAATTAATTTTATAATCAAATTTTATTATAGACAATAAACTTAGTTTTTTTAAGAATGTATTATCAACATTTTATGTAAAAGTATTTTAAAAAGTATATACAAATAAATTTTAAAATTGAATTAAACCATGTAAAGATTTTGTTTATTTTGATAGCAATTTTGTAACGAGCTTTTATTAATATTGAATTTCGATATACAATTTAACTGTTCAATTATTTTAATCCAAGCAATTGTAGCTACAGCTTTATAACGGATGCATTAAACTACAAAAAAAAAAATTGATAGAAATTTTGTAACGGATAGATAAATTAAAACTAGTTTTTATTAATATTGGATTCCATTATACAATTTAAGTGTTTAATTTATTTCGCAATCAGTATGTTCTAAAACATAAATAAAATTATTATTAAAATGATTATACTATTTAGAATAATACCCTATTAATAGTGCGCATAGTTTTTCACCCCAACTGAATAAACAATAATATGGAGGTCACTAAACTATTTCCTTTTAAATATAATTTATTGATTAATCTAATAAATAATATTTTACAATATTTTCATCTATTTTTTTATAGATCACCCTCTCAAAATTTTTTTGGAGATAACGAAATATTTTTCATTGCTCAATAATTAACTTTTGAAGTAATATTAAACAACTTGCACTAATGCTAATCAGAAATAATTAATTAATTTCGATTTTCGGATAAGCTCAAATTATATTCTAACGAAATGTTAAATAAACATTAACATTTTATACAAATAGAATATTTAAAGTTCCATCATATACACAAACTAATTCATTATTTTAACTAAATTCTGCAACTTTCATAAATTAAAATTCCTACATTGCAGATTTAAATAAATACTAATTTATTTTTCTTTTGAAAAATAAAAAATTAAATACTATTTCTTTTGGATCGTTTCATAGCTCGGTAAAATAACATTTATTACGTTTATTTAAATTTGATATATAATTTCGTTTTACAATGATTTCTTTTTTAAATTTCAATTATTACAATAATTTTGTGTTGCAAAATAAGAATACAATTTTTATTTATTTTTTAAATTTTCTGTTTAAAGCTATGAAAAAAACATAAAATCGAAAATTTTCAAAATAAAAAAAACGTTTAGAAAAAATTAATTTTTTATTAATTTATTCTTGTGATTATTAATTTAATTTATTTAATTTCAATCCAAAATAAGGAATACTTTATGGAAAATATATGTATAGAAAACTTTTGCATAAATTATTCTTTTCAAAAGAAAAATTATTACATAGAACAAAAAAAAGTGTTTATTAGCAAAAATATAAATTTATGTTTTTCGTTTTTTATATATAAATTTTTAAGCTTTGGCAAGCGGCTGCTATATAAATACTTAATTTCAATTAAAATAAAAAAAAATGAGTGGTGATGTTTTCAAAACATTTGATATCATAATTTTTGTTGTTTTGTATATATTAGTTGAGACGAAGATTTACAGTAACATTTGAATAATATGTGAATAAAATATATAATAGTATATATTAAATATTATTAATTTATAAATTGTTGTTTAATTATTTATATGTTTTTTTTGTTAATTCAAATTGAAAAATACGAATTTTTACTAAATTTTGTGTACAAATCTTATTTTTTTTTAAATATAGTTTTGAAAAAGTTTTTACTAAAAATAAAATTAATTAAAACCCAAAAACAAAAAAAAAAATATGACGGAAAAAATTATAATTATATTAAAAACAAAAAATTTATTTTTTCTTAGTTGACGATGTTGTTGTTGTTGTTGTTGTAACATCTTTATCTTTAATAATTTTCGATTTTAAATGATCCTTATAATCCAGAATATTTCCTTTCCATTTCGTAACCGTTTCATTTTCACATATCCAAATTTCTTCGGCAACCTAAACAAAAAAATTATTTTTGTTAAGATACCAAGTTATATTTACAAAAAATCATAAATTTTACCTGATTAATAAGTCGGAAATCGTGACTAACAAGTACCAAACCACCTTCAAAATCATTTAATGCATCAGCTAATGCATCAATTGTTTCCATATCTAAATGATTTGTAGGTTCGTCCATTAATAATAGATGTGGTACTTGCCATGCTAAATATGCAAATACAACACGACAACGTTGACCATCTGATAACTGACGTATTGGACATACTTGTTGTCGCCCAGTTAAACCATATCGTCCAATTATTTTACGCATTTCTTCTTTTTCTTTAACTTCTGGAAATTCACGCATCATGTAATCAAGTGGACTTACATCCAAATCAAGTAATTCATGTAAATGCTGATGATAACGTGCAATACGTAAATGGGAATTTTTACGTATCATACCAGATGTTGGTACTAACTCACTATAAAGTAATTTAAGTAGAGTACTTTTGCCAGCACCATTTGGTCCAACCAATGCTAATCTAGTATCTAAATCAATACCAAATTCTAGATTTTTATAAATATATGGTGTAGCATCATTGTAACGGAAACTAACATTCTGAAATTAACGAAATAAAATATTTGGCTTAATTTTAGTTTCATGATTTTCAATTTAATTTTAGGCTACATTGTAATCTTAAGTTTGAGAACTTCGCTTGCGGTTGAGCCTATTTGCGAAAATAAATGTCTCACTAACAAATAAACCCATTAAGCTTTTACAATTAAAGTTTCTGCGCTATAAAGAAAATTATGGTTTGGAATCTACATTAGTAAGTCCAAATTGCAATTAAATATGTTAAGAAAGTTCAAGTACAGACACATACGCTCCGAAGTGCAGTGAAAACAAAATTTGTAACTAAAAAACTACTTTATCTCTTCGTGGAACAATTATATAATATAAAAATATTTTACCTGAACCATAATTACTGGTGGTGGTACCGTACCGCATGATGGAAAATAGAAATTCAACGTCTTATCATCAATTACTTTTTCAGTAAGACCTTGAGCTACCATTTTTGCCAATGTTTTTTCTTTAGATTGTGCTTGTCTGGCTAATTTTGCAGAACCATGACCAAACCGTGCTATATAATTTTTCATATGTGCAATTTGATCTTGTTCCCAATTATATTGTTTCATTTGATTTTCTAATATTTCCATACGTGTCTTACAAAACGCTTCATAATTACCACCATAATATTTTAAACGTTTTTTATTCATATGAATAATATTTGTACAGACACCATTTAGAAAATCTTGTGAATGTGATATTAATACCAATATACGTTTATATGTTTTTAATTCTTCTTCTAACCATACACAAGCATCTAAATCTAAATGATTTGTTGGTTCATCTAACAATAGTAAATGTGGTTTAACAAATAATGCTCTAGCTAATGCTATACGCATACGCCAACCACCAGAAAAATCTTTAGCTTGTTTTTGTTGCATTTTTTTATCAAAACCCAAACCATGTAATATTCTAGCTGCTTTTGCTTCAGCACAATCAGCTGCCATATCATCTAAACGTTCATATATATCCATTAATTGTTCTTGTGATTCATCATCTTCAGCTGTTGCTAATGTCTCAGCTAATTTTTCTAATTTAATACGCTCTTCATCAACTTCCATAACACATTGTAATGCTGATTTTGTACTGGCTGGTATTTCACGTGTTAAATGAAATATATCAATATGTGAGGGTATTGGGACTTCACGTTTACCCAATACAGCTAATAATGATGATTTACCACAACCATTTAAACCAATTAGACCATAACGACGACCACAATTCAATTCAAGCATAGTATCTTGTAATAATTCACTACCAAAAAATGTAATTGAGAAATTAGCAATTTTAATATCACGTGATTTTTCATGTATAGCTAATGAACCCGTACATGCACGTGCTTCAGCACTTATTCTTGCTTCAGCTTCTAATTTAGCGCATAATTTCTCTTCTTCAGTTAATTCAATGTGATCACCACCATTAGTAACACCATTAGTTTCAATTTTACCAGAATTAGATTTATTATTTACAGATGCAATTTTTTTATTACGTGCATCTTTTTTACGTTGTGCATCCCGTTTTTTAGCGTCAGATGGCATGATTTAATTTATTTGGATTATTTGTTCTAACTTATTTAAATTTGAAGCTTTACTGATTTGTATCACAAATGTTCTTTTTGTTTGTTTAAATGTAATTTTTAAATACAGAGACACAGATAGAGAGACTTTTCTGATTCTGTAAAATGAAAGGAAAATTTTATGATAAGTAATGGAAAAATTATTTAAAAGTCGAAAATTTAAAAGGGGAAAATTACAATTATTTCTATGACTAAATATAGGCAAAAAAAATCAAACAAAACAATATATAAATTATTCATGGTTTGTTTGGCGATACAATTGTCGAAATACTATTCTCTCTCTATTTAAACTTTCTAAATAAATTGTGATGTTTCAGTGATTTTTAGATAAAATCGGGTAAACGAAAGAACTGTGCATGTCAACAAAGCATATAACTTTTAAGAAAATAAGTAATCTATACAAAAAAAGTTTTAATTTACTTTAAATGTTTAATTTAGATTTATTTAAAACAAATTTGATTTATTGACACATTTTTGGTCCTTATAAAATTAATTATTTAACTTGTTTTTCTATTTTTAATAATTAATTTTGATTGAATAAATCCAGTGTAACAGCAAATCGTATGTTGTACACATCACAAAAACTTTTCTTACAAAAATGTTCAATAAATTAAAAAAAAACAACTGATCTTGCTATAGTCATAACTTTATTCTGACGTCATAATTTGAGTGCAATTGCATTGAAAATTGTGCAATTAAATTTAAATCAATTATCATCATTTAACCAAACTAAAACTGCGAATTTATTTTTTTATTACCTTTGTAAACTTTAATTAAATATTTTTAAAGTATTTTGTATATTTTTGGAATAATTCTAATTTTTGTTTCGTTCAAATACAAAAACTTCTGAAATATATAATTTATTGAGGTTATGTAAAATAGAAATGTCCTTGACTTAGAATTTTTACTAATTTCCACATTTGCAGATAAGAAAGAATCAAAGAGAAAATTAACACAATTTTAAAGTAAAAAAAAATTCCTAATAAGAAAATTTTATTTACAAAATTTTAAAATAAGTTTCTGTTTTTTTTTTGTGAAACAGAAAGAAAATTTTTATTGCCTACGAATACAAAAAAAAGCTAGGTAGCTAAAGTCAATCGATTTTTTTTGTTCCTAGTCAATATATGGAAATAATTTGAAAATTTCCCATAAAAGAAAATTTAATTTTACACATTTTTAATACGACTTTTTGAAAATTTCACAATTTAATTATGATGATAAAATATATGTTAATATGTTTTTAATTAGTTTAATTAAACAAACCTGCTGTTTGATGAACTATTTAGCAAAATTTGCGGATTTCTAGAATCTTCACGTGTAGTCACGGAAGTTTTATTCCACCAAAGGGATGTCAAATGTCATTATTGACTGACATTTGCGCATTTTGTTGTAATACATTAGGGTTGTCATGAAGTTCAATTATTTAAAAAATATATATATATAGTGCATAAATTTCCCCATACACTAGGGTTCCGAATCAATTATTGTGGAATCTGAGTTTTATGATCGAAACTCAGAATATATTGATGAAGACAGTTGTTCTTAATCATTTATGCACATCTATAATTTATTAAATTTTATAACAAAAAGGTAAATGAAATTCATAAAAAAATTCTCTTTATTGCAAATATTGATTGATTACATTTCAGGAACTGGTTTCTTTTTGCTTTTGGTAATTATACATGAAAATCGTCCCTTTTCGCAATAACTACACACATGTCATGATTTTCATTGACTAGATTTCTGGCACAAATGAAGAAAACACATTTTTGATAATTAAGTTTTCGGAAATGGCACCTAAAGTGCGACCATTGCTAGTCTTAACTGAGCACATCAGAAATTTCCCAGCCCATTTGAATACGTGAAATTTAAATACTGACTATGAAAATATCTCTACTGTTTTTAACATATCTTTTAAATAGAGACTATTATATTAGCAATAATTATATATTATTAACACATTACATTTATAAAATTATTTGAATAAAATAATTAAAACATAAATTTTTGACACCGATATTGTTGTAAAATACCATCGAAATTTGTGGCAGCAAATATATGGAAAATTGAACACAGTTTTTGAAAAGTACCCAAATTTATTGCTAGGTGAGTAAACTTACACACTATTGTAAACATATGAAAACAGATTGACTAAATAGATTGACTGCTTATATGAAATGTAAAAAAACATTATGCATAGTTTCTCATAGCAATAAATTTTCGCTATAGCAATAAATTTTCGCTACTTTTCTAAAATCTTAGCATTTTAGAATTTAATTTCAATATTTAAAACATTTTATTTAGCTTTGCTTATATTAAAAATCTAATATTTAAAAAACTCACATCTCCAGATATTCTACATAGCGCCCCCAAGAGGCGCAAGCACCACCCGTTAAGAACGACTAAAGCAGCTACAGTAATAATAAGAAATATGTGCCTATTGAAATATATACTATTATTTAAAATAGCTTCTGGTATATATGTAGCACTATATTACAATAAATGTATTATTGAATTAAAAAAATTTATCAAATGACATTGATGTAGAAATGGGAATAAGGCTCTTAGATTAATATTCATTTAGAATATGAATAAAGCATATACACTTTACATTTTACATTCTTCAGAGGCGTTACATTTTTTCTAGGCTTTATCTACAATAAGCTTTAAATAATAAGCTTAAAATAACAAAAAGCTTTAAATAAGTTTCTCGTTTACTGGAATTAATCTTAATATATGCATTATGTATATGTACTGCGAGTAAAACGGTTGAATTTTAAATACATTGATTTAATATAACCAAAGTCATTGTTTGTGGAAGTCATTGGTAAAGTTGTTGTTGATGGTCCAGCAATTTATCAAATTATGCTTTTATTTAATATACATATTTATATTATTTTTAAAACTGTTTTAATATATTTCAATTATTCACCTCAATATTTCCGTCGCCTGATCATTTTTCTGATTTACCTTCATATTTACGTAACGCCACTATATTCGTCATCTGGCTACTATGTAATTCAATTCGAATTGGAAATATTTTCTGCGAAATCCTACATATTTTTCGACACTTGTAGAGCGGATTTAAAAAATACGCAAATTTAAGTTAATTCTAAATTCACTAAAATAGTAATTTTAAAAGTGAAATTGAAATTTTAAAAGTGAATTTAGTGTCCAAATAATACTTTTCAATAGATTTTAAAATTTTAGGTACCCATGGTCTACCGAAAAACGCGGTAAATTAACTCAATTTCACTTTAGTATATAAACTAAGATTAAAAAAATGTTTTAACGAAAGTTTACATTGCATTTCTTTAAAACAAAGTACATAATTTACACAGCTGTCTCATTGCAATATGATCAAAAATATCATGGACTAATTTTATTGGAAAACTGTTTTAGGGAGTCGTGTCTTATAGTAGATTTTTAACAGTTAGTTCAGATTTATGAAACATAGGACTATACAAGCGATGCATTACAGTTAGTATTTTAAAGTTACTTTACGCTGAGTATACAATTTTGAATCACGTGATAAATCCGCAATAAACATAGTTATGATTTTTTTGAAAGTGTATATTTTACATTTTATTGTACTGAAAAATTTAACTTTTTATATTGAAATTTATTTCACTCAAATAGGCTGATTTTTTGAGTGTTTATTTAAAAAGCACTCAAAAAATCACTCAAATAGGTCAAGAATTCACTCGCTGCGCAATTGTCGCGGCCATTAAAAGAAGCGTAATCTACCGAATTAAAATTTAGAATGCCAATGTAGCCCTTGCAGTTGGCGAACGTAGGTTGCAAAATTTTTAATTGTGATTTTTTTCGGGTTTATTTCATCTATATTTAATTCAACAATGATGATAAAGAGTAAGAAATTAAATTGTTTATAATATTATCAGTTACTGTGGATCTCAACAAAAATTAAATGTATTATAATAAATAAATTAACATTTTGCAGCCGGTACAATACTCAAAAATATAAATATACAATTTTCAAATCATTTTTTAAAAAATGGTTCAATGTAAAATATTGGCATTTAAATAAAATTTTGCAATTATTAGACATTTTCACTTTAATTTACGGATCGGAAAATAGAGTGAAATTCTATGTATATATTGTGGTATCAACTACATATTCGTTTACTAAGGAAAATTCGAATCGAACTGAGTTAAATAGCTACAAGCTGCTCTCACTACTTTCTTTTTAGAAATAAAAAAAAAATATTTGTTCTATATTTTATTTAATTCACTCACTTATTTCACCAATAATTATTATATTTATAACAAGAAAAACAATCCCAAAACTTAATAATTAAGTGAAAATCTATTTAATGTAATGATAAATATTATCTCCAACTTAATTGGATTCAATCTACAATTTAAATTATAGTTTATTACAATATTTTTTAAATTACATTTTATAGTTTATGCAAATTAAATTTTCACATACAAAATAAATATATTTTTTTTTAATTTTTCTTAACTCTTGGTCTGCCTTTTTTCCGTGGCGGTATAACTGGTTGCGATTCATTATCAGAGGAAGCTAATTCGAATATAATAAACATATTTATTTTTTAAAAAAATTATTCTTAATTACCATTAGATTCATTTTCTTGACTTTCTTCTGGTATTACCATTAAACTTTCTGTAATTGATTCTTTTGCTTTAGAAGAAATTTGCTTTTTACCACTTACACTTTTTGAACTTTTCGTAGAACTAGCAACACTAACAGCATCATCATCATCATGTTCCTGAAAATAAGATAGTACATGAAATTCAATAATTCTAAAAATATATAATTTACTTTAAAAGCTCCTGTACTCCTAGTTGTTCGTCTAGTGGCTGATACAATTGATTTTTTACTTTTTTGGGATGAAATTGATTCTGTGTCACTTATGTCTACTTTACGTGATTCATCAGCAACAGAATCAAAATTTGTAGATTTAGTTTGACGTTTTTTTAGTGGTACTGTTTTCGGATCAACCATTATTGACATAGATTTCTCCATAACATTTTTTTGCGTCCTTGTTAAACGTCGACTACCAGCATATTCTTCAGCATTATCTTTATTTTTTTGTGGCGTTAGATCGTTAGCCTCTGGTGTTTTAATTTCATTAATAATTTCTTTGGAAGATGACCGATTAATTTTATCACGTGACTTCTTAATACCAGTACCTTTTTTCTTAGTAGATTTTTCTGATTCATTATCAGAAAGTATTTTCTTTTCAATTTTTTCATCTGTTTCCTCTTTTATTGGTGAATCCTTTGCCATTGATAATCGTCGTGATACTCTTCTAGGTGTCTGAGAATTATCTTCACTTAAAACACTTTTAGCCCGTGTGCTTCTAGGTGTTTTTGTAGCTTCATCAGTGCTAATGGCACTGCCTGTTGATATTTTTCGACCTCGTTTTGAAGTCATTGGTGTAGTCGTGTTTGATGGTCCAGCAACACCTTCAAATATTTCTGTTTTATCACTATCAATGGAATCTAACCGTGATCTGGACCGTGTACGTTTCGCTGGTGAATCTAATGATGAATTTTCTTCGATTTGTGCTAAAAGTAGTGAACGACGACGTGTAATAATTTGTTTAGGTGTAACCGAAGTACAATCAGTCGAATCAGCACGCTTACGTAATTGATCCTTTAATGAATTCGGTGGTGTATAAGTTACTGACTCAATTGTTCGTGGTACAGATCTAGCACGTAAAATATTACGGATAATAGGATCGTTTATTATGGTTGGTGTTTTATCTTTGTCAACTGATTGTGCACGAAGATTACGTAAATTATATTTCGATTGTAATGATGTCTTATTTATATCTAATAAATTAATATTTGATTCTTCTTTCTCATGTATTGTTTTATTATTATTTATATTATTAATTAATTTTTTATTATCAATGCTTACTGAGGAAACTTCAGTATTTTGATTATCGTCATCATCGCTTACTTTTAAATGTACATGTTCATCTGATTCTATAGTGTTTCCTCCCGGTTTTTCAACTTTTGGTGATTTTAAAATTGTTTCTTTAATCTTAACTGATTCAATAATTTTGGGTTTATTCAAGTTACTGCTATTAACTATAGCTTGATTTAAAATATTTACACTGTCATCAGCATCTTCATATGTTGTATCTATTTCAAATGTACTATTGTTTTCAACAGTTGTATCATAGACAACACTTTCATTTTCTTTCAATACAGTTTTATCAATTTTAGAAATATCACTTATATCACCCACAATAGGTAAATTTAACGGATTTTTACTAATATTTGAATCTTCCTCAATATTTATATTTGTATCTTCCGTTTTGTACAATCTAATCTCTTCTTTACTGACATTAGTGTCTGATAATTTAGTAGAAGTTGCTTTTAAACGACCTTCAACTAAATTTAATTGTTCAATATCCTCTTCACCAGTTAAGAAATTAATATTTTTGCCATCAGCTTTCATATCAAAAGTATTACTTGGTTCAATATTATTAGTAGCTGGAGTTATATCTATCGTATTAGACGTAAATGTTTCAGATGTGTTATAAATGTGTGCATTATCTAATTCATTGCAATCTTCCATTTCAATATCAATATTTTGTTCAGTTACTTCTTTATCAATATCACCATATAATAAGTCTGATACATCTTCAAATGATTGTGGCACAACAATTTTCTCACTTTCATTTGATGATGAATTTGTTAATTTTATTGGAGATTCACTTTCCGAACTACTTGATGAAATATTTATAATTTGAGCTTCAGATTTAATACATTCATTATATTTACTAGAACTATTTATTGTATCATTTGTAGATTGTTCTTCAATATAATTGTTAAGATCATCAGTTTCTGATTCATTATCTTCATCGATTTCAAATTCAATTGCTTCATCTTCTGAGTTACTACTATTAAGTGCTTCCGAATCAGTATCAATTTTGGGAATTTCTATTTTATCGCTGCTCTCACTATTACCATCATCTATAACTATTTGATCATCACAAACTTTAATTTTATTACAATCTAAATTTAAAACTACATTTTCACCTCTAATGGGATTTTCTTCAATTTTTTCATTGATTTTTTCTGGCTCTAAATTTTCGTTATGTGCTTTAATGTTTTCCTTGAAATTTTCTTGTATACTTGGATTTTTCACACATTCTTTAATATTTTCATTAACATTTTTATTGAATTTTTCATCAGCTGTTTCCGTTACAATAGTTAATTCCTCATGCGTATATTTTTCCACATTTGGTTGTATTTCTTCAATTGAACTATCTAATAATATATTTTCTGGTGCACCAAACATTGTACTGTTAAAACTTATATCACTCATATCCATTGTAGTCATTAAACTTTGATTTTTTCCTGTATATCCATCTGTTACCATCGATATATCAGCTGGTAAAAATGATTTTGGTGGTGCCATATGTTGAGCAAATGTTTTTGACATTATATCCGATCCAGCTAAAGACTCATTAAAACTAATTTCACCATCCACTGTGGTATACTCTGATGTTCGATTTTGTTTTTGAATATACTCATTATTAGCACTAAAAATAGAAGTTGTTTTAGCAACTTTTGATGATGATATTAATGGTTGAAACTTTTCTGTATCGGTTTTTAATAACGTTATTTCTTTATGTAATTCAGTTGTTTGTTCATCAAGTTTTTCTTCTAATTTTTGTAAAGATGTATCATATTTTACTGAACTAATAACATTTTTCATTGTGTTCGATTCAAGGACAATACGACTTAATGTTTTTTGTGCAGTTTGTTTGCCAGTTGGTTGACCTATCTGTTTTTCTGGTGTCTTTTCACGTTCAAATTTTGTTAATAATCGTATACTTCGTCTTGTTGGTGATAATGGAATATCAGGTGTTGTTGATCGCGTAAATCGATTTAAATTTGGTTCTTTACCAAGTGGTGATCTATCACGAATAGTATCTATTATTTCTGGTGGTGATTTTGATGGTAATAATGGACGTCGTGGTTTTGGTCCATCGTGTCGTATAAATGGTGAATGAATTTTTGAGGATGATGATGACATTTCAGCTGATGTACATATATCAGCACCAGAATCTTTTGAAATTTCTTTATCATTTAAACGTTTCGGTGTTAATTCACTTGTATCCATAGGTTCATCATCTTCTTGAACATCATTTTTCATATATTTATTTAAATCCTTTTCAATATTAATTTGAACTTTAGAATCATTGCCGGAATCAAGACGTGATGTATCACGTGAAGACACTGGGGAAAAAAATTCATCAATTGAAGTCTCTGATAAAATGCTCGAATTTGCTGATCGTATTGATTTACGTTTTTGTGGGCATGAAAAGCGACATGTAGCTGGACTAGTATTGTTGGGTAAATGTTCTTTAACATGTTTATGCTCTATATTGCATTCAGTATTAGTTACCGAAATTTTATTTTCTAATGCAGAACCAATTAATTTTTCATCATCACCTACAGCACTGCTACTTTCGCTATGATTTTCTTCAAAATCAGAAGCATTACTAACATTATCTGGAATTGGATTCCGTAGTAATTTATTACGTTTGCTATGAATTGATGATGGAGTTTCAGACCGAATTAGATTTTTAACTTTTAATATACTTTGAGGTGTCAGAGCACGTTGACTTCGTATATCAAATTGATCGTTACTATTGGTATCATTTAAATCAGTACGACAACTTTTAACAATTGGGGTACTCAGAAGTATTGCTGAACGATCACTAACATTCTGATTTGATGTCATATTTGCATTAGAAGTTTTATCCATAAAACTAATAGTATTATTTAATTTTCGATCCTTAAATTTTGTCAATAATGACGAATTTATTGATTGCTGCCTAGTTGGTAAGTTAAGTTTTGCTGATAATATTAAGGATGATTCATTTTGTTCCATAACTCTTCGTCGTTTTTGGGGATTATCCAAAATATCTTTATCATTAATTTGTTTTTCGAAAATTAAGCTTTCATCATCATCTAACCGCCGTTTTTGTGATGCTTTATAAATTTCTGGATACGAAACAGTATCTTTTATTGGTAGTATTAAATCAATATAAGCATCTGGTTGTGGTTTCCTTACAAATGGTGCATTATTTGAATCTAATAAATGATTTTCCAATTTTTCTGATTGTATTGATTTCAATTCATCCCAATAGTTTGTCGCCAAATCAACACTTATCGCTGAACTATGATAAATTCCACCAAATAAATTATTAGCATTTTGTTTTAATAGTTGATAACTTAATGGTTTTGGGGAATTTGCATTTTCAGTTTTCCCACTAGAATTCTTTTCAATTGTCGGATTAATACAATTACGAATTTTATAATAACAATCAGCTAAAGATTTTGTAGCTGGTGTCATTGTAACATTATAAGCTGATAAAATTAATTGTGGCGTTTCTAAATCAACAATTTTTTGATTTTGTGTACGATGTGATAATGCCAATTCATCTAAATATGAAAGAGCTTCTACATATTTTGATTTTTGTAATAAATATATAAAATGTAAATTGCCAGCTTTTGATGATTTGGATTCTTTAAATAATTCTGCAACAAGTTTACCTTCTTCTTCAGTTAAAGCTAAATCACGTAAAATACACCATTTACCCAAATATAAACAACCACTAAAGAATGTTTTCAATAAATCTAAATCATTTTTTGAACGTGCTAAATGAAATGCTTCAGAAATTAGATCATTTGCCATTAATGTTTTAATTTCAAGTAAAGAATTAATTGGTGATGCTCGAGCTTGTAATGCGCGCAAAGCTAAATTCGGTTGATCTTGACTAAGTAGAGATTCAATTAAAAGTTCTTGTTCCCATTGTAATAATTTTTTATCCTGAGAAAATGGCGAAATTATTTCCTCAAGGGCGACCTAAAATAATAGAATTTAATTGTATTGCTATGTCATAACATTTCACAATTACAAACCTCAAATTGTCCATGATCTAAATTCCAAAATGCTTGAACAGTTTTAATTAATGATGCATTTAATTTAAAAACAGCTGGAAATTTTATTAAATTTTGTACAATTCCAGCATGTCTACAAAAATAAAATTATGTGCGTTTTTAATATGAAAGTGACAATATATTAATGTATATAAAACAAATTTACCTTTCTTCTTCGACAGCCATATTCAAATCTAAAAATAAATAAATAAACAGTACATATTTCTTTTCGAGTGGCACGTCTGGTACTAATAATGTTCTTAACATAGCTTGTAATGATGGTGGTGGATATAATCCATTTCCACCACTCTCTAACCATTGTTCTCTTAATGCATTCGGATTACATTCATGTTCAATAAATGAATCAATATATAATACTCGACAACTTTGTGTTCGTGCTGATACCATACCTTTATTAATTTTATAAAAACGCATTCTTTGTGACATATAATAATTTTTCAATACTCTATAAGGATACGGTACTAATTCTGATGTTATAATTGAATTATTATCATTCATAGATTCTGAATTACGTGAACCAGCACATTCTGGTAAAAGACCAATATTTAAAAGCCATTGTAATACTTCTTGATATTCAGATGACATACGAATTGAATTATATTGCAATGTTAAATTATCAATAACTGAGAAATAATGAAATTTTTAAATAATTATAAATATGAATTTATTAAACATATTTTTTAAATTTTACCTTGACTGGGTATGTAATCTTTACATTTTACTAAAATAATATCCAATAAATCAGCTAATAATTTTAATTGCCGTGACAAATATGATAATTCTTTTTGATTACGTTGATCAATTCGACAACCAGAATGATCAAATAATGTTGTACATAATGAATTACAACGATTTTTTATAAAGCCAGCACGTTGCCATGCCCAATCAGTTAATGTTGATAATGATAAGCCTTCTGATGGTTTTTTACCTAAATGGCTACCATCAGCCCAATTTTTAGCACATTCTTTTAATAAACCAAAACAGTTATACTCTAATGCTACAGATAAAAGAATTTCACGTTGTATATTCTAAAATAGTAGACAAGACTAATAAATATATAATTAAATGAATAAGGTTAAATTACAATTGTAAAAGTTGAATTATAACTGTAATCACAGAATTGTGGCATTAATGATGCTCTCATGATTTCATTAAAATACGGACTTGGTTCTAAAATAGCTAAAGAACTAGCTGTATTTAAGAAATCTAATGCACGATTTTGTAAGCCTGGCCAGTGCAGATATGAACTACCTTTTGGCATTAACAATACACAATCTGAAATAAATTTTTTTTATATAAATATATTTTCATCAAATTATTGAATATTGAATTACCAAAACTCAATGATATCGGGAAAAAGTGTTCTTCTGAACGTTGTATTGAATTAAAAGAGGCAATTGTATTTGCATCCATAAACACATCAAAGGGTAAACAATGATTTAATCTAAATGCTGCTAAATAATTTAAATTTTTACGCCAATCACCAACACTTGGCATTTCTTCTTTATACCATTGATTTAAATCGAATACTAATAACTGTGTATAATTATCTGATTTCCATGATAATAAACATAATGATATAATTTCTTCATTACCATGCAATGGAAATTTTGTTATTGATCGGCAATTTATTGGTAAGCTATGATTATCAAACATTGGTAATGTTAAACGTACAAAACATGTTTGAAAATCTTCAAATAAATAAAAATCATTATCTTCAAGTAATTTTTTATCATATATTATTGAATGCATAACTGCAATTGCATTTTTTGAATTTTCATGATATGCCCATAAATAAATACATGGACGTGGATCATCTGCTGGTTCAAGAAATGATAATTTAACTAATGGTGATAAATTTTCAGGTGGATATGCTATATGAAGTGCTTGTAATTCTGACAAATCATAAAGTATCATTCTACCATCTTCTAAACCAGCAGCTAAAGAAAGTGATGTTGGTATAGTAAGTAATGATAACACTAAACCACCGCTCTCAATAACTAAAGTAATCCAAAAATTAAATTTTAATTTACATCTCATAATATAAATTTTCATATTTACCTTCTAATTCAATACCGAAATTGACATTTTGTTGTATTGAATGTTTGTAATGTTCACGGATATGTGTAAAATCTAATTTACTGTGAACTAAGTGACATGGGATCAATACAATGTCATCTTCATTTCCAATTGTTGAAAATAAAGCTAATTTAAAAAAAAAAACTTTTTTAAAATATGTCGAAAAATTAATTAGAATTTTAACTAACTTTCTTCACATTTCAATAAATTTAAATCTAATAAAAGTATTTTGCCAATATCTGTACCAACCGCCAAACAACCTTGCATCATTTGTAAAATTGTACGTTTAGTTATATCTGAACCAATGTAATGACAACTAGTTACTTTTTCTGGTATTTCAATACATCTTAGTACTTTTGATCCTTGGACTGAATAAATGGCTATAATTCCACCTGGTGCATCACCAAATTGAATACCAATTGCCAATAAACAACCATTAAAATCATTTGCTTCAATTTCACAAATTGATGTGATTATTGATCTCTCAAAACCCAAATTATTATCAAAACGAAATTTGCCAATTTTTTGGCCATTTTTCAAAGAGAAAATTTCGAAATATGGTCCCTTAGCTAACCAACCGAGTCTACCATTATGAATAATACCACCAAATGAATCATCTAAAATAATGAAAAGGTATACATTGAAATTGTGGTTTGATTAAATAAGCAATTAATTTTAATGAGTACTTATATAAATAGCTATATTTTTTCTTAATACCTAAAATTTCCTGAATTTCTTCAGCTGTACCAAATGAATTATTCGTAAATGATTGCGCAAATTTTGTATATTTCTTTGATATTAATTCCGTATCTGTCAGTCGCATAATTACAAAAAAAACTTATTTAACATTTATTTTTTCAGATTAATAATTTAAATTCTTTTATTTTTACAAAAATTAAGTATATGTGTACATAAATAATCCGCGCCGCCTTTTAATTTGAAGGTTATGTATGATGTATGCCTGCCTTCAGTGTAGTTGTCAAAATTTAGGGTACTTTTGGGTTGCCACATACATGTGAATAAAAAATAAATTAAAAATTTACTACATCTGCTGGGAAATGTTAAAGTTTTGCTTGAATTTTTGAATATTTTAAATATGTATTTAAATAATTAATTTAAATTCGAAAAAATTAATTTAGAATACGTTTGTTTTCTATTTATTGTATATTTATGTTAATTTGTGCATTCAGGTGTTCAAAATGGCGGTGTTTTTTTTAAATTGTAAAAATATTTTCATAAATAGAAAACGATTTGAAAATATGAACACTGTTAATCAAAATTTAAGAAAATTAATTTATAATATGCAATATACCATCTTAGGTAAAATTTTAACATGTTTTTCTTAGAATTTATGTACAAATGACTAGATAAATATATACCAAATATCTAAATTTTAAAATGTAGTGGTAATATTAAAAAGATTACAAAATCTATTCACAACAAGAATAATTAAAACCAAAACCTAAAATGAAAATTAATAACAAACATCTAAATTGAAATGAAAACATAAATATTTACCTCGAATTAAGGTATTTTTTAAAACAATGTTTTACATAAATTCTAAGAAAAACAAATTTAAAAAATTAAAAATTAATCAAATTAAATTATTTTTAAATTGCAAATTCACACATATTATTTTTTTTTGTTAAAAGACCTTGTGCGACAAAAGATTTAATTCGTATTTACCACATTAATATTATATAAATATGTAGATTTTTCGTACCATATATAAACATGTTGCTATTGATATTTTACTCACAGTTCTGTTAAATCATTCTTCTTCAATAAAACTTATTTAATTCGAAAATTTTTATAATTTACCAAAAACTATGAATTTGCCATATTTTCAACTATTAATTACTTTCATATATTTCGGAAATGTACCTATTTATGCAGCTAAAATACCAACCAAATATACCACAGAAATTTTTAAAAGAAATGCAGAAAAAGTTAACAATTGTAATTATAAATCAAATAGTGATGAAGCATATAATATTTTAGCAAAAATAATTAATGATTTTGAAGAAGATAATTTTGGTGATGAAGTAACGAAAAATATATGTAAGCATATTGAATTATGGAATCGACTTGGAGAAATTGTTAAAAAAGTACAAAATAATTGTCATGATGCACGTACAATAAATGAAAGAAAGTATGATGAAACAGAAATTAAAGACGGTGCTGAAGATGATGATGCTGAAGAAGACCAATTTGATGAGACCGATGAGAACAAACCAGAAAAAGACAACCATCCAAATTTTGCAGATTTAGAAGAATATGAAGAAGAACCAAAGTACGTACATATACCTCCAGTATTTGAAGATGACAAATTTACTCCTGGAGAGATAAAATATAAAGAAAATAAGCGAGATTCAGAAGAAAGAGAATATTCATTTAATCGTAAAAATAAGGAACCGACATTTGATAAAGAATCTGAAGCAGAAGTAAAAAAATCGGAAGAGGATGACAATGTTAGGCCAAATAAAGACAAGAACCAAATAGAGAACAAAGCAAAAACTGATACATTTCATCCTGAAACATCAGCCGAAAAAAATTATGAAACTCATAAACCTTATGCTGAAGAAGAAAAACCTAAAAATAAAAAACCAAAAGTAGATGAAGATATAGCATATTTTGAAGATGATAGAAAACCTAACAGGCAACATAAGGAAAACAAATCTAAAAATAGGAAAAATGAAAGAGAATCTTCAGGAAAGCAAAAACCGAAAAACAGAAAAACTAACATAGAATATAATCATAAAGCTTCAGATGCTGATGATGCCTCAGAAGCGTTAGCATTAATTATTGATAAAAATAATTTCCAAACAGTTTGCAATCGAAAAAGATATCCAATATATGCCGATTCTGAAGCCTGCAAATCTTTTCATGCCAAATTATCTAAATGATATTATAGGTAAAATATTTAAATTAATTGTTAAAGAATTAAATTTATCGTTGTAAATAATTTAAGAATATATTATTATAAATAAATGTTTTTTTTTGTTAATATAATATTTGTTATTAATTTTTCTATAATTTTACCCTATTAATTATTAACAAGAGTAATTAAAGTATGTATATACTTAATATTTTTTCATATCTGTCTTGTAAGAATCTTCTGTATTTTCGCTTAAATAGAATAAAATTCTATATGATTCTATCATTAGAGAGACTAAGGAACCAATGTTATCTATTGCTCCAATTAAAACTATTAACTGCAATTATAAATATTGAGAATATATTCCATCCAAAATTCTGTAACCACAAAGCGTTTCAGTACTTCCTCCCTGTTTAAAATTTAATAATACGTGTCATATCATGAAATATAGTATAACATTTTCAAGTTAAATTCAACCCTTTTAAAATTAATATTTCAAGTTAAAATCCTTTCAAAGATGGCGAATTTAACTAGAAAAACGTTGAATTTAAATTGAAATTGGTATATAGCTGCAACAAAAACCTAAAATATAGATAAGTAGCATAATTTTCTATTAAAATTTTAAATTTATTGAAAAAGTAACTTGAATACTATCCATGTGAAGTTAGTTATAGTTATACCTGTAAATATATCTTTGATTGAAAAAAAAATTCAAATTAAATTTTCGCGCCAAACTATACGATGTAGTATGTATTGGCATTTCTTTTTCTCTTCTAGAACTAAATCACGCCTTTCTTGTTAGATAAATTGATTTATCGATCACAAAAGACGTGATTGTTTAGTTAACAAAATAATTTAATTGAATTTTAATTAACGCTGTAAAGATTCAAAATATAAAATAATGGATTGATCCGAAATTTTTCGGTAGTTTTGTGTATTTAAGATCGTTTTGTAAACTTTGTATAGAGATTTTTTTAGACGAGGTTTATTAATTATAGGATTAAGAACATTCAAAATGGCTTTATGTGGTTTATTAATCTAGTTACGGATGCAACGATTTAAAAAGTAGTCAGGAATTATAGCATTTAAAAAATGTAGTTCCGGATGCAGCAATTTAAACCGTTTAAGTTGAAAGCATATCGGGTAAGTTTCTGATATGTAGCATATCAGGTAATTTTCACAGATATTTAAAATACTTTTAATTTTAATTAATTTAGAAAAATGGGCCGATTCTTATTTTGAAATAATACCCCAAATTTTATTGTTCTTTTTGGGCAAAATTTTTGCCAGTTCTATTTATCATGTTTCGATCAAAAATTTAAAATTTGTTCAATTCCAGATTAATTGAAATTAAAACAATTCTTATTTGAAATTTTTAATTTGGATTCTTTTTATGATTTTAATTACCAATTTTTGATAATTACCATAATTAAATATTTTCTTTCTTTCCAGGTTAGTGATATTAAATTTTTTTTTTGACAATATTATAATTAAAAACTAAATGTAAGTTAACTTTTTATTTATATTCTTTAATCTCAAAATAGCATTTCTGAAATCTAAAATGTGTCTGAAATCTAAAATGTGTCTTAATTTAGCATTTCGTGTACATGTTTTCTGAAATCTAAAATGTGTCTTAATTTAGCATTTCGTGTACATAAATACATATTGTATTTACGAAAAACTATGTTCTTAAAATTATTTCGTGCCAAGAAAGTTGTTTTTCCTAAACATTTTTAAATATATTTAATTTAATATTAAATATTATATTAATCTCCAAAATATACTATTAAAAATAAATTAAATGAGTAGCCAAAAATATAGTTAAGTTATAAAAAAAAGTGTTATATTTCATGTTTTAAATCATTCTTTCTTCTACAAAAATGACTAAGAAAGAAACCCTGAAGTCAATATTTTCGAAATAATAATAATTCATTACCACGACCTTCTCTAAACAAACCATTAATACAAAAAATAAATATGGTGAAGATAAATTTACAAGATTTCGAAATAATTTTTCCACCATTTATTATACAAAATTAGAATTATTGTAAAATTTCAGCAATTATATAAATTGAAAATTTGTGCAGAATATTAATCAGAATTCAATAAACTTCTAACAAGTATAGAACCATTAGAAAAAATAATGAATTCAAATAATTTTATATTGAAAATATTGTTAATTTTTATATTACCATATTATATTTCAACAAAATATATTTATTATCATAATAATGGATTAGAAAGGTTTTGATTTTCATAAATTATATAATTAAATTTAATAATGTCAATATTTTTCAATTTAGCGGGCATAAAAAAACCGATGCTAAAGTATATTCATTGGAAATGTTAAATATACCAAATTTAGAATCAAATATAAATCGAAATGGACCACCAATGAAAACAACAGATAATTTTATTAAACGTATACCATTATACACTTATACACCATATTTTCTTGGTTATTTAGATGAACATGATCAAAAAATACGTAAAGAGAATGAACCACAAGCATCAACAACAAAATTACAACATTATCCAAGGAATAAAGATGATGATTGTGAGATTCGAGAAGCATTAAAATTAAAAAAGAATGAAGAAATTTTATCAAATACTAAATTAAATAAATTGGATAAAATTAATGATGATGATGTTAAAGAAGCATTAGAAATAATTAAAAAAATTACAGAACAAATGGTAAATAAAAATAACTCTAATAATAAAAGTAAATTAAAAAAAGGTATTAAGAAATTTCGAAATGATGAATTAATGACAGAAGAAAGTGCAGAAAGTTTTACAATATTACGAAATAATAAACAAAAACCAATTAAAACTAAATCAAAAAAACAATTTTTAATTGAAAATATTGATAATGATGATGATGATGATGATGCTGCATCATATTTACAAATTTATAATCAAAATTCAAATGAAGAAATTGTTACACCAAAACGTGGTAAAAGATTTGATGAAATTATTGAAAATAATCCATATGAATTATTAAAAGCATTGATATCACATGAAGCAAGATTATCAAATAATAATAATGATATTGAGAATAATTCAGGTGCATGTAAATATTTAGAACTTGCAAATATTTTAGGTTGCCTTGGTAATAAAGATAAAATTAATAATATTTGTAAAGGTATATTAGGTGGATGTAGTTGTAAAGCTTGTAAAGAAAATATAGCTGCAACACAACTTGTATTTAATTATACAAATTTAACAGATAGTGATGATAGCGAGGAGGAAAAATTTCAGTATGAAAAATTATCAACCGATTTAGAAACTAAGGAGTCAACTGAAATTATTACGAACGACCTTAAAGTTAATGAGACGAATGACACTTATAAAATTGCCGATCAAGAAAAAAATCAAGATTATGAAAATTTAGATAAACAAAATAAATTAGAAAATGATACAGACATTAAGGATAATAATTTAATTAAAAGTATAGAAAAAGGACTGAATATTGTCGAAAATTCTGGCGGCAATAATGACGAAGATCAAGAAATAAAAATTAATAATAATGAACATTTTTTTGGCGATAAGCAAGAAGTCATAAAAAATGACGAATGAAAATATTGATTAAGAAAATAATTAGTTACTAGTTTTAAATACGTTATTAATATCTAATATGTAAAAGATATGTTTTGAATAAAATTATTAGATAAATTTTAACCTTTTTTTTTATACATAATTTTTTTTTGAAAATTCACTATAATTTTAATCAGTAAAATCAATTAGAAAATTCAATTTGACTTTACCGAGAAAAATTTTTAGAAATATTTTTAGAAGTTTAATTATAATTTTGACCTTTTTCATGAACATTTCTGTAATTTGAAATTGAAAATATTTACATATGTTTTTCAGTTGAAATATTTATTTCTATAAGAAAAATTATTTTTTTGAACTTCAAGTTTCAAATTTCATTTTTATTATAACAAGAATAATTTAATTGCTTTGTGGCCTTCTTTAAGTTCATGAAAAAAAACTTAACTTTATTTGATTATAAAGTAATAATTATAAACGGTCATATTTCTAAAAAAAAAACTTAAAATATTATTTTCTTTGAAATCAAATTTATTTTTTTAATTGAGTAGATTATTAGTACGAACGACTGATTGTAGTTAATTGCCCACATTCGGCGAAGCTAAATAAAATTTTTTTTGGTTCTATTTATATTTTCGGTTTATGCGGAAATAATATTATTTTTAATTTTAGAGTTTACAATATTGATGAATATTTGACTGTAGACTAATTTAAATAATAGTATACCAGAAAGTATTGGAAATTGTTGAAAAAAATCAATTTAAATTTAATAGCTAATTTCTTTATTGTATTATTTTAATAATTGCTAACTTTAAGTGAGTCTGATTCAGTTTGTGTGATTAGTTCTCAATTATTTTTATTATAATAATTTCTTTTGCATATATAATGCTTAATTTTTGATAGATATTTACAAAATTTATTTATGATTTAATATTTGAAAGTATTAGGTGCATGCAGGCACTCAAGCTGAAAGCGACCGAATATCTATAATTGGTTAATTTTGGTTTCATAATTATGATAATTCGTTTTGCTATAATGAGCAATTCAGGTCATCTATGCTGAAATTGGCAAGTTCTGTACAGATCACAGACAATAACCGAAGTCTACCAGAATTTCCACCTCACATGGGAACCAGTTTCTCAATTTAGAAGGTTAGGCAGTTTGCGCCTAAGTCAGCTACAGCTTAATTCAGGAGTGAAACTCCAAATTACATAATCGGCATCTAACGTTTCCTAAGCCGTTTTTTCAAACGCTAAAAATCTATAAATCTGAATTTACCCTCTACCTTCCCTCAGCCAATTAGTTCTTTTGACGTAGCCTTGTATCTCATTAGTAATAAAAGTAATGGTGTCTAATTAGTAATATTATTATCTCTATGGGAGGATGAAAATCTTTATTAATAGAAACACACTTACAATTAAGGTTCTTTCTGAAGACTCATAATTTATTGGATTAAAGTACACGAAGGTATACAATAGATCGACCGAAATCTGTCGTGTTTTGGAGGACTTGTTGACTGTCCATATTCTTTATAACTTAGTAAGCAAATCTAAATAAAGCTGGTGATAAGACTCATCTGTCTAATATTGTTCTATTTTAGGCGACTGCAAACCAACTTTTTCTTCGTTCACATTATCGTTGCCTATAACGTGATTGAGATTTAGTTGGACACGGTAAATTGATAAGAATAATTGAGGAAATCGATTAATAGCAAGTGCTTCTCCGTATTTCCCTTCTCCAGCAAAGTAAATTAAAGATAAATTCATTTTATATTTCAAATATAAATATATTCTAGAATTTATTTCATTTATATAAATATATTTTAAATTTTTTCAAATTTCTATTTTATTATATATTTCTAAAAATTTTTGTTTTACTAACATAAAATGAAATTAAAAATATAAATTTTAATTTTGAATTTATTATATACTTTTTATATATTTTCATTAAATTATAAATAAAATTAAAACAACTCTTAAAATAAGTAGAAAAAAAAGGATGAAAATTTGTTATTTACAAAAATAATAATAATTAATAAATACAAAGTAAAAATATTAAAATATTAATATTTTCCTTTTTTTTTTTCTTAATTTATAATTAAATATATTCAAAACAATTTTTAATTTTTTTAATATAAAAATCAAAAATGTTGAAAAATTAAATCCTTTAAGGACTAAAACAAAATTTTTGTCTCGATTCCAATCTCAAAATAATTGAATTTAAATTAAAATTACTAAAAAAAAAAATAAAAAATAATAAAGTCTTAAACTAAAGTCGATAATTCGTGTGGTGATGTACTAGTTACATTACTCATATCTAAATTATTTATTGTTGTTGGCATACCAGGACTTATTGAACCACTAGCATCACGACTACCCATTATAGTTGCTGTTGTTCCTGTTGTTGTAGCAGTATTTACTTTTGGTGTTGGTGGTGTTGCTGTTGCAGCTCTAACAAGATATCCTGGTACATAGGAATGATTAAAACTAACATGTGAATGATTTTGTGATATTGGTGTAACTGGTGTTAATGCAGTTGAATGTTGTGATGTATGTGTTAATGGTGTATGATTAGGATGATTATGTGATGTCATATGTAAATGATTTAATATACCATTACAAGTTCCATTTGTAGTAATACCACCATTATTATTACCACCACCACCACCACCATTACAATGATTTGAAAATTGTGCTGGTGGTGCTATAGTACTAATTTGTGGTGATATTTGTAAATTTAATGGTTGATTACGTACACAAATTGTTTTTTCTTTTTGCCAAACAAAAACATTATGAACCATTGCACCACCACAAAATACAATACCAATACCAATCAGAACACTTGTTATAATTGCTGGTGTTGAATGAAATTGTGTAAATGTATATAAAATTATTCCTAAAATAATTAAAAAGAAGAAAATTCAAAATTAAATAAAAATTAAATAATAAAATATATTAAAAAATTATTTTACCTGTTAAAAATATTGGTATTGATATGAAAAATCCACCAACTGCACAAACTCTGCTAACACTAGATTTTTGAAGATATTTATTACCCCTGTAAAATATTATTTCTGAATTAATTAAACATTTTAATTTCGTGGATTTTGAAGTATACTATATTTTTTGAATCACTTAAAAAATAAAGAAGTTTGTTTAGAAAAAAGGATTTTTGAAACTTTTTAAATTGCTTTATTTGCAAAACTGAAAGCTTATCAATTTTTCAGGAACGATATAGCAGCCAGAACTATATCTGTATAGAAGAGACACTAGCCAATTGGAGAAAATGGTTAGGTTTTTCTTACAATGTCACAGTTGCAAGAAACCAAAATAAATGTAACTGCGATGCACTTTGTCTTCAAGTGTCTTGTACTGGCGAGGGCAAGGTACTGCTCTCTGGGAACTATCTAAGTGAAGTTAACAACATCTAACCACGAAGGGGCCTCGGACACGAGAAGTTCTTGCACGCCAAGTGGTAATAAGCCATCTGAAAGACATACAGATATACTGAAGCGCTAAAAACATAGAATAATTGGAATATTTGAATTGGATTTATAGAAGACTGATGTAAAATATTAATTTTCACATTCCTTTTAAACTTTTCTAAATTATTTTCCAAGCGTAACTTCTCTCATTTAAACATCTTATTTTTCTGACAATCAAATGAATTACCAATTATTTTGGTTTACACATAACATCTTCGTAATCGTATTCCTTATAGTTTGAAAATAATTTTTCATAATTGTGTACTCAAATAATTGTAGTAAATTTTCACATTCCTTGAAAATGTTACATAAACAATTTGTTGGAAAAATGAAAAGTTATACTTAACATTTATAACTTAACATTTTGCTTCTATCTTTACTAAAGGAATTTTATTTTTTGTTATATAAATACTAAGAGTAATTTCCTACAAGATGAACACTGACCACGAAAGTGAAAGAATTTTTTTTCTAAAACAATATTATTAAGTATTAAAATGTCATGTTATGTCATTCCTTTAAATATAATTAAATAGGGGAAAATAATTGCACAACAAAATACACTTTTGAAAAAAAAAAAAATTAATTTAAAACAGGAAATTAAAATATTATGCAATTATTTTAAAAATATTTGGATTTTATAATCTAAATATGTCAATTGTAACAAGTTTTCAAATTTTCTTTACTAAGTATAAAGAAATATGTAAAAATTTTCCAATCCAATCTTAATATAAAACCTACACATTTTAATGATTTATAATAATAAATATTACTAATAATATTTACCTTGTTTTGTTTTTAATACCGGACAGAATATTATCTTTAAACAAATAATCCTCCACACAAAAAAAAAAACATAACACCGTATATAAATTTCAGTAAGTATTTTTTTTGAAGCCGCATAAAATCAGTGTAAAATTAAAGTAATCGGACAAGTCTGAGAGTATAAATGTAGGTACAGGGAATATATTTTTTTATATATATTTTTGAAATTTGAAACTTTTAAGTCGATTGGTAAATTTCATTTGGTCAGATTTCAGATAATGAAAGAAAATGAATTGCAAAAATATATGGTATATTGGGAAATAAATGTTAAAATATTTTGAAATAAAATATTTTGAAATATTATTGGATTAAAAATTGTGTTTTATGGCAAGTGGATGACAAACGATGACATCCTATGTCACATCGTATAGGTCATTATGATACTGATGTATAGTGATTACATTACAATCTGAATAAAGTAAAATATTTGATGTATAATAAATTTTTATGATAAGGCATTTAACTGATTAAGAGCCATAAAATTATTCGTCCCAACTGGTATTACTTTGTTTCAAGTTTCAAGTATATATGTAAGGTCAAAAACAGTCAGTAGAAAATGTAAACATAGGATGGACATCGTTTTAGTGTGGATCATATTAGATTAACAAGCTTTTAGGTCTTGGGAAGAGGGATTTTACAGAATAATTATCTATTAATATTGCCGAAGGCAGTGATTTAATTGCTGATTCTTCAGAGAAGTCGTACAAATAAAGCATTACAGTTTTAATTGAACGAAAAACCAGATTAACGAAAAAATCGACCCAGATATTATTTTAAGTAGAATGGAAAAGTATGGATAATAAGGAAAGAATACCAAGTATTACCTGCGAAAAGGAAACAAACTACGGAAAACATAGCTCGTAGAATTAAAATGTTAATCAAAATTCGAATTACCAATAACCACTCGAATGAAATACATTTTAAGTACGAACTTTTTTAACTCTTCTTTGATTAAGAATCAGGTGTTTCTTTCGCCATTAATATTTTCTTAAACGGTTTAAAACATTTTCAAATTCAAAAAACGTAACCTTAAGTCCACCATTACTATTACTAAAATAACCAATAATAAAAAATTTAACCGTCAATATATTAATTTCCTTATATAACAGTCTCCTGCGAATCCATCATTAAATAAAACTAATTTGTGGTTTTTACACACATTAAAATATTTAAATATAAAGGTAAAAAGGGTGAATAATTATTATTGCAACAAAAAAAACTCAATCTTCGACTAGGCAACAAAATAAAAAAAAATACGGCGACGATAAAAAGCGGGAAAATTATAATTCCTTTTAGATCGTTTTATAACCGTCTTTTCAGACATACACAACAAAAAAATAAGAAAAAGAAAGCGTTCCGCTAGAATAGTTTATTATATACAGAGTCGCATATGGACTTAGGGCATTTAAGAACTTTACACGCAATATGACCAGTTTCAATAATGAAAAAAACCTTCAACTTTTTGTTTTATTCAATATGTTGCTGAGCTGTTCATAAAAGTATATAAGCAATTAAAATAATTTTAATATAAAAAAAAAAGAGTTGAAGGTACTTAATCGACCTTTGAAGGAAAAAAAACAGGAAAAAAAAACAGTTTTTCTCAACAATTTGGAAAAAATACATAATACAAATGTTGTTGGTGCTCTCTAATCATTTATAAAACAACTTATGCATCTTTTCTATATCATTGCGTTAACGGTTTTCCAGAAAGTTTTATGAAAATTTACATAAAACATTTTCTTTTTTATAAGTTTTACACAATGACATGTAATTTTTGTATTTTTATTAGAATTTGAAGAAGTTCAATGCTTTTGAATGCTTTATAGATAGTTTGTACGAAACTAGGTTAAACTCATAAAACTTGTATAAGGTGATATATCTATATTATATAAGAGAGTAGTTAAAAAATATTACTACTGAAGTTATATTGAAATTATTGTAATATAATATTAAAAATCGTGATATAATTCTATGCTTCACTGAACAGTCAAATGAAAATTTTAAATATGTACGCGCAACTCATTATTAGTAGGTGTACAATTTCAATAACCGAGAATATATTTCTTCGACATACATAACATTTTCTGTTTGTAAAACTATGTCAACTGCTCTTTTCCAGAAATTTTATATAGTTGCAATCCACTAAGGTTTTGCAGTTACTGTCCTCACCAAAGATTAACGGAAAAAAGTTATATGGACATTAAGAAATCTTCTTTCCGGTAATTCTTTAGTAATTCACAAAGATTCTGCAGATAATGTCTTTTAATTATTGAATTCTCGGATTTTCCAATTACAAAATTGGAAAATCCTGAAGGTTTTTAAGCATTCATTAAAGAGTTAAAGACGAATTTAAAGAAGAACGGCTTCATTATAAAGATTATAAAGACCAGAGTTGAAAAGCTTACTGGTATTCAAATTTCATTCGAATATTTGATACAAGGCAACACCTTGGTTGCATGGCTAAGCTCGAAACTGGGTTTCTGTGCCAAACTAAAGGTGCCTTTATAAATCTCCAATTAAATAAATTTTTTTGGATGTAACTTTCTTTCGTCCATGTATATTTTTTGCATCATTCAGTTTAACTGACACAACAGTTCACACAATCATCAGAAAATATATATGTAACTATAAAGGGTTTGAAGTAGACTTACTATAGTTCAAATGATTTCTTTTCAATAAAGTATCAGATTTCTATAGATTTTTTATAATAACCGTTTTTGTTTCACAAATATAAAAATTTTAGACATCTGACCTGGTTAAAACAAAATCAACATTGATATAATTGACTTGGACTTGGAGAAAGATTGTAATATTATCTCTATAATAAAACATTTCAGGACAGTAAGACAAGAAATTGAAGAGATTGTAAATTCATCTGTATTCTTGCTACGAGTTAGGTAAAATAATCAGATAAGCGAAATGAAACCTTCTGTCATTTTTCAAACTGGCATTTTTTAGTCAATAATTTACTATTATTCATTTACAATAATCTTCATTGTCAGCAATAGAAATTATTTAGTCGAAATTGTAAAATTATTATTATTGAAATTTATTTAAACTTACCTTCCTGACGTTGCTGGTGCTCTAACCAATTTAACAGCAAATAAAAATTGTATAGCACATACTAATAAACAACATAAATTCAATGATAACGATAATGCACATAAAGCTAATGTTACATCATAAACAATAATATAATCTTCTGGTGATGTTGGTCCTGGTGGTGGTGGTGGTAATTCTCTTCCTCCAGGTGAAATTTTCAATAGAAATATTAATGATAGTAATGCTAATAATAGGGAAACTGAAAAAGAAAAAAATGTAAACAAGAAAATAAAATTAAAAAAAATATTCAAAAAAAAAAAATTATAATTTTTATGGTTTGATCATGTGGAACATTATTATTGTGAAAAAAAACATATGGTGACTACCAGATAGTAATAACAGATATATTCTACCTTTTTTTTGGGGAAGTCATATTTTATTTTGAAAACATGACTTTGGGTCAAAGGTTTTGCTGTCGGTATATAAATTTAATATGTAATGTAAACAAAACATAAAAAAAGGCACGTGTCATTTATATTTTTTTTTTTCGGTCATGCGTGATATTATTAAAAGAGGATCAGGTGAAACAGATAAACATCAATAAATGTATCCGGAATGAATCAGGTGATGAATGAACAAAATATGTTACGTATGTTGTGTAGCAGGTGAGAATGAATAGAAGGTTTTTTTTTAACTTAAAAAAAAGGAACTTGTTTATTGAAAGGTATAATGTTATCCACGGTGAATCATGACAACGAATTTATTTAATGAATTTTAAAATCAAGCTCAATTGTGTTAGCGATATTAGAGTGATTTGTTTATTTTAACTAGATAATTAGTATAAGAATCAGTATTTTAAGTTGTCAAATAAATCACGAAATGCAGAATGTTTCTTCGCTTTGAATGTTAAATCGAAATAAATAATTAATTATCGATTCAAGCGGTCACATTTCTGTAAATATAAGGCAAAAGCCGCTTTGTTAATGTAAGGCAAAAGACGCTTTGTTGAAGTAGGACAAAAGCCGCAATAGTCGATTCAAGTACGAGGGTAAATGTTGGTTCAAGTTTAGTCCGCTTTAAATGATATCACTCAAAATGTAATTTAAGACTGAAAAAAATGCTAACGATCAAGATTGGAAAAAATGTTTCACTAATAAAGCTATTGTTGCAATTAAAAGTTGTTCCAATTAAAACTTTCTTCACTCTAAAGAATTTTATGGTTTGGCATACACATAAATTAAAAGATCTAAATGTATGTATTTTAACAATGCAATAGCATTGTTAAAATACTTGAAGTTCAGAAAATTCTGTAATGAATGAGGATCTATGTAATCAAGTTGGAGTGAAGAATATACACCGATGGTCATGGTGTTTACATATTTTTGACTAGAGGACAGTTCTGTCAGACTTTAAACCTTCTTGAAGTACTATTAAGTTTTTTGCTGTACTACGACAGAGAGAAGTAGTAGTGTTTTTTTCAGAACAGTGTAAACTGATGCAAGTTTTCTGGTAAATTTACTTATATTTTTATTTGTAATTTTTATTGAAAAACTTCATTTTTTATACTGCTTTGGTATAAATCCTATTTATTACGTTTGCTTGTACCTGTGACGGAAACGTCACTGAGGACTTTCAATTCCAGCATTTGAGAGAAAGTACAACAAGACAGGCTTAACGATATTTTCTTCTTTTTTTTAAAATCTTTTTTTTTATTAATTTGACAACACACTAATAATATTTTTCGATACTGATAGTGATTAGTTACTTCTTGTTTACTAATTAAACAAACTGTATACAGACCAACCACTTCATTACTGGAGTAATTACAAATTATTTATTAAAAATGTAATAAAGAATTATAAAAATCTTACCTAAACATAAAAGTCCTAAACTTGTTAAAGCTTCTCTAGCTCCAATACGATGTTTGGTATTTAAAACGTTACTATTATTATTTAATGTATAATTACATGGATTACTATTTGTTATATTATGATTTAAATTATTATTATTATTATTATTATGATTGTTACTATTACTATTTAAATTATTAATATTATTATTTGTCGTTTGTTGCTGTTGTTGTTGTTGTTGCTGCTGCTGTTGAATTGGTGTTGAATTTAATATATTTGTATGCCTTGGACCACCATTAGCTATTAATTTTGGTGGTATTGTTAATGTTGTTGATGGTGTTGATAATGTTGATACATTTAATGGTTGAATTGGTCTACCATGTTGATGAAGGCCCCGCGTCGGAGGACGTGGTTGACCTGACGAGGGGCCAGGTGGCATATGTTTTAACATTAATTAATTACCCCACAAATTTAAATATAACTTTTTTTTTTATTGAAAACTATATTTTATTTCGGTTTGTTTTAAAATAATTTTATAAAAGTAAAAATTTACAATTGGATTTAATGTTGTCATATAAATTATTTAAAATTTTTATATTTATTAAATACATTACAATTTTTTTTAATTTTTATAATTTTTTTTTATAAATAAAATTATATCATTTTTTTTTATTATCGTATTTAGCTCATATTTCTATATTATTTTCTGCTCAATCAAAAAATCTTCATATTACAAAATTACTCATATTTCTGCAAAGTGAATTTTCTTTTTGTAAATTTCTGCAAAAAAAAAGAAAATTATTTTTAAAAAAAAATATTATGTAAAAAAATTTTCAATGATATTTTAAATCAGAAAAATAATCGTGAAATAAAAAAAGCCACTTAATAATCGTGATTATTTTCTTTGTAATAATTGAGAATTTATAGTAAATTTAATATTACGTGATTATTTATAAAGTGTTGTATGTTACTAATTTTATATTTAAGTTTTCACAAAAAAAAATTGATATTTTCTTTTAAAAAATAAATCAATATAAATTTTGTGTTTTATAAACTTAATAGTTTTAAGGGAAATTATTTATATTTATTAGTAAAACTTGTACATTTCTCCAAAGAAATTTAATTATTTAGGTGAATTATTTTCTGCTGTACTGAAAATGAATTTATTTGATCTTTTTAGATTGATATATTAACATCGTTCATAATTTAGTATTATTGCTAATTTTGAAATTTTCTACTAAATTAAGATTTTATATTATAAACTATGAAGTCATAAATAAACAAAATTTTCACAAACATTTTCTTGACCCAAATAATTTGAAAAGTATTTATACATACTTTTCTAATGAAGATTTTATAAATATTTTCTTGTAAATCGATTTTTAGAATTTTTCAAATAGAAATTTATGCTTCTGTAATAAAATATCTAAAAATATATCAAAAATTGAACTAACTTAAAAAAAAAAAATTGTCTTTTTTTTTTTGATAATTTTCTTCTCCATTATTTCAATTTTCTTTTTATAAATTGATTCTTTTACTGAATGAAATTTCTCATGGAAATAATAATATTATTTAATGGGTAAAAATCAATTTCCTTTTTTATTTTTCGTTATTTCCCTCTTACAGTTTAACTAAACGTGAGCAACAGAAAATTTAAATTCCAATTAAATAACCTAAAAATAATCGTAAAATGAAATAAAATAAAATAAAATTATATTTCAAACTAATAAAATAAACGTGATGTTTTCTTTTAGTGGGAAATTTTTATTTTAGTTTTTATTTTTATAAAATAAATACAATTTGTTTAACAATATTTAAATTAATTTTCCATTTTATGAATTTAAATATAATAGAAAATTATAATTTTACGAGAAATTTATGTTCTGTTAAATTTCTAGTAAAATTACAATTTAATTTAAATCAATTACTTATTAATTAATCATACATCGAATTTTATGTTAATTTTTCTCACATTATTATTATTTGTCTCCTCAGTATTCTGATTCTGCTCAGTGTTGATCTGAGCACTATTCTGATTACAGGTCTTTCCTGTATTTTCCTCAAAAATTTCATATTGAAGTAGAATGTACAACATAGATATAAAAACATTAACGTTCCTAGGATAAGTTCGCGCTGGCATAACTTGAAAGCAGTTTAAAATCACGACTAAATACTAACCGTATAGATATAAAAACATTGCTCATACTAACTAATTGCTATCCTCAAGTTAAAATTAATGACAATTCAAATTAATTGTGCTGACAAATTACTTTGCAACTTAATTACTCTAAACTTAATTACTCTAAACTTTTTTCCGTAATTTAATTTGCGGAAGACTCAATAAATTACAGCCCCAATTCAAAATATGAAAATTAATTAAATTCCAATTAGTTACATAAGTAAATTATTGTAGAAAAACTGAAATATGTATATCCTAGTTTTTTTTTTTGCCATTGTAAAATTTATAAATCAAAATTATCTTTTTTTTTTATATGTTTTCCTTAAATTAAAAGTAATATGATGAAAAGTAAATTAGTTGGTGAGAAATATTTTCACATTTTTTTATAAAAAAAAACTTTATAATTATGAGATTTTTATTTTTCTAAGTTCTTAATAATAAAAAAAAATATGGTTAATAAATTCTTAATTTTCTTATTATTTTTAATAAATAATTAAGAGTAAATTTTCCTTCATTTTCACATCTAATAAAACAATGTAAAAATTATTATACTTTTTTATCGTAAATTTTATCATAATTTTTTTTTTTTTGCATAAATTATTAAATCAAATAGAAAAAGAAATAGAATATAATGAAAATTAATTGTAGTTATTTAATCTTAATTTCTAAAAAAAAAAACTTTCACAGATAAATTTTAAATGTTTCTATGTAAATCATCAAAATATATAATTATATAATCAAAACTTTTGATTATTATTTTTATATAACTCAACATACCAAAACAAAGAGGATAAATTAATTTATGCGGGAGAAATGTGCAATGGAAATAAAATGAATTTTTATGATAAAAAATCAAAAAATAAAAAAATTTACAGTGAAGATTGTGTAGAGAGAAAAAAATTGTTAACATTTTGAAATTTTAATAACACCTGCTCTCTTATTTTTTTTACATAAAGGATGTAACAATAAAAAAAATTAAGATATATTTTTTTTTCGAGGATCTTTCGTATATTTCGTATTTAAAGAAAAAAATAAATAAATACCTTATTGCATGCAATATAAAAAATGTTGTGCAGCTGTAGTAGTTTTAGATTTATGAATTTTTTTTGGAGTGTCGAAAAAAGTTCATAAATGCCCTGTAAATACTTTGAAACCAGTTTGTCTAGGTAAAAATTGAGGAGACCAAGTATGAAAATTGGAATTCAGACTTTTATGGCAATATTTGTTTCACGAATAATTTACGAAAAGACTAATAATTTATTTGATTATTTATTAAATCTATTTTAACACTTAATGACTCCCATTTTTTATTTTTTATACTACTTGCACTAAACAGGAGTTTCTACATGCTTGTGTGTTTTGGTGGCGGAGCTTAATATTTTACATTATTAATGATTAGTATTCTGGTGACAAAGTTATTTTTTATTCTAATCTTCATTATTTTCTAATATGGAGTTTATTATTAATTTTGGCGAATATTTACTATATTCTCTTAAAATTATAATCAACTCTATTTGCTTCTAAATCTTTTAATGATTGACATACTAAGTAATTTATTGTGTCCAAACAATTCCTAGATAGACAGACGGAAAGACTACCAAGGTATAATAATTTTTCAAAAAAAATCAATAAAAAATAAGACTGAAGAATGAAACTCATTTCTAAATACAAGTTTTTCTTCATTTCCAAATAATTTTAACGAAACAAAAAAAAATGCATTTGGATAATCACCTGTGTAACAATGGCAATTTAATGTCCTCTTTAAGTATTTCATGGTTTCTATAAAAGAACAAAAAAAGAAGATACAAACTTGTAGCCTGTAACCACGATAAAAAAAAAATTATTTTCAGAACGAAGGGTAAAAAAGAGGCTTTATTTCAGTTTGGGGTTTAATTATACTTTTTTAAGAAATTGGATAAATAAACACAATAATATAACTTTTAAGAATTTTTTTTCTTTGTTACAAATGCCCTGAAGAGGCCTAAATTAGGTGTAATTTTTAGTTGATTAAGAAATAATTTTTTTTTTCGGTAACTGAATTATTTGATAATACTATTTTTATATAAATAAAATGACCTGGTTTATGAAAATAATAAAACATTTTTTTGTACATTTAAATGTTAAATATTTTCCAGATCACAGAAACCGAATTCATTTTGACCATAAATTTTACTTTAATATGTCTTTCGCGACAAATTATCAAATTTTCACAGCATATTCTGAAAAAAGAGACAAATTTTTTACGATGTTCTTACAGTATATAAGTGAAGGATCGTTAATCGTTTCTTAATTTAAACAGACAACTGAAAATAAGGTGAATATATGTCATTCAACATTGTAGTAATATATAAATAATTCATTATATTAATTTCAAATCAGGAAATGGAATTTCAATGTATTGGACCCGCAATTTGGGACTACAATTATTTGAGAATTTTTATAACATTTATTTTAGAAATATTAAATTATTCTTGCCTTTTAAAGATATTTAAAATCAACACATAAATCTTGTGTCAACTTTAATTAGTTAAATAGTTAATTATGCAAATTGGTCGGGTATCTTTTTTATAAATATGTTAATTACATTAAATATTATGTTAAATTAGACCGAAACTGGCTTAGTGGTGCCAATCCCGGTCTGACGTATGCATGTTGGTCTAAGTATATTCAGGTTTAAATGAATACCAGTAAGAAAAATACAGCTAAAATATGTTTAAGAAGATCGAGGCTATTTACTCACTAATAAAGCCATTAGATTGTTGCAATTTCTTCTTTATATAGAAATTTATGGTTCTTCGTAATCCATGTAAAATTACTAGGTCCAAATTGCAATAATGTTGTTAAGGAAATTTCAAGATTATTATGCACTTCAAGTTCTATGTACCCAATTTGTAGTCAAAAAAATATTAAATTAGTAATTTAAAATCAAATGACATTTAATACTTTCTTGATAGAAAGTCTACCAAGAATGTAATAATACACTTAATTAATAGAAAGAAATATGATGATTCGGTTTCGGATAATTAATCTTTAATTTACTACTACATTTTATTTTAATCATTTTCAATTAAATTTAAATAAAACAAGTGAAATTTTTCATTCAAAAAATATTATTTTATCTAAATGTAGATAAAATATTATGCTGTTCATTTGTACTCTAAAATTAATTAATTTATGTATATTTGCAATAATGACGGATCAATGATTATTTAGGTCACAATTTTTTTATTGATTGATTTTAGAATATAATACATTAAATTAAATACACTTTGTATATACTTATGTATATTAACCAAAACTGTAATATAAATCTAATTTTTTATTACTTTAAAATATGCCCTACTTTAATTTGTTTAAAATTCTATATAATAATACATTTATATGCTTCTTATGTAGATAGTTGAAAATATCAAATATTCTTTGAGGTTGAACAAGTTTTTAACGATAATTTTAATGAAAATATGTCTGTTTATAAATTTCTTATACATATATATTACTGAGATTATTCAATTAGATTTATACCTGCAGCTATGGAAGCAATTAATCATTCATATAACAAAAATAAACAAATTTTATTATTTTAAAAGAAATTGAATTATTTGAATTTAAAATTTGTTTATAATTGAAAGTTAGAAATTTCTACATAATTAAATTCGTTAATATTAAATTGTTAAACTGGAAATGCAAATAAGCTGTACCTACTAATATCGGGAATTAGTTATAATTATACACTCGAGCTAAACTGGAATTTGGTTTTCAAAACGTGTTTTTTAATGGGCAATCTAACTAAGTAAATATTTTCCAAAAATGAGATTCAACATTGGAAAGGTAAAATCAATAAAAGCAAGTACCAAATGATGCATGTGTCCTTATGCCCATATCCAGCCAGGATAATTCTGAGTAACTTCTATCCAGAATATTTATTTTACGCACATCATCTTCTATGTTATTTAATTAGATGTTAATTGATCTACTGATTCTATTACATGCTGGCCTACCATGAAAAATTAAACTCGGAGTACGTTTATGACATTAATAAGCTTTTGAAGAACTGCTGCAGGTTATTAAAGAATTATTATTGTCTTAGACTTATCAGTAATATTCTGAGCTTAATTTTGTGTTTAAATTGTGGAGAATACAACTAATTACCATTACTGACCTTAATATAATCAACCCATCAAATCTATAGTTTTTCATTCGGATACTATAAAAATATATTAAAATTAAAAGTAATTCCCGTAAAATGAAATTCTTCTCTATCAACGAAATTCTCAAATTTCTTAATTAAATTCCTAAAATTTCTATGATTGAATTTTATATGTAATCATAAAATTATTAGTTAAATTAACCTTAAAAAGACTAAAGAACATATTGCCAATTAATTTTATACAACAACTTTAAACCCCACACTTAATATTAATCATATAACTGAAAATGACAAGCTATATTCTACCAAAATACCAGTCATAATAAAAATAATCAAATTATTTATTAAAGTCAATAAAAATATATCTTACCAATTTTCGTAAATATTTTAAATGACCAAAACCAAAATTTTTTTTTATATAATCGAATGTAATTTTTGTACCAAAAAAAAAATAAGATTTCCATTAACCACAATTTTTAATAATGATCTGTCTGTCGGTCTTTGATTATTAATTTAAAATTTCATTGCTATTTTAAAAGTGCACAGAAGTCTGAATCAAATTTATTATAAATAACCATTTTTGGTAAATTTATGTGGGACAAAATATTAGTCAGTTTATTTATTTTATTTTATTTTTGAAAATAATTAACAGGAAATTTAAAATAAAAAAATAATTTAATTTTCAAAAATGAAATTAGTCATTAAAGTATAATTTAATTTGTCCATGAAATATGTTTAATTACATCTATTAATTATTAGAAATAATAATTTAAAATTCAATTGTTTTGTTGTCATAATTATTCATTAAACTATAAAATTAGAATTAATTACGAAATTTATTCTTAAAATTATTAAATTATAGTACTTTTAATTCATATTTAAAGGTTATTCAAAAAAAAATAAAAAAATAAAAACATTGACCAAATTTTAAAGTTGAACAATTTTAAGATAAATATCTTGCCTGCAATATAATTAAGTATACTTTTAAAAAAAAATCTTGTTCTTTGAGTAGATTTATAACCCGCAGATTTTGAATTAATCAATTATATTTAACAAATAAACAACTTTATTATCTTAAAAAAGCTGGAATGATATTTATTTAAAATTTGTTTATAATTTTTCAAATTTCGAGATTTATATAGATTAAAGAAAAATTAGAGTATGGTTTATATTAGTTATACACTGAGTAAATAAAAGTTTTATCATATATGTTTTTAGATAGCTTAACTTCTATTTGAACTTCTAGTTACATACTTATGAGAAAATAAATTTCAATTATAGTAATTAAAAAAAACGACTTTTAAGAGAAATAAATTACATGGCCACAAAAATAATGACTGCTAATAAATTTCGTTTACTGGAAATGTTTTATTTTTTTTAAAAACATTTTCTCAGTGTACAAATTACCGGAAACAATAAGTGCTATTCAAACACATACTCCCTCTCCTGATCTAAATAGGTAATTACTTTTTAAAAAATACAAACTTGTAATTCTATCTGAAGTGGCTACTGATAATTACTGCCCACTGAGATATTTTTTTAACAAAATTCTGCAGGCAATAATGATTTCAGATCGTTTTTATTCAGATAAGGAAGATTTTTTTTTGGGTTGCAGGTTTTATTTTGTAGCAGTTATGGTCCTTAGCGACCAAGGAATCTTGGTCCCTAAGTCATAAAATTCAATTGAATTTTTAGTTACTAATAACATTTCGAGTTTTAAGATTATACCAAAATAATTTCATTTATTATCATCCTAACATTGACCTTAAAGACCCCCCTTAAAGTACAAATTATTACAAACAAATTTAATTCAATAAATTTGAAATTAATTTCAATTAAAATTGACAGTGACATTTATTCATAATCATTCAAGTTAATAAAAAAAAAATTAATTATTTCAACTCTTTTCTGTGTTAATAAAAAAAAACAATTTCTTATATCTTTTTAATTGATTGAATTTCTTTAAATTTCTTAAACCGGTTTTATAGTTAAACATATTTCATAATCAGAAATTAGCAAAAAAAAAGATACTTTTAATTATATATTATTAGTTTTATGTTGATTATTTCAACATATAAAATGTGGAGATACAACTAAATATAGATACATTTATTTTATGTAAATTAATTTCTTTAGAAACTATAAATGGTTACGGGAAGTTTTATTACGAGCAATTATGAATGAAAATTATTATGCTAAAAAGTAAAGAAGTAACTAAAAGTTAATTGCTAAACTACTAAAAAGTATAATTTTGTAAAATTTTCAAGAAGACTAGAATTAAAATATACTTGAGATATTTCTCCTAATTACAAATATCTATAAGGGAAGTGACAACTATCTATAAGTTTCAAAGTATTATGGATAAATAGTAAAATATGGTGATAGTAAAAATTTGCTATATCTTTGGTCTGATTTGCCTTTCTTTGTGTGACAAGTTCTATAAAATTAAAAACGTAAGGTGTGCTTCATATTGGGTCTATTAGATTGTGAGGATAATATATAAATATACAAGTATTTTACTAAATAGTTTACTACTACATTAGCTTCAAATTTATATATTTTTCAAAAAAAATATCTACTTAGAATGAGAGATAAAAATTCTTATAAAAACTTTAAAAAGTACGAGTCGCACTACTTTAAAAAAAAATAGTCCTGAATTTCAAAAATTTGCAGATATTTTTCAAATTGCAGTAATATAGTTGGGATTGTAAGAGAACCAAATCCACTTCTGTCAAAAAATTGCATTAAATAAGTTTTTTTGTTGACAATTCAAGTCGCATAAGCTGTATCTCTTTCTAACTTTAGAACTTTAGATAATTTTACATCTGTTTCAGTTACTTAGAACTTGCATTTTTTGGGATTTTTTTGAAACTAGTGTCACAGGGGTATTAAATAGCCAAACAAAATCTATGCTCCTGTCGAAATCGTTTTTCGTTGTAAAAATGTACAGTCAACAGAAAAATCAAATTGTTACTAATTCCCTTGAAACAGAGCAATTTCCTACTAATTTATGATATTTCACTTGGAAAAGGACATACTACGATAGAAACATTTTAATACCTTATATTGTTCTAAGTGAAAAGTCCTTAAACCAAAAAACTTAGTTTTTAATCTATATATACATATTAAAATATCTTTTTTTCTCATAATAATTTTTATTTCAATTCTAGTATTTTTTTTTGTAATAATTTTCGATTAAACCAAACGGGACAGTATCTAAGACTATATAACAGGTTGTACGAATAAATGATTACAAAATGTTGTTAATAGTTTTGGTTCATCGTACGGAAGCAAAAAATATAAAATAAAATATTTACTATTTTTTTCTTTATAGTATAATCTAAAGAATTTTCATTCGTATTTGTCTTTTTGCTAGCATAAAAAAATTTGTTAGCAAAATATATAAAAATAATAATTGTTTTCCAAGTAAAAAATAAGTGTTTTTCGTACCATCTTAACGATTTAAATGATCAGATTGGTATGTAAAGGTTACATAAAGAATTTATAAGTTTAAGTGAATAAAAACAAAAAAACTGATTTTTTTTAGATGGTTGAATAATTTTTGTCATAAATAGCTTCACTTATATAGAATAGTATTTTTTTTGGAAATAGTTTTATTTTAAAATTTTTTATGGTTATAATACGAAATAATTGTTTTACGGAAAGTTTAACAAAATTATTTTTTAATAATACACCATAGATGTAAGAGTATATATTAAGAAATTAATTTGTAAATAGAAAATTATAACCTATAAAAATTAAATACCAAATAATAGTATTTTTAAGAATCTCACTAGGTGTAATATATACCATTCTTAATGTTATGGTCAAATTATTTCTCTGTGCACAGTAAAAAAAATTCCATCCAGCTTTTCATTGTCATTTCAATATGCAAAAAATATATAGAAATTATAAATAGCCTATTTCTTACTAGTAAATAACAAAAATAAAGTAGGGGGACAAAAATATTTCTCCTATCTATTTTATTTTGAGCTACATATTTCTTTCCAATTTCTGGACATTGAATTTATTTCGTCAACCCATCTTTTTCGTTGCATACCCATTTTTCTTTTACCATTTGGTTTTTCAATCTCTCCCTGAAGTATTTGATGTAATTTAACGCTCAAAAGAGTTGAAATGTCCAGCCATTTTTAATATTAGTGCTTCTTCTTTTTTTCCATCGACTCTGTAGCATTGACAGTTCCATTGATATTTGACATCCTTTCAGTTTTTATATGTTCCTACTATAGGTAAAGACCATGTTGGGTTAATATTGGCATTTGACAATATTACAATGTCGAAGATTTATTTTATGTTTTCGGGCAATACATATCATTTAATAAGTTTTTAATGTTTCCAAATTGTTTCCATGACTCCGTCTTTCTTCTATCTACTTCTTTGTTTTGACAGTTATCAATAGATATAAGTTTTCATAATATGCAAAGTCTGCTCCATTACTTCACCATATACAGATGTATATCCTATACGAATATCAAATTAAGTATCAATGATCGGATCTACAGATTCGACAATATTTTTGTTAACAGAACCAAATCGAATATGTAGCGACAGAGACCTATTCAGAGACAGTGACTTATTCTATCTGGGCCTTGAGATATGTGCAGAAAAATTTTGAGAGTTGAAATGTTTTACACCCTGCTTAAATAAACTTCATAAACAGATGCTGATAGCTCGGAAGTAATCTTTAGATTTTGTTGGAAGGAATCTTGCATAGTTAGCACTAGAAACTCAGGTATGCAAAAGTACCTTATTAAGAACTATTGTTCAAATATTAATTATAACTTTTCAATATATACACCTTTTATATTGAAGCTGTAAAATATAATAGGCTCATATTATTTTCAGTTAATCTATTACACAACAAATACTAAAAAATAAGAAATTTACATCCTAAAATCTAGGAGGTTTATATGAAAATTTTAGACTATTAGTGCCATAAAAATATTTTCAGTTTTACATCAGAATATAAAGAACGAAAACATAACATCTTTAATAGGTGTAGAGAATAATTTAATAAGTCAGATACAATTTATTCAATATTATATTATGCCACATTTGTACATGAGAACTAAATGTACCCTTGGCAAATTAAATCATAATTTAATTTTAATTATATACATCACCATATAATAATAGTTTTTTTCTGTTATTACTATGTTTTCTTGGAGATCTTAAAACATAATTACTATTATAAAACTATCTTAATTCTGTACTGATTTAGGTAATTAAATTGAAACTGATATAATGTGATTATTAAATATTTTCTTACGATTAAAAGACATAAAAATGAATAGTTTATGTAGAAGAAAATTCAAAATGAAATTAATTTTTTAAAATTGTAAATTGCTAATAATTTGAATTTAGAAGCGTGAATGTGCACAATCAAGCGGTAATTAATTAGAACTTCAATTTCGATGGTGAAAGAGTATTAATTAATTAAAAGACTTCGGGTTTTAATAAAAATAACCACTTCAAAACTTTAGCTTTCGGTTCATCAATTTAATTGCATAAAAATAAACTGTTTTACATAATATATTTTAAAATTTATGTAATTCACTTACTAAATTCTGCGCCACAATCAAATTTTCAAGATAATTTATTCATATGTTTATTAATAATAAATTAAACTTTGTTATCAGAAATAAATTCACTTTTTTTATCTTGAAATAATAAATTTTTTAAATTTCACTTTAGTAGGTTTAAAATATACACAAATTTAAAAATCCATTATGGTCTCATTTAAAGTTTACATTTTAAGTCACATTTTTTTAAGTCATATCATTGAACTATTTTAAATTTACTAAAATAATATTTAAGAGATTATGAAATTGTGTTCTATTAAAATATTTTTTACTTTTTTATATTAAAATTTTCACTAAATTTTTTTTCACGAGATTATACAATATCTAATTTATACCTACACATTTTTTTTTTTGTTAATCTGTGTTATGTTTTCTTGTAATTTATTAATTTTTAATCATTTTCATTTTACATAGATGAACAAATTTAGAAAATGTAATTATATTAAACACGAATATGCTAATGAAAATATTAATGAATAAATTATATTAAATTTTAAAGAAATTATTTAATAAAAAAATTTAATTAATTTTAAAAATCAAATTTCACTTAAAATAAACTAGATTTTAATAATTAGATTTTCATTTTAAATAGAAAATTAATTATAGATATATGTATAATTTAAATATATGATTATTTGCATAGCGAGGCTATGGTCAATTTACGATTTTTCTTATTGAAGAAGTGAAATTTTAAATTATAATTTTACGAGTAATCAACTGATAATAATTACAATTTTTGTACAGATGGACATAACATGGTTTATCCATAACAAAAATTTTATTGAAGAATTTAAAGTGAAATTTTCAATTTCATAAATGGAAAATTATTTAAAACACTAATGATAATGATTTCGCTGTTCAGGCATTAAATGTACATTTTATTCGTGAAATCTTTTAGAGCTTTTTCACATTTTGGAAATCAAAGTTTATTAAAGTATGTCTTTTCATTAATTTTTCTCTAAAAAATCTCTTTATTGCGCTTAGTTTTTGTTTAAATGAAAACACTTTTGGAAAACTTCTTCTAAATGCCGCGCAGCAGAGTTAGTTGTTTCATACGTAAGGGATTTTTTGCGTGCTGGCACATACACTTTCTGTCAGTGTAAAGTCAATAATAAATATGCTCTACTTGTAAAAACCTTATTCAAAAGTAAAAGATTACATTTTGATATTTTTCAGTAATAGAGACGCTAAGTAGTAAAACTAAGAATACCGCAGCTTTTACTTTCATTAACTTTCTAATGTGTCAACTTACATTGTTTCTGGTAAAATGTTTTCCATATGGAATAGCAATATGAATTTTCCATATGAAATTTTCAGAGTACATAATATAATTTGCGGCCTCTAGCCGTAGAATATTGGAATATACTAACTAGTATCAAGTATCATTGATTAAGAATAATATACCTGCTAAATCAATGCTAGTATTTAGTGCTAAGATGTATTATCTTTCCAACAAAGGCTCTTAAATCAGTTACAAACTCAATAATTACAATTTAAAATAAACATATTTTTCACAATAGCACCTCAATAGCACTCGAGAGTCTATGATCAATTTTGGGAATATTTACTATATTAAATTGCCATTTGATTATAATTTTTCTCCAAAAACTGTATTACTCAGTCTACCGGATGGACTTCAAATAATTTGTATTATCAGCTCATACACACGGACGGACGGATGGATAGCAAAGCGTTAGCATACCAGTTTTTTTTTCTATAGTAAACAAAATTTATTGAGGAAACAAATAAACTTTGCAATCTCATAAATAAACTTTATACAATTATCAATTTATTATTGAGTAGTTAAAATTCCCTAAAATCAAATTACTGTATATTATGCTACTGATATTAAATTAAAGCTGTGTAAACTTTTATCGACATTAATGTCTCTGACAGTAATCGAAGTCCTCACCTGAAGCGTTATAGGAACAGCATATAGTAATATTACTATAATACATTAACGGCGTTCTTTAACTTGAATTTATTTAAAACACTTTAATTTACCTTTGTCAACAGTAAAGTGAATTTTTCAATCTCCATCTAACTTTTTTAAAAGTTTATTCTACACCTTAGGCAATTTTTTTATTAAATGATGTAGTTAATTATGCTAATTTTTTATTTATAAATCAACTCTATTTTATATACAAATTATAAGATTTTTCACATAATATAAAAAAAAATCACAATGAAACCACGCACATAACAAAAAAAAAAATTCAAAAAGCAGGAAGACTTTTAGTCAGATAGTTTTAGAAATAATCACTTCCTAGTTCTTGTTTTACTATGCCGGCTTGAAAAACACTAACATTTGTTAATTTGATTAAACAACAGTAGAACTGATGACGAAAAGTTATATTGTAATAATCATAAAAATAAAATTGGATTAAATCTTTAAATGACAGCAGCATAATATTTACTATGTTGGTTAACACAGAATGTTTGTTGTGGCTATAACATAACTATGGGAACACTTTAATTAGTACTTGTTTGTTAAGTATTTAGTAGACAGCGTTGGTTATTTATGCATTTTCTAAAATGTAGGTGTTTTGAAAATATCAATAAATTTCTGGAAAACTAGGACATTTAATTTTAATAAATTTGATTTGTTAATTTGAACGGCATCTTTAAAATTTTAATATTTAGCATACAATTTGATTAACTATAAAGTTTGATAACTTACAACTTTGGTCGTGGTCACTGATCGAGCTTCAAAATTCAAGCCACAATGTAGTCAGAATTTAATTTTGAAAATTTTAATATTGCTAAAAATTTACTCAGCTGTTCATTGCTGTTCAAAATTCTTTAAATTGATAATTACTGATTTTGTAATTAAAAAATTCATTACTGCCGTTTTGTAATTAAATTATAGTATTTCTGTATTGAAATTAAATAAATTTAAAAAGTAAAATTTTGGTTATTAATAACACAATAACGTGTCCTTTTTTAATTCTTAAAGACTAACTATTACGGTAAAATACGAATAATAAATCGTCTTTTCAAGAAGCACTAAGTTGGAATTTCATGGTCTGTAATTTCAGAATAAAATTTCTCATATTACCTATTTTCTAAATTATTTCCCCTCGAATACAATTTGCAGAACACTTAGTGATAGTGTACTAAGCAGTGATGTGGGATCGATGTTGGTCTAAGTTTAGTCAGCTTTAAATTCTAATTTAACGCTGGTGAAAAGATAAACCCTATAATTGTGTTATAAGTGGCACATTTGTCTAGCAACAATTTTTTTTGTATCTTTGTGCATAAATCCATTTCCAACCCAAATCAATTTTAAAATACTAATTAACGTAAATGAAACAGGTCTGTTCTTAGAATTTTATTACAAGGAAAGAATTTTTTTGAAACTATCACATATTTAACGACAAAATTTCAAATAAGGAAGTAAAATCACTTTTTCCTTTTTCTAATCTTTATAAATTTATTTAGAACCTTCTTCCTGTTACTTATACATTACTTACTAAAAAAATGGTTATATAACAAAAGTCAAATTAAAATTTTGTTTATTTGATTTATTATTAAAATCCCAATCGGAAATTGAATTATAAACAAATTAACATCAAACTGTGAATCCGAGTTCAATCAATTTGACAATAACTAAAGAAAACCCCAATAAAAAAAAAGAGTTCTTAAAATATACACGAAACATAAATAATCCCAAAAAAAAAACTTTCAAAAAGAATTCATTTATGTTTATATTTTGTGACTGATTACTTCTCACGAGTATTAACACCTCTTTTCTTTGATTTATCCAAAAAAAAAAACCACATATACATATTATTTATTATTTGTTTTTTTTTGGGATTCGTAAAACTTGACTAACCTGATGAAGTTCTCCTGTTTTATGAAAAGACTCCGTCAGTATGCACTTAACAATGTTGTCTCATAACATACCAAAAAAAAATATTATTATTATTGTATATATTATTTTCAATATCCAAGAATTATTTTTGAAGGAATTCCATTAAAAAAAAGATATTTTAAGAAAATCTTCTTATCCCAATTAAAGATATAAAGAGAATATTTTTTTACCTGAGTTGTACAAGAAATTTGTAAGTGAGTTTTTTTCGAAGAATTGTAAGGAGAACGATATTTTTTTTTTTAAGAAAAGGCAACTGATGAAATATTTGTGGTTAGAAATAAATAATTTAAAGAAAATTGTTGTTACATTAATTCAAGGTGTACGGAATTGTTCATTTTGGTTTATACCATCATTAGTTTTACAAATTCGAAGATAATAAAGGATATACAACAGAAAATAAAATCATTATGGCGTAGTATGTTATTTTTTAAAATCGGCGAATTTAATTGCATAACAAAATTGCCCTTAATTTATGTTGCAAGGTCTGATTAAGTGGTCATTTGATTTAATTATGTGGAAAATTGGACAAATTATATACTGAATAATTTTATAATATTTTGAATTTCGAAATATAATATGCTTTTATTTCATGGCATAATAAAATACATAACAACACTGAAGTGAAAATGAGGTAAATGTTACCGTCATACTATAAAATAGAGGACACCTGCTGTAATTTTGAAATATTAACATAAATGTGTTGTGAAGTTAATGTAAATGCAAATTGAGGAAAATTAAATCCGCGTGCGGGCTAATCTTCATTTATTTTTCTAATAACACTTGGAAGGAAGATAAAGCTCTGGAAAATAATCACACACCAAAGGTAAATAAGAAGTTGGAGGTGACGAACACAGTAGTTCAGGGTTTACAAATGGAAATTTGTTTTAGAAGTTAGTGTAACGTTTAAGTTAGCAAATCTTCACCCAATTAGAATTTTGAGAAGTCAAATTAAAATAATGGAAAATTAGTATTTGTACTATTTTGTAATAAAAAATTGTAGATGCTAGAGCAGTTCTAAATATTTCGGATCCCTCAAGATCAAATTAGAGAAATTATTACTATTTCTTCATTTTTCGGAAGACTAATGCAATAAATGCATAAATTAGTAAAATTAGTGAAAATCCAACAATTTACAACATTATCAGGTTTTACTAATATTATTACACTTTATTAGGTACTAGAAATATATTGTAACGGAATTCCAGAGCAGACATGTTCATCGGATCCATTTTTTCTCAAATCCGTAGTTTTAGAATTTATGCAATGATAATTGTATAATATAGAAATATTTGGGTCGATTCGATGTTTACTCCACTTTCAATAAGTGCCAGTAATAAAGTTGCTATAAAATGTAATTTAAGACTTGGAAATGCCAAGTGAGACATTTGTTGCTAGCAACAAATGTCCCACTTATAAAGCAATTTATTACAGGGAAAAAGGTATTTACACTCAAAAAAATTAAAAAAAAACAAAAAATATCAGCCTGGAAATTTATGCTATGTATGAGAATTAGATTAAATTAGACAGCATTAGAACTTTTTCACCAAAATTTAATAGTAATCAACCAAATTTATAATTAAAATATAGCAACTTTGACCATTTATTATTGAAAAACTAAAGCATATTCTAATAAAACTCTCGCCTTTTATGTAAAAATCATTATATTCTTATAATATTAAGAAAATCTTTTTCATTACAACTTTGTCTGAGCCAAATTGTGAACCAGTGGTGTGCATCATAATAAATCACCTTGCAAAATATTCTCAAAACAATAAAAAAAACGTTTGTTTTTATATCTGCATTAATTGTATTTTTTTTTTTTTTGCATCATTTTTAAATATTGATCCTTTAAAAACAGCATATTATTTACTTTTTCATAAGTTTTATTGTTGATTTTAAGATATTCTTATATTTATTTATATTTTATTTTGAATATGTTTCAAAAGAGAATTTTAAAATTTTTCGAAATTTTTGTTTGACCTCTTTTTTGTTTTTTTTTTTTTGTTTTGTAGTAACAAGTCAACAAGTTCTTTCATCAGTTTTCTTCATCAAGAGCATAAAATGTACGTACATATATCGTATTTATATACTTTCAACTTTATCTCTGTTCCAGACAGAAAATTACCAGTCAAAAACAAATATGAATTTTTTTTTTTTAAATTTTTTTTTTGCAAATCAAATGGTGTGCAACGGAATTTTTCGATGAGTTAATGACGTCCTGTGGTTCTATTCTGTATACAATATATAGATTCTCAACAGGTAAAACAAATCACATTCTTATAAATAATGAAGTATATCTTACAGATATACTTTTGAAGATATTTTTTTTTTTTTTTTTTTTTAAAGGGAGAACCAAAAACATACAAAATGCATAAAAAAAATCTTCTTCTCTGGAATTATTTTGATGATTTCTTATATAAAGATATTTATCTAAAAAAAAAAAAATTATAAATGTGGATATTTCCAATTTAAGTCAAGGTTTCGACTTTTTCACGTTACTATTATAAGAATTCAGGTTTTTTTTTTTTTTCTGATGTATTTGTATATTTTGCAATTTAAAGTGGATTTAAATTATTTGAAAAGTTTTATGTAGCGAGAATGCACTTGTTTTACATATATATATATATTTGAAGATATCATTAAATATAGTCCCTGGGTAATGTTGTTGTTTGTATAAAAGTTTATGAATGTTGTAGAATTATGCGAAGCAAAACAATTTGTTGAACAACATACAAAAAAAAAAAAAAAAAAAAATTGGTCTCTCCAGGAAAGGTAAATGAAGAAAATTATCAACCTAAAAGAATTTTTTTTTTTTTTTTCCATTTAAAGTAATAAACCAGTTTTTTTTTTCTGTGTTTAAGATTTTTTTTTTTTTTCGTTTATATGTGTGTGTAATGGTGGAAAAATATCACTGTGATTTTTTGTTTTTTTTTTTCGTTTTATATTAATCCTTTTTAAGCGAATTTTATTTTAGCATAAACAAACAAAATAACAAAAAAAAAATGAAAAATTAAAAGTTTTTTTTTTTTTATTCATTTTCCTTGTTGTAAAAACTGAAATAGAGCAATATTTGTGGTGCAATCTTTCATTCAAATTGTTTGGCTGGTTTACTTTAAATACATAAAAACGAACCAAAAAAAAAAAAAAGAAGATATTTCAGTTAACTTTTTTTTTTTGAATTGTGTTATTTTTTTTTGAATTGGAAAAGAAAACTTGTAGTGAGTGTTGTTTTTTTTTTTGTTTTGTGTTATGTTATTGTATACATTGTTGATGATTTGAAAAGTTCCCGCGCTTTTTAAGGATCATTTAAGATTAGGATGCAGTTTTTTTTTTGGTTGAAATTTTCTTATTGAAATTGAAGTACAATATTAATGAAGTGATAAAGAAAATTGTGACTAGAATAAATAAAGTTACATATAAGTAAAATAAATAACTAGAATATATTTAACTAGAATATTATTGATTAGAATGGATCATTAGAATTTATGTTATAAAAACAAGGCCTAGCAGTTAAATGATTGTTTAGTCGTTTATATTTTTAAGATCTTGTTTGAGTATCGTCAACAAATAATTTAATTTTATTCTTTTTGGTCTATGCAATGTGTAGTCCATTTATTTTGATGTAATTTTAATTATTATCTTTTAAATTATATTGTTAATCAACATTATACGTTAGTACCACATAAAAATACAGCACAATAACTGGGCATAAAATTAGATGCATAATTAAAATGGTGGATACACATCGAAAAGAAAAACGCTGATCTTGAAATCATATATGTATGGGTTCTCTGAAGCAAATCTCAAATAAAAAAATTTTAATTTACAACCCTTTTACGAGACTAAAGCCTGTCTGTACATATAGCAATCAATTTATGGGGCTGTTATAAACAAAGTCATTTTAAATTAAATTCAAATATTTCAAAACAAAATACTGCATAACATAGTGAATGGTACGTGGTATATATATGGAATAACGACCTACTTCAGGATAGAGGAATTTATAGAGTAACTTGCTAGATACAAAAAATTGCTGTTAAATCTGAAATTCGACCACAGCACCACGTTAATGTCAAGGCAGTCAAACTCCTTGATAATTATAATCCAATGAGAAGGTTCAAAAGAACACAACCTCTTAAATTGGTGTATTGGTAATTACTAGTTTTAATTCAAATAGTAATGTCATTTTACTGGCTGAGGTTCTCTACTAATAATTTCGTGCGGATCTCTCAGTGCCTTTCAAGATTTTCACCTGGTTACTTAAAAAATAACTTACTCTTTCTTCAAAATACCAATTATTTATTCGTTAAATAACCAAATTTGGATAATTAAATATTAAAATCGAAATAACATCAGAGAAAAGACAATTAAGAACAACCCCTAGTTGATTTCCAATCGGGTAAATTTTCTAAGGCTTTCCAACGAGAAAATGCATTGAAATAGAAACTTAAATCAATCTGAATAATTTGTTAAATAACCGACTTTAAGCCCGACAATTTGTCTATTTCTGTAGAAAATTTGTGCGCTAACATCACACCCGTATAAATGATGTTCAACTCCCTGGGAAACATTTAATTTTTAAATATTTTTTAATTGAATAATCAATTTTCATTTGTTTGTTTTTCATGGAAAAAAAATCAATTAATCATAATTTTAACCCACATTAAAACAAGTTCATAATAAATATTTTCAAAATAAAACAAATAAAAAAAAACACACCCAAAAAACAAGAATGAATCTAAATTAAATGACATTAAATAGTTTATTTAGGGAAGGGTCTTATTACAAGTACATATTTTTTTTTGTCCTATCTGTGATCGTCTATTTTAAAACAACATTTTAACAAAAACAAAAAACATATTTTTGTAAATTATCTTATCTTATCTTCTAAAAAAAATCTGAAAATTTCTGTAGCGCCTTTTTTTATGATTTTTCTTTGACTGTTTTTTAATGCTCCTTTAGTTTTTGAATAATTTATAGTCCAAATTTATTTTGATTTAACAAAAATATTATGTCAAGAAAATTGATGATAAAATTTAAAATTCATTAATCGAACATGTAATCTGACACGTCTTGGTTTTTTTTTTTAAATTTATTAAAAGAAAATGTAAATTTTTCTAAAGTCTTTTTTTTTGTTGGTGATAAATTATATTAATTTTCATTCATTTTTTGGTTCAGAGCTGATTCATTTTTTTTTTAGGATTCAATTATTTTATTTATGAAACATTTCATATGGAAAATGTAATTTGGATTTTTTTCTGTTCGAAATCATTTAAAGGAAAGTAGTTACTACACATAATTTTTTGGTAAATATATTTAGAAAAAATTTGCTATAAATTAAAAGTTTTAGTTTCGTATTACAGAAGTGAGGTATTATTTAAAATTGAAAACAGGGGCTGCAGTGTACTGTACTTAAAACCTCTGTCAAAAATTGAAGATTATTTGGATATAACATTAATAATACCAGATGTCAGAAGAACAAAATTGGTAATTAGCTCAAAAACAATGGTTTCAAATATAAAATTGTGAAATACAAACACCAATAGTCGTGTATCATGTGAAATATGATCATGAATGGACAAGTACCACATAGTTATAGAGAAGCTAGTATGTATTAATAAGGTTTAATACAATTTTATCATATCAAAGCAAAGCTAGTTATTCTTTGCTAATACTACTATTTATATTCGGGCTACTATACAGCAGCATTATGCTATTTTATTTGTAAAAGAACTAACACTATTTCCTAGTTTTCCAAATAAATTATTGTACACAATTTGTAATTATTCACTTTCACTTATTGTCTATTATTATTTTCCAAGTAGTTTCTTTTAAATTGTCATTTATGGTTATTACATATCTCCATAATTTCATTTAATATTTTCAAAAATACCATTTACCTTATACAATTATTTTACAATAAAAATAATCAATAACATTATTCCACATTTTTGATTATTTTTCCACATTTTTGATTATTTTTATGGTAAAATAAATTAAATTATGAAAATCTGGTATATTTATATAAAAGTAAATATTGAGTATATTAAAAATGAATTTATTTGGTAAATAATAATAAAATAATTCAATTTTAACTTCAAAAATGACAGACAAAAAATTAAATATTAATTATTGTTGATATTTTTTTGAACCCACATTATTATTGCGTTGATATTGATTTTTAAAATAAATATTGATTATTTATGAAAAAAAAAAATCATAATTTAATTTCAAAAGAAAACAATAAAATATTATGATTTTATTTACTGTCGGCTCTTAGGGTCACCCACAAACTGTAAGGTCAATGATAGTAAAACAACAATTTTTTTTTTCTCTGAAATTTCTTTAAACCATAAAGTAGTTTATTTCATATAATATTTTTTTTAATGATTCTTTATTTAAACAAATGTATTTCCAGCATATGTTTGTAATATTATGGTGATAGACACGCTTTTTTTTTTAAATTAAATTCAAAGACCTACAAAAATATTATGTTTAATGTTGTCGCACTACAAAATAAAAATCTTACACATTCCTTTCAACAAAAAAAAAATCATATTATTAATATAAGTTTTTATTTTGAAAATTATGACACATTTACAGAAATAACTAAAGATTATTATGAACGTAATTCATTTTTAAATGGATCATTAAAAATTGGGAATACTGTAAAAAGGGGTATCGTTAAGACAGTATTTATTGGGAAAGTTGAATCATTTAAACAAAAAATTTCATTCAAATTCTAGCACTAATTGGGCTCCTATAGTTCAGAACAATTTTTTATTATGATAGAATCACTTAAATTCTTAAATAAAATAACTCTTAGTACGAGTGCTCCGGCTAAAATTTCAGGAAGTTATCAGATGTTTTTCATATAAAGATTCGTAAATTTTCAAAAAAAATGGAAAAATGCTTTGAAAATTGGTTTATTCGCAAAAAAACGTGTAAAAATTTAAAGAAGAATATTGCGAAAAGCAATAAAGTAATTTTTATAATTATAAATATTTTTGTCTTCTCCTATCACGAAATTTTAGCATTAGTATTTTAGTAGGTACTGCCATGATTCTAGGTCAAATTGACAAATTTTCAATGATTCCACGTTTAATTGGCAAAAAATAAAAAAATTCTGTGGTTTCTTGAATCTTTAAAACAAATTTGTTAAATAAAACATTATTTAAGAACCAATTATTGTAAGTAAATTAATTTTTCAATATTTTATCGATATATAAAGGTTAGTGGTACAACAGAATTTCCGGTTTATCGGTACAAATGAATAAAAATACAACAGAATTTACGGTTTTGAAATATTGATAAAGATTTATATTTTAATTTTTTATTATTATCAATATTTCAGTATTTTTGGTATTGAATTTTATCTGGAAAACCTATGAATCCGGTTTCGGTAATACCGGTTTTGAGAACCCTATATGTAATTATTGTCCTAGAATAAAATAAATATTAATATAGGATAAATTTTTGAAATTAATTAAACGACAATATCTAGAATTCCACTTTTTTTTTATTAAATTTAATGTAATTAAGATAATAAAATTCCTTAATTTATATCCTGGTATTATTTTTATCCTCATATTGAAAATATTCTCTTCTTAATTGTAATAAACATTAAACATATTCAAAAGAAATCTTAAATAATGTAATATTAAAACTGGAGAATTAAAAAAAACTGTCATACTGGCGCCTAGAAAATAAATATTAAACCTTAATGTTTTTTAATTTTATATCTAAATAATAAAGATTTTCAAAATAAATTTAAAATATACCAGAATAAAAATATTTAATGCTTTAAGATGAAATTAATATCATCATTTCAAAGAATTGTTAATTTTTTTTAAAACAAACTTATATCATTTTAAATGTGAACTTTATTGGTTCGTTTCTTTTAGTTTCCTGTCTTAAATTCTTTTATAAATTATAAAATTTATTTTTATAATATCATCATAAAATAAAGTTGTTTTTTGTGCAAAAAATAAAAAAAATAAAGATTGATTATATAAAATTCTAATGTTTTTGTAAAAATCATACAAGAATTTATATTAAATTTTAATTAAAAATTATACAATATCTTTGTGAAAATAGAGTGAAGAAGTCAATAAACTATTTTCAATACTGGTTGTTAGTTTATAATTATTTAAAAAAAAAAAGAACATTTTATCTTTTTTTATGTATTTAGCTTTTAAGAACTCTCTTCACTTATTTTATGTTTTATAATAGAAAAATAACTTAAATATTATATTTAATATTAAATAATATGAAATGATGAAAAGAAAACTGATTTTTCAATTCCGGTAAAACCAGATTTGATTATAATTTTAAAAATAAGTTAAAAAATATAGAAAATTTTTACCTTTTGACGACAACAACATATTATCAACTTTTGGTTTTGTTTTTCTTTTCAAGTCATAATTTAATTTTTTTTAATCAAGAATATTTTAAGATTTTTCTAAATTCAGGGTTGGATTTTGATTGTTTTAAAGAAATTAAAAATACTCTACAAGAAGACTACATTTGGTCTTACGACAACATAGCAAATTTTTTTTAAAAACAATTATGAAAATCTGATTTTAGAAAATTCGCCACACCACCGAGCTATTGTATATACAAATAAAATATTGTGGATGGTTCAATGATTGTTCACAAACTATTGATTCAATGATGTCAAACGTTTTTACAACCAGTGGTATGACCAACTTGTGTAATGTATTTGTAGCAGTGCAACTATAAGATAGTAAAATATTTTAGATAATAAATATTATACGAAATCTGAAATAAAATTGAAATGTGAATTTGTTCCTGTAGGTACAATTCTAATTGTTATGTTCTAATTTATTAATTATTGTAAATAAATTCGAAGGCTTGATAATTTGGCAGGAAATTAACCATTAACTAATATTAAAAGTCCATATATAAAAGAGTACAGCCCCATGTACAAGAGCATCCATTTTGAAAGAGCAGGTAGTAGGTCAATAAGAAATTTTAGTACTTTTTTTGTAGCAATAGATAACAAAATTACTTATTATCACCTGCTATAAAAAAATACTGGTATTTCTTATTAATCTACGTCTCACCAACTTTGTTATAATTATTGATCAATGATTCACCAACACTGCCATAATCTTTTTGAGCTACTACTCACCCAGCAGCATTCATTGAATACATAAATTATTAATTCAAATAAACTTTTAAAGTTCACACAAAAATGTAGTAAGTCCAAAATTATAAGTCAAAATATGGTTTAAAAGCTTACTCCAAAACATCATAAGACCATAAGCAAAGCTAGTTTTCTATCATGGATCTTTAATTTACTTTTTTGTACCTAGAAAGTTAAGAAATTTCAATTTAATTAAATTATTCACTATTTGATTTAACAGCAATAAATTTTCTATAAAAATTCTTCTCATCCTTGGCGATACAACTTGTGAAGAGCTTGGGACTCACTTAAAGAGTCTACTAACATTATACATATTGCAATTTGGACCTAATAAGATTATATGAATTCCGAACCATAAATTTCTTGATAGTGAAGAAACTTTGAATTGCAAAAAGTTAATAGGTTTATGAGTGACATATTTGTTGTTAGCAAATGGCCCCGATTATCAGCATTTTACCCAGTATTAAATTACATACGACATTGAGGTCTCGGACGGGAATCGTACCCCAGTATCTACCGCACAGCATAGTACACTGCCACTTCTCTATAACAATAGTATTAATGAAACATGTTTCTTATGCCGAACAACTTTCTGCTTTTACTGAATTACAAATAGTATTATAAGAATTTTCCTTTTATGCTATTTTAAACTTTGACTTAGGACCACACAAATGATAAAAGTTTTCCTAGTACCACCACTGAACATTTATATTTTTCTGATTAATAATAATCATCAACCCAGGAGGAGTGTAGGCCGGTTTCTATATATTTTTCTTATTTTTTTTTTTTTTTGATTTAGAAAGAGGAAGTAATGTAAAAAAAATATTATAATACCTTCGATACTGTATAGTATAGTCTCTTTAGATTGTCTTTTTTTTTCTTGAAAGATCAATTTTCTTTGATATAGCTATATATAAGATTAACATAAATATGTACAAATATGTTTTTTAACAACAAACCAAAACCAAAACCAAATCAAACCAAAAAAAACTAAAGGTTTATATTCTAAACTATTGTCGGTTTATTTACCACATTTTGTATAGAAAAAAAAAACAATATTATTTCAGTCTACGTGGGCTTGGAAAGTTGTCAGTTTAAACTAGAAACTTGTATAATATTTATTTTGTTTGAAATTTTATATTTTTTGAGTGAAGAGAATTGGACTTTAAGGCTCTGGTAACATAAATTTGTTAATTGGTTTAAGAAAATATATTTAAAATAATCTAAAAGTTTTGTATAGTACGTTTTTTTTTTAAAGATTCCGCATATTTCTTTCTATTATTATTATTTTTATACTGTGAAAGGTGTGAAGGCTTGTTAAACAACTTTTTGAATAATAATCTGAAATTGTGACTATTTATTTCATAAAAAAATTTTTTTAGTTCTTAGATGATTAGGAAGGTGGAATATTCATAATTTTTTTGATTGTCAAATATAATTTAGAAAAAATTATTTTCGCCCACATTATAACTTTTTTAAATCCTAAAGTTTATTATTATGGCTCGCGACTGAATTTTTCTTTATGAATTAAATAAAATTTAATCTAAAAGAATCACAAAAAAAAAAATGATTCACAGCATGAATTTAAAATAGTTAAATCCTAATAAAAATTAAAACTATTAAATATAAATATTATGTAAACACATTTGAATATTATAATATTTGATTTTATTCCCCGGGAGGTCTGAAATAAAGGATTATTATTGATAGATTTAAAGAGGGATGAGTCTGACTATCTAATTCTAATGGAATCATTAATTATGTATTTTTTTCAAAAAACTAAATGAGTAGAAAAGATTTTAAATTAGAATAATTAAAGTATCATTAATTTTCCAAAATACATTTTGAAGCATTATTACCAAGTTAAAGTAATATAATTTGTGATATCTTATTTTAATGTCGTCAGTTATTGAACCAAATTAGGTCAAAATAAAATTTAATTTTATGTATAAGATATTTGCTACTAAAATTTTAAGATACCTGCTCCTATTACGTAAGTTCACTTTTAATTAGATGCCAGTAGTATAGTTATTTCAATTACAAAATTAATTTTAGTGTAAAAATATTAGATTTTCATATTAGCAATGGTTATATTAAAAATGGAGTAATTAAATAGATTAGACATTTTGTTGGTTTGTGGGTTGGTTGGAAAATTCGTAGGAAAATTAGACCAATTGTTGTACAACATATTTCAAAGCACACTATTTTTACATAATATATACTAACTAACTATACCATATTATAGTATTTCGTTATATGCGGAGGTCTGAAAGAAGGATTATTATTGGTAGATTCAGAGACAAGACAGATCAGTCTGAATAACTAATTTTAAGGTTTCATTTATGTATTTTTTTTAATAAAATTAATCTTTCAAAATATACGTACATACATATATTATAAACAAGTTAAAGTAATAAAATTTTTGATATCTTATTTTGATATCATAAATTTTTGAACTAAATTAGATCAAACAGAAATTTAAATATGTGTTAAAGATCTGCTATTAACATTTAGTGAAACTTGAAGTTAATTTTCAGTAATATGTAAATCTACATCAGTTTTTACCAGTGGCGGGTCTTCCTAATGGGACAAATGTGCTCATTGCAACCTAGAAAAAACCGTTCAGATTTCTAAATTGTTTTATAATTGTTAGCCATTAATTTATAAATCTAAAAACTAAAATATTTTTTTAGCGATAAATATATTAAATTTATTTTAGGTAGAGACAAAATTGTGTGAGGACTAAAGTGGAAACCTTCATACATATTTTGTATAACGACAAAATAATTTTGTATATAAATATTTATGTGGGCCAAGACAATTTCTGAATTTTGATATGGCTTAAAATTGGGGAAACTGGACAGTAAATATTTATGTGGACCAACACAATTTCTGAATTTTTATATGACTTAAAGTTGAGGAAAATGGACAGTAAACGCTTTGACTGGAATACTTCAGATTAGCAAAAACCCTACATTTAGTGAAAACCTAACATTTTTTTTTGCAATAACAATTTGCCCCCTCAGAATTTTGCATCATGACCCGCCGCTGGTTTTTAGTATTTGAAAATTAATTTCAAATGGATAAAGTTATATCTTTCTTTTTATACCTTATTATTACTAGTTCTACAAAATATTTTAAAAGTTTTTCATTTCTAAATTGTATTTCTTATTTATCAGTGATCAAATATTAATTTAACAGGCAACAAAGTAATAAAAAATCCGCAATTTATGTATTTACTAAATAAAATTTATGTATTTAATTTATTTATAACCATAAATAATATTTAAAAGTGGGTGGATAACTCATATAAATCTCTACAAATCTCAGTTAAACTCTCAATTAAAATGAAATGTAAAATTATTATTTTTTGTAATAATCTGCAGCAGATTTTCTATAACTTCAAATCTTCCACAGTAATCTGTTTATGATCCACCTCATATATTTCATATAACTTTTCATAAAGCTTTTAATTAAGTTAGGTTTTTTCAAAATATCCAATAACAAAATTTTAACTGGATTATTTTTATTTACTATTCAAAATGAAATATTTTAAGAATTTTCACACAAAATTTCAATTTTAGAAGGCAACATAAAGAAAAATATTTAAAATTCATGTTTTTTCGAAAAGAAAACAAAAAAAATTATAAATGCTTGCACACAAAATTGAATTAAATTAACATTTTAAAAAATTTAATAAAAAGAAGCCCAAAAAATTAATCCAAAATATAATAATTATCAGCAGGTGAACTTCATTAAGAATTTTATTGATAATACGAGAAAAAAATAATATAAATAATTTTCTAATAAAAATTTATTCAAATTAAAATACAAAATAAAAAAAAAACAGGCAAGAAAAAAGCTTCTATACATTTTTAGGCTTTTTTTTTAAAAAAAAAAAAACATAAAAGATAAAATATGTTAAGTAATCAAATATTTTATAACAAATTTAAATTAACAATTTTTGAAACCAGTATTTTCTGAAAATATTATTTAATACTTTCATAAAAATGAACTAGAAGATATATTTTGACTTAGTATCTTGTCAAAAATTCATTTATTTATATTAATTATTAATATTTTTGGAGAAGTTTTTATGATGCAAAATGTTAAATTCAAAATTTCGTAGTTAACTCTAATTTAGTTTTAACTAATTGGTCCACTTGTCAGTTATGTAAGTAGTTTTGAGTTTTAAAGCAGATAAGCATTTAAAATATTGTTATTTACATTCTTTGGCAATAACTTTCTTTGGAAAATAATACATTCTTTGGAAAATATAGTGATTTTTCCAATATTTTTGTCCTACAGTCAGACTGAAATTTTCTATGAGACTTGTGAGCCTTTATCATTTTAAAAGCCAAAGAATAGTCGTTAAATTTAAATTTTCTTAAACTTCTTATAAATCTAGTGAGAAATAAAACTTTTCTTGTTAAAATTAGAAAATTTTATTAGTTATTGACTCTCAACAAGCTCCTTAAATATTTTGAAATCAATTTTGTTTATCATTAATTAAATATATCTTGATAATTTTTATTTACAAGATACATTAATTTATTTTGGATTTTTTTTCTTGTGTTTCCTAAAATTAAGCTACTAGTTTCCAAAAAAAGTATATGGGAAATATTTGAACAAGTTCATAATAAAACTATTTATCATATAAGAAAAATAACCATTGATGGGCATAATTTGTCAAATATACTAAATATGGAAACTTTAATGATCTTACAGTAAATATAAATGCAAAAACAGAAATTAATTGCGTATAATTAGAAAGTATAAATTGTTGAATTGATGAAATGAAAACTTGTATTACTAAATCCACCATTTATTTATTTAAAGAAATTTAAAGATTTTCAAATATTCAATTTTAAACTTAATTAAAAAGTGTTATAAAATCTTACGTTTTCGATGGTACAGACAATTATAAATAAGAACGATATAATTTTTTAAAGATTTAACATTTTCATTATTCAATTTGATAAGAAAAAGGCTTACATTTTCTTTTTCGGTTTGGGAATACTAAAAAACCAAACCTTTTATTATTTTAAAATGTTCCTTTTTAGTGCATATTTTCAAATTGTACAAGTAAATTTGGTGTCTTTCGATGTAAACATTCAACGTTAGAAAAATTAATTCAAAATTTAAATTTTTGATAAATTAGAAAAATACATTCAAAATATTAATGTTTGTCAGACCATAAATAAATATAAAATTCTAGTTTGAATTTAAGAAATTATGCCTATTCAAATTTAAAGTTTTTATTTTTTTCTAACACCAAAAAAATATTTCTCCCTTTTTTCGTCAACGACTTCCGTTGACAGGATAAAACATACTTGAAAAACACCCTATTTCTTCTCTTCACCTCTGAAATATTCCCTTAATTATACAATGTGTATATTATTTTTTAATTTTTAGGGGAAACCAATAAATGGCTTCCTTTAATAACATAAAAAAGCAGTTAAAACCGCATATTTTTTTCCAAATCACAAACTTTAAGTTAATCCTGCTAACAGATAAAAAAAATTATAAAATTTGAAATTTTATAATCACAAAAAATACTTGACAAAAATTTCATTAATCCACCAGTTAGTTCAATTTTGATTCAGAAAAATCAGGAAAATACCAAGAACCTAAATATAATTTTTACTCAAATCTTGAGGTTACAAAAAATTGAAATTGAAGGTATTAAAAAATAAAAAAAATTTTTTTTCGAATTAGCATTCCATAATAACTGGATTTCACCGGGATAAAAAAATATATAACTTTTTTTTTGAAAAATGTGTATCTTTCAGATATTTTTATATGCGCATATAACTAACTATCTACAAGATACAAATTTTTTTTTTTTCTTAAAGAAATTCAAAATAGAATGTGTTGTAGATACATCGCAGTTTAATATAACAACATTAAAAACAACAAAATATATAAAAAAAAATTGAAATACCTACACTTTTAAGATTTATAGATTCTTTTTTTTTTGTTTTGTTTTTGGTGTGTAATAGTAAAAGATAAATTCCAGACTTCAGTTTTTATATAAAATATGTAATCCAAAAGAATGTATCTCTCTCTTTTTAAGACTCAGGACTGGAGGCACAGAAAACAAAAAAAAAAATAACAAAAACACAAATATTTGAATTTTATTTGTAAGGGAAAAGCGCGCACCTTTTTTTTTCTATTAAAATTTCTATTTTTTTTTTTTTGCGATCAATCGAGCAGGTATTTTTGCTAAATAAAATTCAAATTCTTTCTCAATTTTTTCTTAAATATTTTTTCATATTTCTCTATACCTTTTTTTTTTTTTTTGGTGTATTAGAAAAACATAAAAATCACTTTAATCTCTTTAATCTGACAATTTGAATTTCACTTTAAAAACATAGAAAAAACTTGAAATTTTAGGAGTATATTTTTTTTTTTTTTGATTTTAAAAAATAAATTCAATTAATTTAATTAACACTTAAATTTTTTTTTACACAAAATTAAAATTATTATTTAAATTTTGATTGAAATTACTTAAAAAAAAAAAAATCTTTTTAACGGTTAAAAAAACAACTTGAAATATAAAATTTTAAAAGTAAAAACCACTTTACATTTTTCTTTATTTTTCATTAAAAAAAAAATATTGAACAGATACAAAAAAAAAATTATTGATATTATAAAAAACGGGATATATTTGTAAAAGATACTCGCGATTTTTTTTTATAAAACTAACAAAACAACACTAAAAAATATTAAATAAAAATAAAATGTGGTGTTCTATAAGATATTTAAAACAAAAAGATACAGAAAAACAGCCATCACTGTATCCCTACCGATCAACTACTAAAATTGTAAGCAAGTTTTAGAATATCTTAGACCTGTCTGTATTTTTTTTAAGTGTTCAGCGCTAATCAGCATATTTCGCCAAAAGGAAAATATACAACATAAAATTGTTTGTTTTTTTTTCTTATGTTGTTGATGAATTTTTATGTTGCTCTGTGTGTTCTTTGGTATTTTTGTTAGTTTTTGTTTTTTTTAGAGTGTAAGCTGTAAGGGATTTTCTTGTTTTTGTTATATATCTTATTTTTTTTTATGTTTCTCAAATATTTTGTGGCGATATAATGTTGTCATGTCGCATATAGTTTTATGATATCTGTAGTTATTGATTTAACAAAAACATGAAATTGTAAAAATGTATTTTAGAAATAATTAAAAGTATACGTTTTCTTGGACTGCTAAACATTTTGATACCCAGTGGCATTTCTTAAAAATATAGTTAGAGCCTTTTCAACTATGTCCTTTTAAGATGCTCTTCTGATGGTTATTTTAAAGTTATTTTCGATTGTAATTTTTTTGGAATCTAGATAAATTAAAGGACTTTAGAGGTTTAGCAAAATTCAATATCTTTAAAATTTATAAATCAGAATTACCAAATTTTTTTTAAAAATTTAACAGATATAGAAAGAAAATTGTTATCAAAATAGTAAATCATGTCAGCAGCAACTAATTTTTTTAATTTTTATCGGGAAAATATCTAAAATTACTTGTAAACAATGTGAGAAGCTTAAATGTGAGAAGCTGAAAATTTAAACTTTAAAAGATTTGAAAACCTTTAAAGGATTTGAATTTTCTTTATCAATCATAAATAAATCAATAAAATATCATACTTTTATACAGACTTTACTACTTTACTGATACAACTCTTTAATTGGTATTCAATGCATATAGTTTTGTAGTTATGTGGAAAAGATCACAATGAAAATCATTATTGGAGATTGTATATATTTATGCATTGATTATAGAGTAACATAGCAACGTGGACTAAGTAGATGATGATTCTTCTAAAATTATTGTAAATCTGTTAGAAACTAATACTTAAGATTTGAAATAAAATTGAGAGAATTGGTTGTACGAATTCGGTTCAACAATAAATTCATAAATATTTGTTGTTCTTCAGGTGAAAACTTAAATTGATGGCGCGAAAAATTTCTCTTACTGAGGATCTTATGCTCAAAAATATAAAACCAGTTGATATGACTTTGTACTAACGATCGGAGTGTTGTAACTTTTCTTTGGGGAAATAATGCAAAATATGCATTAACAAAATTTTAGGTTTATACTATTTTAAAGATGCATTAAGATTCTCGACACCACAGATTTATTTAAATAAATTCTATGACTGATAAGATTAGTTCAGAAAATATTTAAATTCTGTGGATATTTATTAAAACTTGATTAGAATTTTTTAGCAGAGCGAATTGATTAGAATTTTTTAGCAGAGCGAAAATTTAGTTATAACTTCATAATAAAATGCTTGTCAAATGTTGAATTAATAAGGTTAAAATAGTATTTTTTATTTTCTTGTTTTTATTTAAAATATGGTTATTCAATTAATAAGCTTGTCATTCATGTTTTGGCAAATTATTAAAATTAATAAAGTTGAACAAAAATAATATATGTTAATGTATGATATTAATACTTATCATGTTTTGACAAAGTCAATTTGTCATGTATGGATTGGTAAATTTCAAGATTGAATATTTAGCAATCGAGATTAGTAGTTTTCTCAGTATCTAGCAAAATGTAAATATCATATTTTGGCAAATTACCACCGAATTGTAACTTTATGTTTAGTGCTTACAATCTATAATATATAAAATATATTTTGAACAAAGATATAGAAAATAATAACAAGTGTTTCCATATATGTAATTAATAAACTGCCAATTTGTTTTTAACACCCAGGCATTTGTCTTTACAAATTCACATATATGTAGTTATGAAAATGACTAAAAGACCTGGGACCGGCCATACATGTAATTTAAAATATAGTACTCAGTTTTTTTTACGTCATTTGTTTATTGTTGATATCTTTGCTAAAATTTAATGTTAATTAAAGAATTAATTCATTTTAAAATGAATTACTTCTTTAATTAACATGAATTACTTCTTTAATGAAAAATATGCATATATAAATTATTGACAAAATGATAAAATATATAATATTAATTTTATTTGATTTGTTTATATTTTCAATATTTTATGTCATCTATTACATGTATACAATTTTTATTTTTGTTTATTTTATATTTATAATTATTTAATATTTTTCCAAATTTATTTTATGTTTATATAGAAGATCAAAACACCTTATATGTTTATTTTCAAATGAGAGAGTAATATTTAATTTTAATTGAAATAATTATGCAAAAGAGACATTAAAATAAAAATATATATTTATATTATATTTTAATTGGTAAATTAATAGTTTTCCTATTGCTTATATGTTTTTTTTTTAATTATATTTGTTTTATCTGTTATCAATTATTTTCCATTAACACAAATTTATATTTAATAATTTGCAACATTTATTTGTGTCATATTTTATTAAAACATTTTTTTTTTGTTAAACAACATTTATTTAATAAATCTAGTGATTTAGTGTATGGGTTCTTATTATATTTTATTTCTCATTTATTGAACCTTTTCACAATATTTCTATATTAAAAATAAGTGATATTTTTACGATATAAACAAAGAACAAATATGAATAATCATCAAAATATATAAACAAAATTAATTGTTTAATTAAAATAGTAATGTTTTATTATAAAAAACATGAAAATCTTTTCTCTCTAATGAGACAAAACTGTATTAATATCAAATTACTTTCACCAAACATTTATTTATCATATTTAAAAAAAAAAATTTAAATTAATATTAGAAAAAGAATCTAAAATCTTTGTTTATTAAGATTATGTTATATCATTTGTTCATTTCTAATTCTTTTTTAAGTAATACATATTTAAATTTATTAATTTTTTTATAAATTTCTCAAAATCTTATTGAAATCAATTTCCTTTTAATTACTTAATTTTCTAAAATTAACAAATATTATATATCATAAAATGAAAATAATTAAATTTTTATAGTCTTTATAGAAATAACGTAAAATCAATTCAGGAAATATTTCAATTAAGCTCAATTAATCTTATAAATTTATTTTATTTAAATTTATAATTAATTTTTCATTATATAAATTTTGTAATTATATGAATTTAGTAAAAAGAAAACATATAAAAACATATTTCAGAATTAAATTTTAATGTAAAACTGATAAACTGACTGTAAAAACTGTCTAATTATATTTCTGAATTGACCAAGAAAATGTTATCCATAAATTGTAAAACATATCGTTTTAATACGTTATTTCTCAGTTTTTATATTTTATATTTATTGAAATTTTTAATATTTGGCTTTTGTTCTTTAAAAGCAAATTTAATTATATATTTATTGATAGCGCTCTCTAACCAAATTATAAATGTAGTATATTATTATATAATTAATTTATAATCTATATATATTTAACACCCTGAAAATATATTTTAATACAAAAAAAATATTCTGTATTTCGAATATCAAACAACTTAACTCTTCACTAAAATTTAGAAATAATTAAAAAATTACAAATTTTCTTTTTTTTTTCTTTTCATAATATATTTTATTAAATTTTTCAGTTAATTCCCATTAATAATTATGTATTTTATTTTATATATTGATGTTTTGTAAATTTATTAAAAGAAGAAAGATTAAAAACATAAGAATTTATAATTATTTTTTTTATTAACCAGAAAAATTTTTGTCCTTTTTTTTATTTTGCCCAGAAAAAAAAATTGTTCAAACATTTAAAATGTATTTTTATTTTTTTATATTTTCATTCCTTTTTTTTGTTTTTTTTTTTTGTGTGATTTTATGTTTTTTTAGAAAAAAAAAACTTTACTTAGCGCAATTACGTTAACTTAAAGACAATTGATTAAGCGCCAGTAATCGTTCAACTGCTGCGTTAATGTCACCAAATGTTGCAATCAAAGCTAAAATTACAAAAAAAAAAAAAAATTAAAATTTAATATTTAATAAAAATTTTCTACTTTACCTTGAAGATTAGCATCTCTATTAACGAAACCCATTGCTGTTAATTGTTCCAATTGTGATGAATATCTATCTTCTGGTGGTTGATTAGTATTAGTAGCACCAGTTGTTAAACCATTCATCATTCTAGCCATAAATTCATTAAAAACTTGTGGATTACCGGAAGGTGGTGCTAATGGTGGATTCGGTGTTGTTGTATTTGTTGTTGAACCACCACTTGTTGTAGATGTTGTTGATGGTGATGTATTTGTGCCATCTGCTGGCGCTGGTGGTATACCCAATGAACCAACTAAACCAGGTGCTGCTGTACGCAATTGTTCCATACCTTGTTGTATTTGTAATATGGCATTTAATGCTTGTGGATTTGTTAACATTGATTGTACTTCGGGATTTTGCATTTGTTGTAAAAATTGTGGCATCATAGTACGCATTTGTTCTTGTAATTGAGGATTATTAGCCAATATTGGACTAGTACTTAATAATTGTGTTGCCATTGATGGATCAGCTGACATTGCTTCCATCATACTACGTGTATATGGTGCATTCATTAAATTTTGCATCAATTGTGGATTATCGCTCATTTGTTGTAATAAACTTTGCATAGCTGGTGTATTCATAACACCAGATGATGGTCGATCTTGTCCATTACCACCAGTATTATTACCACCTCCACTTGTTGGATTAACACCCCAAGGATTTGGTAATGGATCACGATTTTCAGTACCTTGTTGAGGATTTGCACCTACAAAAAAAAACGTTTTTGAAAAAAATTAATAAATAATTTTAATTTCTAACCTGATGAATTATCAACTAAACCGGAAAATGGATTTCTAGTAAATTGTTCTGAAGCAGCATTCATCATTGGTTCTTGAATATCACGATAAATACGTTGTAATGCACTATAACCACCTGGTACACTTTCTAAATTTGACATAGCACGATCATGTGAACGCATTAATTCTTGTAACATTGATGGATTTCTAGCCAATTCCATTGTTTGACGTAATAATTCTGGATTATTTAACATATGTGAAATTTCTGGATTTCTTTGCATTAAATCTTGCATTTGTGGATTAGCTGTTATTAATGAACGCATTGTTTCTGGATTATTCATCATTTGTTGTACCAATGGATTATCCAATACATTACGTAACATATCACCATTATTTAATAATTCATTTTGCATACGTGCTTGTAAATCCATAAATGTATTTGAACCAGCACCTAATGCTTCCATACCAGCTAAACCACCTAATTGATTTAAACCAAACGGTGTTGCTCGAACATCGGCAGCTGCGCGTGGTGCTGCATCTTGTGGACGAGGTGGTGCTTTTATAACCAAATGTACAGTTAAACCGTCTTTTATATTATGAGTTTTTAATGTATCAGTGTCTTTCATTATTTTACCAGCAAAAATTAATACTAATTGTTCTGGTTCAGCTTCAAATTTTTGGGCCACAATTGCCTTAAACTAAAAATAATAAAAAAAAAAAACATTCATTAATCGATTTCAAAGAAATAATCGAAAGTATTATTAATAACTTGTTATATTTATGTTTTTATAATAAACTATAATTTCTTTTCAAAAAAAATTTTAATGTCTGCAGTTTCGAGTTTAGAAATTTTTAATTTTTTAAAAATACCCTAGTTATTATTAAAATTTGTTAGATTAAATTAAATATGCAAACATAAAATTAAAAAAAGAATAAGTCATTCAATTGTTTATTGATTTACATGACCTCTATTAAATGTTTTCGGGAAATAAAAGTAATTTTCTTTAAATTTCTCAAGTTTACAAATAAATATTTCTGATAAGATAATTCTAATTGAGATTCAATTTCATAAAAAAAGAGATTCAATTTCCTAATGAGAATAAATTTCATAAAAAGCTAAGAAGAAAAAATCTACTATACAATTAACTTATAGAAAATTTTAGGCAATTTGATTTTTTTTTTCTTATTTGTCTGAGAAGATAGTTAACATATTGAATAACACATTTAACCTTGCAGAGTATCATAATCTATCAATTATGCTTTACAAAATATTTTTACCTTCCAAATTTTTTCATCTTTGACCCCGGAAGGTAAAATTTTCACTTAAAGTCTTAAGTGGAAAAATTTAAATGTTTTATAAATTAATGATATAAATTTATATTATTAAATCACGAGATAATTAGATAAATTTAACCGCGACTAGAAGATACTTTTATCAAACATTAGAAACCTTATTCCTACCATAAATATTTGAAAGTGTCAAAATAGTTGCTAGTCATTCAGGGAATAGGTATATATGAAATTTAGGTTTAGACAATTATTATTATTTTATTTATTCATATATTACTCATCAATTGTGATAATTATTTCATGTGAAATAAAAATTTATGTTGAAATATTGGAAATTTTATTATTTGGCCACGTAATTCTCATGTTTTTTTCTTTCATATGTTTCATCAGTAATACAAATGAAAAATGCAAGCAGGCGGCGCTCATTTCCATTCGAATGCGACATATACTCACGCTTCTTATCCGTACAAAAAAAATCGTATGCTTCTCGAAAGTTTTATTTTATAATTTATATATAGATATAGATTGAAGATTTTTTTATTGAAAATTTCTACTTACATCTTTAATTTCAGCATCTTCATCAACTTCAACAGTTTGTTTTTCTTTGGGTGTTTTAACCGTTAATGTAATTTTGTTGTGACCCTCCGCCATTATTTCCTTTTTAATTTTATTGAAGAAATTGATTTGTTTTTTCTCACAATGATAATTTTTTTCATAGGTAAAAGTTGACAGCAAATAATTTTTTTCAATTTTTAATAAGTTTACATTAAAAAGATATTTGGTATGCAAAACTTCCCAATAAATAAAAATTATTAGTTGGTATTTGTCCAATTATTCATGGAATTCAGATATGGAATTCTGTCCTGTAAGAAACATGAAAAATTTAATAAAATACATATATTAATTTGAATAGGGTGGAAGGAAAGTTCCGTTTATGATTTAGTTCCGTTATTAGACGGTGTAAAAATCGCGATATTAGCTTTTGTTAATTATAAATCGATTTTATATAACCGGGAATCGATCGTTGTTGTTATAACCCAAAATATATTCCAGCGATAAAATGCCTCACTATATTAAAATACTCTAAATAAATTAATTATTTTCAATAATGTTTTTATAGACAAATTAAGCTTTTAGCAATTAGTAACTAAATTTACAGAAATTCGTCCGTATTTGCAACCGTATTTATCGAAAGCTCAAACCTAATAATCCTTTCCAATTTAAATATGGAAACAATCATTAATTGAAATGTCAATTTTAATCAGCTGATTAAAATTCCCACGTGTAGAATTGTTTTTCTCCTCCCGGGTGAAATTTCTAATTAGTCAAACTATTATTTTAAATTTTATAATGATAATGGAATCTAAACGTTTATTTGTTGGTAATTTGCCACCTGGAGTAACTGAAAATGATATAAGAAATGAGTTTAGTTCTTATGGAAATGTACAGAAAGTTGAATTAAAATTTAAAGAAAATCTAGTTGATCCCACAAATCCAAGTTATTTTGCATTTATTCTTATAGAAGCTGACGGAAAGCAAATTAGTCAATGTAAGTTAATAAAGTAATCAAAATAGAACTACATTTAACTATAAAAATATTAAAATTAACAGGTATCGATGAATTTAGTAAAGACCAATATCGTGGTAGATATTTGTCAGTGTCCGTTGCTCGAGAAAGCTTTTTGGAACGGTTGAAACGTGAAAGGGAAGAAGCTGGTATTAAAAAGCAATCAAAGGAGGAAAACACGCACACAGTGAAACCGGATGAGATTCCTGTAGTAAAAAGATTGCCAACATTAAAGAAAGTCACTGAAAATTCAGAAAGTAGTAGTAGTAGCTCTGAGTCCGAAAGTTCTTCCAATGAATCAAAATCAAATAAAATAAATAAATCCAACAAAAATGACATGAATACTGAAGAACCTGAAGAATTTATCGCAAAGAAACGAGCTAGCAATTCTATGCAAAATGGAAAAGTAATATATTCATTTTAATTTTTAAAAAATAGTTACCAATTGATTAATATTTTAGATTAAAATACAAACAAACCTACCAAGAAATCCTATTCATACAATTCATAAAAAGGAAAAAAATATTCCAAATAATTTAGATGATAAGGGAAAAATGGCTGATAAAAAGCGAAAAGAATCCATGCATAAAATGAAAGATCAATATACAAAACAAAAATTAGCCATACAGCAATCATTGGCTTCAGTTGTAAGTACATAGAAAAATATTTAAAAATAATTAAAAATTTAGAAAAAATTACTTTAGGATTCAAATAAATCGCGTAAAATTTGTTTTGATGACGGAGGTGAAGTTACAAAGCCTGACGAAGTAATATCCAAAAAGATTGATCTTTTTAATAATGATGAAGAACCAGATTTGAACAACTTCCAAAATGATTTTGCTGTTAAAGAACAATTTCAAGGTGTAAAAGGACAAAAATTAATGAAATTACAATCAAAATTCCAATTAGATTCACGTTTTAAAATGGATAAAAAATTTATGGAAGTCGATGATGAAGATGACATTAATGAAAATAAATCAAAAACAATAGAAGACCATGTACAAATGGCTGATAATGAAGATGACGAAAGAAAATGGCAATTGGGTATAATTGAACAAGTTGTGGGACATAAATTTGATAGTTTATCAGAAGTGAATCGTAAAAAAATACGTAAAACAATGTTACGTTATGATCCAACAAAACAAGAACATGAAAAATTCTTAAAAAATATTGAAAAAGTTACAAAAAATATAACACCTCCATTGGTAAATACAGAAAATAATGAAACTATGGATACAACTGAAGTATCAAAAGAGCAATTTTTTAAAATAAATGATGATTTAACAAATTCGTTGAAAAGACGTGGTGATGGATTTAGTTTACTATCTATGTTTGGTCGTCCTGAAGAAAAAGATGAATATAAAAATGATTATAATGATGAAAAAGTTTTAATTAGTAGTAAACTAAATAATCAAAATAACCCATTTAAATATGATTCATCAGATTCTGAAGAAGAACATAATATTGAAATGGAAAAAACAGATTTAAATAAATCATTAAAAGACACAAATGATAATCAAATTTCTAAAGGTGGTAAAATGACAAAAGCGGGTATATGGACAGAGAATTTCTTTATGTCAGATGAAGATCCACGATTAATAGGTATATAATTTTTGTTTAATTATTAATTTGGTAATTAATACATTCGTTAATTTTGGCAGATGGTGCGGAATTTTTTAAAGCAATTAAACGAACTAATGATGAAATTAAAGAAGATTATGATCAAGTTAAAAGTAAATTAAAAAATATAATTAATAAGAAAATTAGTAAAACTAAAAAAAATTTAAAAATGAATACTAAATTTATAAAAAAGAAAAATTTTAAAAGTAGAAAATAAGCTTATAATAATTTAATTTCCAATATTAATAATATAATAATAAATTTTAATTGTATACACAAATTTTGAACTTTGTTTCTGACCTACTTATGAATTTCATTTGTGTTAGCTCCGCCATATATGCAATAATTTTTTGTTTTGAATATAATTTATACAGAAGAGATATTGTTTTGGATATAATTTATTTAGAATGAAATATTAGAAGCTCCAAAAGGACCAATAGTCTCATAAATTTTTATTATGTGTCTTTTTGATTAATAAGTACTCTTTGATACATGGGAAAAGTTCAAATGTTAATAAACAGACCATTAAAAATAATCGTGATTAAATCAAATACATATTGACATAAAGCTTAATTGAATTATATAGCAAATATTAATTTTCTCTAGAATGGCTGAGAGACGATTACTTACTTAAATCGTTTTATTTTTATAAAAATAGTAGTCCACCTTAAAGTGTCCATCTCAACAATCATGACTTTTATAGTTTTAAAGGAATTTTAAAATTAATTAAGATGTTGTCTTTCCCTGTTTAGCTTTTTACTTTCCCTGTTAGATAAAATAATAACCTATTACTTAAGATTATGTAAATAACGTGAAAATTATATACGTACATTTTTTTTTATAATCATGTAAATAGGAATATTTATAAAGTGTTGGAAAAATTATAAATTAAATGAATAAATTTTAATTAAAATAATTACGATTACTAATTATTTAAAAATTAATTATATCTATCAAATATGCATTTAGAGTACAGAATTTTGATTAAATATTTCTGTTCCATTATTATTTAACATTTGTGCCACCACTGATAATTTCTTTATATATTTGTAAATTAGTAAATCTACATTTAATACAAATTTATTATCAAACAATTCAACTTAGACAATATAAAATTATTTGTACATTGAAAATATAAAATTATTTCATATTGTGTAGTCAAAGTAAACACACAGCTCGCTGTTTTCAAATAAAAATATTTACAAATTTATAATTTATTATAAAAGAGTTTTTAAGCTTTATTATCAAATCAGTGTTTTTATGTATTTTGACCATAAAAAAATAATAATTTGTAAGTGGAATATTTTTGTTTGTTTTTTTTTTTTTTTTACTGACAATATTGTAAAAACAACAGACATTTTTTTTATTGATAGTTCTAAAGAACAACTGATGTTTTATTTAGAAAATTTATGTATATTTAAATAATTTTTGGTAATCTAATGTTGCAAAACATTAATTTAATTTCAATATGTTAGTTCATAGTTATTATAAAGACTGGAGAATAATTCGAAGCTCTACGACAGTGTGACCATTGACCAATGAACTTAAATTATCTGTATGCAAAAAAGTTTGTTTAAATTTATATTATGTAAATAAAAAAATCTATTCCTATAAACATTAAATTTATTGTAGGAATCTAATGATAGGATATATTTTTCTTATAAGAAATTTAAGAGAGAAACTTCAATCATAAAAATATTTTTAAAAAAAATAACATAAAATACTAAATTTTTTATAAAATGTAGAAACTTTATTTATCAAATTTTCTTCTTTCATTTTAATTTATATTTTTTTTTTTTATTAAAAAATAGTTTACAAATATAAATATATAAAAAAAGTTCCATAAACATATATAAATTTTAAAGTTTTTTTTTGGTATATTTTAATAATTTATAATTTTGTAATTTTTTACAAATTTAAAATATATTTTTTTTCTTTATAAATATAAAAAAAAAAAATCTTTATAATTCTTAAATATTAATAAGAGAAAATAAATTTTCCAATTCAATTTTCTAGGAAAAATTATAAAAATGTTTTTAATATTAATTTTTGATTTTACTTTACTTTGGCACTAGATTTTTTCTGATTTGGCATATAGTTTTTATTTTGAATAAACAAAATTTTTTTCATTTATTTTTAAAATTTATATAAATAACACTTATATTATTATTATTATTTTTTAAAAAAAGGAACTAATATACTAACATTCAAAATATAAAATTTTTGGAACACAAAAAACTTAAAAATTAACATTAAATACATACAAAAAAAAAAAAAGAAGTTATTTATCCTTAAAATTTACAAATTAAATTTATTATTGTCCGTGTTTTAAAATGAAACTTAAAATAATTCAAAATAAGTTAAAAAAAAAAAAAAATTAAAGATTATTGATTTTTAGTAATAACTTCTGTATTTGTATTTGTATTATTATTATTATTACTATTTGTATTATTATTATTTAAATTTAAATTATTATTACTATGAGTACAACTCTGACTAGCTATTCGTTCTATGGCCACAACAGTTCTTTCTAATAATTTCATAAGTCTTTCTTCCCTCTCATCCATTTTACGTTGCATTTGTTCATCACGTTTTTCACGTCTCCTTAGATATTCAATTAATTCATAATTTGTGCTACTCTCACCACCATCATCATCATCATCTTCTGTTGATATTGAACGTTTACGTTTATTTGTATTATGACGATTATTATTTGTGTGATGATGATGATGATGATGATGATGATCACCACCTAATGATAAACTAGATGAATCTGTAACTGGATCTGTATCAACAATAACATCTGGATGTAAAATATTTTGATCACCATTCATATAAAGATCTTGATTTCTGTGGAACGTTAAATTAAAATAAAATTTTATTAATTAAAAAATTCAATTAGATTTTCATAATTTAAAACATTTACTTTTTAATTATTATTATTATTTATTTGTAGGTTAATAGGATTAAATTTTGAATTAAGCAATTATTAGGTTTGTTTAATAATGATTAGATTAATTGATTGATAAGAATTTGATTAATATTAGAAGGTCTATTAATTTTAGTAATTTTTTTTCATATTTTAGTAACCTTATTTATAGATAAAACCGTGCTTGTGTACTCGATATTAAAAATTTATCTTTTCTGTCATATTCTTTATAAATTAATTATATAGTTTTGCATAATTTTTGTACATAAATATATAATCAGTATTTTAATTACCATGGAATATTTTTCAGTGAAGGGTATAAAAAGCTTGTCCATAAATTTCTTGACCTTTGAACTGGTTATGAAAGTTTATGATAAGTTCAATTTTGTAATCCTTTATGATATTTATATAAGCGACAGCAAATAAAGTTTTTTAATATAAAATCATTTAAATTAAGCTGAATATTTCGAATTCTAACCAATAAATAATATTGTTTTTTAAAATATGTTGAAAATTTTAATCAATTTTTATATATTGATAATAAATCTTGATTCTAATTATTGTTAATGAACTAAAAAATATATAATTTGGGAAAACCAATTGATTCAATATAAAGATAATCTGATAATTTATTTAAAGAAATTAAAAATCAAGGTTACTTTTAAAGAGGTGGAAGTTTTGCAAACTCTGAAAAAAAAATTTGAGATTAGAGCTATGATCTATCTAATAAGAAGAGTGTAAAAATCAGCATTATTAAATCTGAATGTGTAAATCGAAAAAAAAAACAATACTGTAGAACGAGAAAACTATTCTGATTTTTCTAATCAGTTTTCAAGTAATTTAAGTTTGTGACCATTTCAGAAATTAAATAATCTCACACAGTAAGATAACTTTTCGAACTGATCATAAAGCTAAAATACGAAATGACACGAAAATTTAATAAATAGAGTATTTCTGGAATGAAATAAAAACTTTTAAATCGGTTTTCATGAGGATTTACTACCCTCTTACTGAATTCTAACTTAACTGATCGTTAGAAATTGTGATCAGCACAATTTCTAACGATCAGTTTAGTAATAATGTTGGACATTTTCACTAATACTCATCCTTTTACCAATCAATTGACATTGTATGTAAATATATTAATTTATAATCTTGTAAAATTGAAAAAAAAAAAAAAATTTCCAAAGATAATTTACTTTGTAATCAAAAAATTTTCTAATCATAATTAAATAAACCTTTATCTACATTTTTATCTCTAAACAGTAATTCTTAATATTTTCTTTACTGATGTTTAAATAAAATTTTCTGAAGACCGTAGTTATTTCGAAAATGTACATTTATATACATTAAATTAAATATACCAATGATTTTATATTAATATTTATTTATAGATGTTTACATTATATATATATATACATTTAAACCAAAAAAAAAACATTTTTTTTTTAAAATTTATTTATGTTACTATTTGCAGCTGTCCAACTAACTCTCTTACATATCGCACACAAAATAGGAATTATACTTTATTCAATAATAATACGAACGTCAAACATTTTTATATAGTAGTATATAAATATTTTCTAAAATAAATCTAGATAAGCATATAATATGTATATAATACATAAATTCTTTAATTTGTTTTCGTTTTTATATAGTAATTGAAAATTATTTTTTTTTTTTAACTAAAATTAGAATATCTAACTGACTCATCAGTTTTCCGTTTCAAATTTTTACTATAATGTACGTACTAATACCAAAATGAAAAAAATGTGGTGTGCTTTTTAATGTTTACAATTAATAAAATACTTTTTGGAAATTATAAAGTTTTTGGTATTTTAATTCCAAGAAAGTCAGTATCTGGCAGAATATGTTTTTTTTTCTTTCATGATTGTAAACTGCATTATTTTTTTTTTTTCATTTTGTTTTAAACAGTGTTAATCTCTTTTGATTTAAATGTTTGTACAACACATTTTCAATTAAAATAATGTCAGATATTATTTCTTTTTCTGTCTGTTTATAAATATTTCATTTTCAGGGGATTTATAATTAATGACACATAAGACAGATTCAAAAACATTGTTTGTTTTTGGATTGTAAAACCAAAACCAAAATCATAATTTATAATATTTGTTTGTTTTTTGCTCACCCATTATAATTATTATTCATAAATGTATTCCTATTATTATCATGATCTGATTCTTGGTCCGAAATTGGTTCATCTCTGGAAAAATTTTGGAAAAAAAAAAAATGAATCAGAAAATGAAAATTTCAAAAAGAAAAATTGTATTTAATATTTAATGAAGGTTTTCAGTTAATTAACATATAATTATGATGAAATATTGGAATAATGTTAACAATGATTAAAATAAATAGACTGAAATTAATTGAAAATTTAATAGCAAATAATAAAATTATAACGTAAACTGAATACAAATTTTACTAAAATTATATTCTTGCTCCTTGGATTTCGGTAAAGTAGAAATTATTTAACTGGTACAATAAATATGTATTGTATTATACTAAAACTTTATGTTAATTATTATAATAGTAGTTTTATGGACATACTTAGCCTTTTAAGATTCTTATTTTAAACTATTTTTGTATTACGCCAGAATCAAACTTCATATTGATGAAAAATCAATAAATTAAAATTAAATAAGTTATTTTTAAAGGAAATATTAATTCACAGCTTAACCTAAATCAAGGCGTACGATGTGCAGTTAAGGGAGAACATATTAAATTTTCGAGTTTTTGTCTTATTTATGTACACTTTGCATCATGAAAGGCTAATAATTTTAGTATTTATTGTTTTTAAATAATAAATTTTGAGGTCTTGTGCGTGGAATAACGTCGAATTTTAGTCTATATTTTTAAATTTAACGACTTTAATTTTAATTAATTTTAAATCTCAGTCTCATATTAATTAGGATAATAAATTTTGAGGTAACTTCTTAAAGTTGGCTAACATTTACTATACCTAAAAAAGTAGGGATTATGGTACATAAACCAGTTTAAAATAAAATCGGTTAATTTTATATGTAATTGCTTTTAAAAAGTATTGTATCAAATTTGATTAAATCACAGTGTAGGGTTAAATGGTGTTTCACTTCTAATAAATTTCAAAGTTGCCTTTAACTGCACTGTTTTAGTGTACTCTTCTTACAGTGTCATACCTCTCAAAAAATAACAAATGTTCAAAATTAATTTTTATAATTTGATGAATTTAATTTCACATGTGGGTTAATTTTTAAAATTTGACGAAATGAATTTGCATGTGGGACATGCTGAAGGTTACTTTTGTTATTGTTAGTCAAATTTCATAAATTATGTCGTTAAAAATTAACTTACTTCATATTATTTAAGAAATCAGGTAATCCAAATTCGTTATTTATTCGATGTTTTTTTAATGGTGGTGGTGCATCAAGACCAAACGATGATAAATCAATATTACCAACACCATTATTAACAATAGTATCACCAACAATTTCACCACTACCACCACCACCACTACCATTTCCATCTATTCCACAATATTTATTATCATCTTCGCAATCATTGATTTCAGTTTCAACAAAATTATTTGCCATTAAACGTTCATGATTACTTAAATCATTATTATTATTACTATTATTACAATTATTATTATTATTATTGATATTTGTTAGCATAACTTCTCGATTCATTAACATATTTGTTAATGCTGCAGCATTTCTTTTTCTTTGGTAATATGATAATTCATTTTTAATTTGATTTTTTATTGAAAGGGCATCACTACCTCCTGTATTACAACCATCCGCAACCCCACTTATATTAACACCATCACCAATTCCGACTCCACCGCCACCACCACCACCACCACCACCACCTCCACTATCAAGATTATTTCCACTATTAATAACAAAACCCATATTATCAGTATTATTATTTATAGCAATACCATTTACAGCTGCTGTAGCTGCAGCTAATAAATTAGCTGCTGCACGTTTACCATTTGAACCCCATGTTTCACCACGTTGTTCTTCAATTTCCCGGAATAAATACATATATGGCCAATTTCTACGTACATGTTTTTCTGGATTACGTTTTAATTGTGTATAAATTTTCTTTAAATTTTCATAACGATTACAACATTGTTTAGCACTACGTTTACGATTACTATAACGATTTAAAATATTTGCAACCATTTCCCATACACTAGCATGATTTTTACGATTTGATTGAAAAGCACATTGAATACGTTCCGATTTTACAATATTTAGTAGTGCAATTGATTCAGGTACATTAAAATAACTTTCTGGTGTACGAGGGGTTCGTTGATGATGTAATGGTGTTGATGTTGATGTAGACATTTTTATTATGAAATTAATTTAATTTACGGTGGGGTTTTTTCTTGTTTATATTTTTGGTAAATGAATTTTTCCAGGAATGAAAATTATTTTTGATTGAATTGCTAATCTGAAATTAAAATTAAAATTGAAAGAAAATTTATATTTAATATGACATACAATTATCTAATAAGGTTTTTGTTAATAACAGAGTTTCCATAAAATTCTACTAGCTATTATTAATTTTTTCACTTTATAAATGTATTCTCTCATATATTAATAATTTCATATTTGATACATAAAATAAAATAACCACAAATAATTCAATTTCCCGCCATAATTTTATATTTTTTCAAAACAAGTATTTTTTTATTTAATTTCTTTAAAGCAGACAAACCGGCAAAAATTAGGTAATTGAAAAATAATTTTGTTTCACATAAAACCATATTTTACCACTTTATTTAAAAATTTGCACAAATTCTAATCTCAAATTTTTTGATATGCATGACGTAGTGTTATACAATTATTGTTTTTATTTGTAAATCCAATTACCCTGTTTCATTTCTAGAGATTTTTATAACCTCTTCCTTCCGGTTGTCACATGACTAGACAAACAATAATATATAAGAAGAAAAAAAATGTTTAAGAAATGAAAGGGAAAATTGTAACAAATATAAAAATAAATATTTAATTGGGGGCTTGTCACTACTATAAATTATAAAAATTTATTAAAATCATTTTGTTTTTATATTATTACCATATTAGAAATTGTTTTTCAATAAAAATATTAAAAACTATCTATGTAATTGAGGATGCGATCCTAGAAATCTAGAAATCAATATTTAAATATCATAATATTAACTTAATTCCAGTCACTGATTTTAATATATCGAGTTTACAAAAATGATTGTATACTCAATAAACTTCCAATTGGTCTTCTAAATTTGTGAATAACATCTTTTGAGGATTTGTAAATAATATATATAAAAATTTTTAAAAATTAGGATTCTTCTCCAAAAAGAAAATTTGATGCTAAATTCTATGGTGCTAAAATGTTCAATTCAAGTTACTTTTATTTGAACTTATTGTTTATGGCATATTGACATATTTGGAAATAATTTTTAATAATTTTTATCTTCACGATTTAGAAAAACTAAACGTGTTTTAATATTTCAAATAAGTGAACTTTGATATGTCAATGTCAACATTGTTTAAACTCATACTTATAAGTGGTTTGCAAAATTTTCTTTAAATTAATTAGTTCTTTCGAATATTTATTTCTAAAATTTGAATTATGACAAATATGAAGGGTTTAAAGCTTTAAGACCGCATTGGCTGTGTGGGTATTATAAGATGGGGAAAAGTAATTTAAAGATTGGGAAAAATGCTGATGCCGTCTGTTAACAACAATAACTCACAAATAAAAGCCATTAAGTTGCTGCAATAAAAAGTTTTTTTTAATTATAAGTAGGTCCAAATTGTAATAAAAAATGTTAAGAAACTGCAAATACAGGTAACTTTACACTTTCGACCCTATGCTCCTTGGTGGAGTAAAATATGTATATATTTTTAAATACAGATATTCAGAATTTGTTTAGTAATTATAGCAAATGTTTATTGATTATAGCAAACTGATAACTTGAAAAGTGCATTTACTCTATAATAAAATGAAAATTTTGGCGCCAAACTTAATCTGATCGGGAAAAATATATAGAAAAGTTATTTAACAGACTTCATTTATGTATTATACATAGTTTAATTATAAATTTAAAATTTAAATTATTAATAATTTTGATGCAATATTTAAATTACTATGAAAACTATAAATATACTCTAGTGATACATCCCCCCCTAACAATCTACAGACAAATCTATTTCACGAAAGTGTGAATAATCAAATTTATATACAAAAAAACAAAAAAAAACTCTCTCATAACAAAACATAAATCAACAAAAAAAAAGTAAAAATTCAATTTTCCGTAATAACTTTTCTGTTTATTTCAATTTTATCAAATTCTTGTAAATATCTTTGGAAAAAAAAATAATAATTTCCATTACGAAAATAACAGTGAAATAAAATGAATTTTATTATAAATTTTCCTAAATAAATAAATAAACAAAATGAAAAAAAAAAATTAACAAACATTTTTATTAAAAAAATTAAAATTTCTTTTTAACCGGAAATGTTGTTGGTTAAAAAAAAAAAATGAAGATAAGACCGCATAAAAAAAATATAGTCAAATACATAAAAAAAAAAAAATATCAGAATTACAAAAAATAAGTTAATATTATAATAATTTTTTTTTTTGATTAATGAAAAAAGCGTATAAGCGTTGATAAAAACACATTATTAAATTATTATAAATAAATAAATACAAAAAAAAAAAAACATATAAACATAAACGACAGTTGTGTTGCTCTCTGTTATTGGTTTTATACTATGATTATTCAAATATTTTATGTAATAGTAAAAAATTAATGAAGAGTTTAGAGGATGACAGCGTTAAGTAATATTATCACTTTGTTTAAATCAAATTTCTCAGTTTGTTATAATTACAACTTAACACTTAACACCACTATATTAAAAAATATGTACATATATCCTTTTTATAGTAGAGAACATTGTAAATAAAAATATACAAATTTTTGTAATGCATTTAACCTCTTCGTTTCACAGGTACACGTGTATGAACGGACATGAAATTTTACATATTTTTTTTTCGAAACCTGTACTAAATTCTCAGATACATTCAATTAGAATATGAAAACAGAAATTAACTTAAGTCTTAGTGAGTAATATAATTGATGATTTTGCGCAAATCAGAAGTAAAAATTGTGATAAAAATTGAAATAAATATAAATTTAAATATTTTTTGATACATAAAAGATTGAATAATCATATATGCAATCATATTTAGTGTAAATTTCAAGTACACAGATACTAAATTTAAATTTATAGTGAATAGAAAATAATATTCGGTGCCTCGTATATGTTTACACACCTACCTATTATTAAAAATATAATATCCTTTTTTTTTATATCTATTATGCTAAATTGTATCTTTTTAGTGAAAAAATTAAATAACAGCACTTAAATTTTTTTTGATTATTTATAAATAAATTAATAAAAATTAACCAAAAATAAATATAAATTTAATATAACTTTACGTTAGCAGCGAAGAGGTTAAAATTTTTATATATTTCCAACAATATCTAATTTTCCACAAATGTCACTTAACAGCTTTATCCTCTAAGGTCTAAGCTATTCCAATGTATATAAATATTTTAAACTGTCATAACTACATTATTAAAAATTGACTTATTAAACGAATGAAATTCTCTAATTTACATATAAAAAAATTAACATATATATATCTACATACAATCTTTAATATTTACAATACATAATATATAATTTTTATTTACCAGTATTTTTTTTATTTTTATATATATACGATTATCATAAATATACAAAATATAAAATATAACATAAATAATAGTCTCAGCCAACATTTATTATTATAACAAAATACAAACTTTGACGACGGCGCACTATAAACTTTATATTCATTATTATTATTATTATTATTATTATTATTGAGAATATCAGTCAATTTTTAATGCCAAAACAGAAAACAGAAAACAGAAAACAGAAAACAGAAACTATGTATATATTAGCTCATTTAGAAATGAAGATATTTTTATTTATATATTTTATGATATTTTGTAATATTTTGACGAAAAAATAAATATCGAAAAATTATTATTGTGATAACAATTATTCTTTTTATATAAAATATTATATTAAAATTTTTTGAAAACACTTTTCATAACAAAACAAAAATTTTATTTTTATTTTATGTATTATAAACATAAAGATATTTAACATAAATTGAATATTGTATAAAAATTTAATTATACTTTAAAATTTAACCTTTTTTTTTTTTTTTTTTTTGGTTTTGGTTTTTTATAATAATTTACGTTTGTTATAACTAAAATAAACTGAATAAATTTTAGTTAGATAGAATTATAAACGACAATGATATCCATTTTTTTTTGTATTTTCACATTTATGTAAAAAAAAAAAAAAAGAGCTCCGGGATTTTATGTAAATTTTTTTTTGTACTATTTTTAAATATTTTTTTTTTTTTGTTATTTATTACATTTTAGAACTACGACATAATTTCAAAAAAAAAAAAAAAAAAAAAATTTTTTTTTTTTACTGACCGTCATTTAATGTTTTATTTGTATCTAAAATTTCTTAAAATCGTTTATATGTTTTTTATGAGAAAAAAACCGAAAAGATACTTTCTGAAGATATTTTTATTATATTTTATGAAATGTTAAAAAACTTTATAGAAATATTAATTTGTTAATAAGATTTTATTTATAAAAAAAAGAAAATTTCCAAAGAAAACTATTTTTTTTTTTTTTTTGGTATTGCTTCACTTTAGTTCAAAGAAAATTTTACATTTTATTTTTGTTGTTGTTATTGGAAAAAGTCGTAAAAAATTTTCTCAAAAAAAAATTAAAATAAAAACCGAACAAAATAAATTGATAAACGAAAAATTTTTTTTTTTTTTTTAAAAAAATTCAAAAAAATAATTAATTAATTAATTAATTACTATTATTAAATATTTTGAAAAATAGTAAATTAAATATGTATCTATGTATAATATATACATATATATATGTAATAATAAAATGAGAAACAAAAATAACGAACAAAAATTAATATAGAAAACTTAAAAAATTATTGGTTATAAGAGCGCGCCCGACGAATGCCAGTTACATACTATACGACTATACCAGAAATAGAATCAACCAAAGTCAAAAAATATAAAATATATATATATATATATATATATAAAAAAAAGTAAATTGTATTTAAATACTCATATACTATAAAGCTATAAAGTTCTCTGCAATGGGCACAAAAAAAAAAAAAAAAAAAAAAACATTTATTATTATAGTAGATACTCCGAAACGTACATAAAAATTATTATACTGAAATATAAAAATTTTAGTTACAGTTTCACACTGTTTTTCTTGATTTAGATTTATTTATTTTTTTTTTTGTATGTTGTTATTGTATATATTTTAAAGTGTATTACATTTTATAGCAAAAAATCTAACAATTTTTTTTTTGTATCTTATATGAGATGTACCAAAAATAAATAAATTTTTACATGGTTTTTATAAAAAAAAAAAATTCAAGAAGAAGAAAATAGTATTTTTTTTTTTTTTAAATATCTTAGAAATTTTTGATAGAATTACATCTCTTGATTTTGTAAGAAAAAAAAGGTGGATGATTAAAATTAGATTTTTTTTTTTTTTGATTTCCCCATTACACAGAAACAGAACTCGATAATAATATAAATTTCCAAAGAAAATTTGTTTTTGTATTTTCTATTTTCTTTTTTTTTTTGAGGGAAATTTAATTTTTTGGGGGGGTTTTTCTATGTTTACTTTTTTTTTTTTTTTTTTGGATATTTATAAATTTTTAGGATTTTAACTAAATTTTAAAATTTTATTCGTAAAATTACTACGATTTTATGTTAATAACATTAGTTTTTTTATCTAACAAACCTTGATTTTTTTTTTATCTAATGGTTAGGAATACAATATATAAACTATCCTAATGATTTTTAATATGATTGTTAATTGTTGGTAAATTTTCTATCTATTTTTATATTATATTTAATTTGTATTTGCGATAAAATGTTGATTTTTTTTTTTATGTTGCATATGTATAGAAAATTTCTAATTACTAAAATAATCCTAAAAATAAAATCCACATTTGGTAAAATATAATGCATATTAGTAAATTTTACTAGAACTATATTTATATTTAGGTTATTCTATGATAAATGATTTTAATTTGATTGTAAATAAAGATTAATTTGATTTGGAAATTTGTTATTTAATGAAAAAAAAAGGAACTTCAAATTTGTATTTGTTATCTTTAGGAATTTTTAATTTGTAAATCATAGAGGTCGATGGTTAATCTAATATCATTTTTTTCCCTTTATCTTTTTAATTTTATTTGTTTGTAAACCTTCAGATTAGAATTTGAAGCAAACTATGGCCAAAATATTATTAATTTTGGGAAATTAAAATATTATCAATTCCTTCCTCATCCCAAATGAGTTCGTTCTCCAACCAATTTAATCAATGGTCATGATCTAAATAAGGTAAATAGTTAAGATTTACATACTTCATTCTTTAAATTAAAAGGAGTTAGTTAAATGCTAATAATACTTGGAGAATGTTCTTCGACGATGACCCCAAAGAAAAGATATAATTACTGCATGTCTCCTTAAACTAATATTAGTATGCTATTTCGACTTAAGCAAATTAATATGAAAAATCTAACCGCATGCAGTACGTGCAAGAAAACATGACGGTCCTACGAAAAGAGCAAAACGTTACAGTTTCCTAAAACTATATCCCGGCAGGATATAGTCAGTACAATAACTGAGGGGCCAATTGGTGAACATGCGCCCACACTAGATATTCCATTCATCTAATGAATCTGAACCTGGTAAAGAACCAAACGATAAAGCCATAATAGCACGCAAATTGAACCCCAGATTTTGCTCTCTTGGCAACGACTACTTCATTGAAAAAAACAATCTAGCCACAAAGTCGCCCATGGACACGATTCTTGAACGCCATGAGTTCGATCTAAGAAACTATACAATGTATAGTTATGTCATAACCTCTTTGTCGAGCCAGTGTTTACGAGAATGGGTGATAACACAATGATACAAATGCATTATTTAGAGACTCTACAGGAACTCGAAAAAAATATCAAGCTATAAAATCATTTATTATCATTACGTATCAATATCATATGCCATAAACATTGATTAATTTTATTTCAATTCATTTTTGACTCTTTACCGCAGAATTACTCTAGTTAAAAACTATATAATTTTAACAAATACATTTATAATTTAACAATTACATACAAAATTATTTAACTCAGTTAACAAATATTAATCTAAATTCCCCGGCGTTTTGCCAATTTTCTAAAAATCCTAATAAAAAAAAAAACCAAAAAGAAAAGAATAACGTCTAACTACCACCAACTAAGAGAATTTCATATCATTACTAAAATTTAACTATACATAAATAATAATAAGTAAATTAATATTAATAAAAAAAAAAAAAAGCCAGACTCACCCTTCTTAATATTCTCCTCTTAAGTCTCTTTTATATACTAAAAAATCGTTATTATAAAAATTAGTAAGTAACCCACTTTGTACTCTCTTTGTATCAATGTGTGTTTTCTTCTTCTAAACTTACAATACTTTTATAGTTAAATTTTTTATTTTTCAATTACATTTACTTTGATTATAAAAATACAATATTATTTTCTGCTCTCTTATTATGCCTTTGTTCACACAACTAGTAAAAGATATTTTTTGAAGTAAGCAGTTTGGAGAGCCAGCAAAAACGATGGTTATTTTTAGAATATATTTTATAATAATAATAAAAAAAACACAGATTTTTTTTTGATTACTAACACTGAACGAGCATATGTTTGTAATTTTTTTTTTTTTTTTGAACGGATATATAAGTACTATATTTATATGAGGGGTAGATTTTCGGTAAAAATGAAGATAAATAAGTATAAACGGAACGGATAATGATGATGATATTGATGATGATGTTGATGCTTTAAATATATATATATATACTGTTGAATATATATATTTACAATTAAGTTTTTAACTTAAATTAGAATATTATGTTAATATTAGTTGAATTTTTATGGAAAAAATATTGATATTTTTAGATCAAAAATTGTTTAGTAAAATTGATCAGAAATTATCAGTTTTTTTTGTTTTTTTTTTGGTTTTTGTAAACTATACATTTTGGAGGGAGGACAAAAATAAGACAGAATCCAATAGATTTCTTATTTAATGGTAATCCATATTTACAGTCATATATATACATATATATGCTAATCAGAGGGGTTATTTTTACCATACAGTCAATAATTATTTATACGTATAGCATCCAAATTCTGTTGCCTACAAACTAAAAAAAATTATAAAAAAATTATGTTGTGTGTTGTTTTTAAGTTAAAATATAATTATTTATTTTTGGGATAAATGTATAATAGTAAGAAACAAACGATAAAATCAAATAATATATTATATTTTATGTTATGTTGTGTTCTAAATGTAGAAAAATCTTATAAGACTTGATGCTTTAACGTATTATAAAAAATTACGATAATGTACATATACTGTATATTTTTGAAGAGGATCTCTGGTTAAGAAAGAGTCATGAACCATTTTTATGTCTGAAAATAGAATTTTATTTTTAAGAAAAAAAAAAAAAACATAGCTATATAAATTATAATCATGTATGTTTTTGTTATTCATTGGAAAATTTTTTAATGTTTATTTTAATAAAACTGAAGAAAATTTTTGAACATTTAATTTTTTGTATAGTATGACTCTGATATAAAATTTTATAGTTTATTTTAGTTAAAAAAAAAAGTTTAGGGTGATGGACTTTTCTATTTATAAAGTATTTATACTACTATGTTCCTAAACTTATATGGTTTTCTATAGATTTTTAATTAAAGCATATATTTTAATGAAATTCTTTTCGAATTTTATTGAGGTTAATTAATATTGAATCATTATGATTAATTGTGTTATTATAATTATAATTTAATTTTAGCAAATTATATCAAGTTTTAATTAATTTTTTGCGGTATGTAATACATTTTTGTAATACTTTTATGTTATATTTTAAAATATTATATTTTAATACAATCATTTAACATGTTTCAAAATTAATTAACTTTAAGTGTGGAAACATTTCTAACATAGTACATACTAAGTTTCTAAATATTTTAAATTATCATATTTATTATCAAATATTGTGAATATTTTATTAGGAGTTTTTTTTTAACTTCTAACTAATATATTATTATTGGAAACTTTTAACGAATGGGAACTTTTAACTAAGCCTAACGAACAGCTTGAGGTCGACCTTATATTACTAAATTTTTAAGATAGTCTAGGGTAGCGAGCATTATCTTTTCTCAGTTCATTTTTGTTGTTCTAATTCACGATTAACCCATGTGGTTTAATCCTTTTGAATCAACTTATAGCCTCCTTTAATAAACTTTTATTGTATTTCATTGAATAATACTTAATGCTTTTCTGCAAGCTCTTTTTATTTCGACAAAAAAGCTATTAATTTGTAGATTTCTATGTAAGTCCGAATACTATTTTCCATAGTCGCCTGTGTTGAAACCTTTGAAATATTTCGATATTACTCCCTTAGTTGTGTTCTATTTAGTCTTCATAATTAAATGCCTTGATAATTTAATGCCCGGATAATTCGATTTACCCTTTTAATTTGATTTTTTTTAAGTCTGTAGAAAATTTTATTTAAATTATTTTGCTCGGATAATTCGATTTTCCAGTTAATTCGATTAAATTTTTCAGAAGAATCTTATTATTGGGGTTCTACCCGTAGTATATTTTCTGTTGTTAGTTGGGATTTCGCAGTTTTTTGCAAAGTTAAGGTAATTTAGTTCGATGTCCCTTTTTCTGACTACACGCTTACTTTGTTTATTCCTATCCGAGGTTTTTTTGCTAGTTCTTCAAACATATTAGCTATTGATAATAAAGATTTTCTTAGGGTGATAAACAAATTGACAACTTGGAAAAGTAGCAGATCAACTAATTAATCATTCCTGTTTCTGAAGACTGAAAAAGGTAACATTTGGGCCCCAAAAATGGGAAGAAAACTGGACTCTGGGTATTAATAACAAGAATTCAAGGTTTCTAATACTATTACTTAGACTAATTTGTGACAGATTACCAAAATGTTAGAAATAATATACAAAAGGCTCAACTTTACTCCGAAAGATTTTTGCCAGGTCTGTCAAGATATTAACTAAATTTTATAAAGAACAAGATTTTAGTGAACTAAATTCAATAGAACGGTTATATTAAAAATAATACATTAACTTTGGACCAAATAATGGTCTTCTGACACCATTAGTGATTTCTATCCTAACCTAATCTTCTAAGTTTTTTTAATTGCAATTTAATACTTAAAAAAAATTGTTTTAGTTAGTAATTTAATCAGAATGCAATGTCACAATCAGAATATCCTCTATAAAATGTAATATCCTGTATAAAACATTAAAACTTTGAATACATAAAACGTTCAAATATTCATTGTAAATTTTAATTTTTTATAGATACATAATTTAAAAAAGCTTAGTTTATTCTAATTTTATTATAAAATAAATAATCACGTTTTGTAACCCAATTTTCAGAAAATGATAATTAAAATTTAACTGAATTCTTCAATAAAATATATTCAGGTATTTAGTTGAGTTTGTAATTTCGGTTTTATTCAAAAAATACATGTTATCTTAAGTCATTTTTAAATAGACTTCTAGCTTATGCCAATTTATTTTATCTTATGTCTAACTTTTTAAAAAAATTTGTCGTAAGATTATCAAAATTTGTATCAGTTAAATGTAGAGAAGGTGATTTAATTTACGTTTAAAGCATTTTATTACTTTAATCCTAATTATCCTAGGTATTAATAGCAAGTTTTCCACTATATCCAGTAAATAAAGTACATTTTTGATACCCTGATGTAGAAATATGGGATATATTTTAGTTCATCCTCAAAACATTAAAAAAAACTGAAATTATAATAGTTTATGTTAAGCTGCATAGCGGGGATGGTAATATTTCAGCTCATATCTCCAATATTCAGTTAGTTTTTTTTTGTAATTTTTTAATATTCTTTATTGTAATAAATGAATTAATCCTATTTCTTAAAATAAAATTTCTGTGCAACTTGGGTCTTTTTTTATTCTAAATATAACCCCATAGGGTTATAACTATGTTTTTAAGGTAGTCCATAACTCTATGTATATTTAAAAGTTTGTTTTTATTAATGCATTCAAAAATTATAAAATTTCAGTTATTCTTATTTTTAAAAATTTTGTGTCTTCATTCCACAGATAAATCGCTAAAATTTAAATATACTTGTTCGTTTACTGCTTTAAACACTAGTCCCTTCATTGAATGCTTATTTTGTAAATTAAAAAGTTTTGAATTACTAAATTTTCAAGTAAAATTTTCTATGATCAATATTGCTGTAGAACATCAATATTCAAGAACTATCACAACTTAGTGAAAAGAATATCTCACTTTATTTTGAAAACATTACAAATTCAACCTATAAATCTGTGTCCAAAAGGTAATAACATCTTAAGTCGTCGTAAGTGCTTGTAGCTATTTTATTTTTTTGAAAGAATTTAATGGTAAATTATTTTTTTGTGAAAATCGCGCTGCAATGTCTTTAACTAAACAGAAGCTATAATAATTTTTAAAAAATAGCCTAACTCACTAATGTAAGGCTTAAGGTTTATAAATCATTTTTTTTTTGAAAAACTAACAAAAAGTACTTAAGTTAGACGAAGAATTAATTATTTCTGTTTGAGTACAGAAATAATAAATTTTTAGGCTAAAAATTTAACTGAATTTCTCATTTACTGTCTTAGCTGGTGGAAATATTTTATATTTCGAAAATATTTTTAATGAAAATTTAAATTATTAGAAATGAAAAAGTATAAAAGTTTTAAAAATATGTACAATTTTATTTCATAAATTAAAATATAAATTTTATGAAAATTCTTTATAAATTTCCTACATAAACTATCTAGGCATCATAAAACATTGAACAGAAATTTAACTTTGTGGATTATAAATTTGTATATGTAATATTATTTACCATCCACAAAGTTAAATTTTTTGTTGACTGTTGAATGTATTTATAATTCGCTATTATAATAAAAATTGTATTTTGATTTTGTTTGTTTCCCTCCAACTGCATAAAAAATTCGACCACATGGTTTTTTTTTTACATATAATTCTATAAGATATACTATGATCAGATATATAGATACATTTGTAGTGATAGAACTGTCAAACATAAAATATCAGCTGATTACTTGTTGATAAATATTATAGAGTAAATAAGAACTACGTTTAATATTCCATTCCAATATTTAATAATTAAAATAAGTTAAATTATTATTGATTCCATTTTTTTTAATAAATATAAAAGTAAATTAAATTTTTTTTGTGTAATTAGTGGAACAAAATTTCGTGTTTTAAAAAGAAATGGCTAAACAAAACAAAATCTTATGGTTTTTAATATTTATTGTGATATGGACAACTTGTAAATCATTTTTAATAACACGATTTGACGATGAAGAAGATCAGGAATGTACACTTCCATATGGATTAAAAGAAGAAATTCAAGGATATCAAAAAATTGTTAATAAAATTGTTAATAGTATTGTTTATGGTGAATTTGCCGGTGATACATATAAAAGGTGTTTAAGAGAATTTTGTATTATAAGAAGTTTTATTAATTTTTTTATTTTCAACAAATTTTCAGTTTAGAGAAAATGACAGATAAATTTGGATCAAGATTATCAGGAACAGAAAATTTAGAAAAATCTATTGATTATATGATTGATGAATTTAAAAAAGCTGGTTTAGAAAATGTTCATACTGAAGATGCACTTGTACCACACTGGGTTCGGTAAGTTTTTTTTAAAACAAAAAAAAATTTTTTTTGGTTGTTTATGTTGTATTACGGATGTTCTTGTATTTATTGAACTTTATTTGTTTAAATTTATTAATATTTTTGTTTCTTTAACATTGTCAGCTAACTCATTTAACTCTAATTAAAAGCTTAGTGGGATAAGGGGTTAAGTGACATTTTTATTTTGAGTAAATCACCCTTAAAGTTCTCAGTTTGCTACAAATACTAAACATTCGCGAAAAATTCTAAATACTTATGTAAATTTATTAAAAGCAGAAAGCAGTAATTAAAACTGTAGATATTTCAATATATGTAATATTATCTCATTTAGAAAAATGTCACTTAACACCTTTTATTATCTCATTTTACAAAAATATCATTTAACACCTTTAACAACTAAGTTTTTCAAATATATCTTACAGCAAATTAATCCTACTGCATAAAAATGACAATGTAAATTTGTTAAAATAGATTTAAAATAAATTGTAGATATGAAAATTTGTGGAAATTGATTTAAATGCCTTTATAAATAAACTACTTTATGCAGTATTATATTAATATCAATTTTTTAAGAAAAACTATAGTTTGTAATGAATGTTCATTTGGTGTTGCAATTATTGGATTGATGATTTTTATTAAATTGGTTTTATATGATTTAAGTAAAATACTTATTAAATATTTATTAAAATAAATAATAACATATAAGTTAGAGAATTTTACATAATTTGTATATAATTTCGATCTAAAACTTTAAAAATATTACCATTCTTCTATTATAAACATTTTTACTATATAAATTACTTGTTTATAATAAAATACCATATATTTACCACCCATTCATTTTTCACCATAACTCACCTCCCATTAATTTTCCGCCATAAATAAAATTTGTTGAATTTCTCATTTACTATGTATAATAAATACTAAATTTTATTTCAAAATCTGTGAACTTAGACCGACATCGTTTTCTTCAATACATTTTTTTTTTTATAAATAGAATAATACGTCATGCTATTCTTAGATATTATAACTTTTTTAAACGTATGCGATAGTTGATTATACGAAATATTTATTTAAAATTAAATGTTATTTCTACTATTTTACGGGTTTATTAATAGAATTAATGAGTTTTAAGTATGTAAATTATTATTAACACTTTATTCATTTTTGTTGAAGAAAAAATATTATTTCAGTAATTTACATACCAACTTAAAGAAATTCAAAGTTATATTTGAATAATTTCATTGTGTAGCCAGAATAGTTGATTGAACCAATTTTCACATTTATATTACATTTTCCATTGAAAATAAAAACTCAATTATATTAATCATTCATGAAACTTTGTGAATGAAAAAGAAAAATACGGAATTGTACTGTACCTCAAAAAGATTATTATCCAAAAAGGTTAATAGCATTATTTTACCAATAAAACCAATTTAACCTTTGAAGTTATTTTATTCATAACCTTACCCAAAATAATCTACACAAATATACACATTACCACAAAATCAATAATGTATACATTCACTGTATGCTTTTGTAATTTTAAGTGAAGTGAGAGAAAATACCTTTTTAATATTTTTTTTTTTAGAAATGGTAAACAAAGTAATACAGTTCAGGTCAATGGAATTGTTCCTTCTTATGAATCTTTTAATGTATTAATTAAATATATTAGTAGCTTTTTTCACTTTAAATATTATTCAAGATAGTAACAAATTTAATCACTTTTTATAGAAAACCATGCATAAATTTGTTATACGGTACTCATAAATCAAAGTAAAAATGGAACCACATAGTTTAAATAATATTAATTCTGTGCAATTAGTTTTCAAAATCATTCTTACCTGGAAAAAAATCTCTGAATTTTCATTTTCATTTTTATACTTTCATTTAAACAATAAATCGTAGACTTTGATCAAAAATTGAAGAATTTTCATCATCTCGTAGGTTATGCGAAGAACGTATATTATGAAGTATATTAGTTAATTTTTCAAATTTAATTAAATTCAGAACTGATTAAATACCAAATTGAAACTATCTGTAAGTAATAAACTATCACCTTTATGATTGAATTCTTTTCGAAATTCTTCGTGATTGACGGTCGGACCATAGAATATGTATAAGGGCATTTCCCTGTATTTTTTGTCCATACAAATTCGATGTGCGCAACCAAAACTAATAGTTCTCTTTCTAGTGCTCCACGGAATTTCGATGCCAGTTTATGAAAGATTAATTCAAAAATCAGTATTAAAACAAAAATCCATGTGTTTTTAAATAATTTAGAATTATAACTATCATTGACATCTATGATATATTTCGATCTTTGACTATATAGTATATGGACTGCTATCAATTTGTCAGTGTCCTATATTTTTCTTTAAAAAAATTTACTATCATTCACTCCTAGGAAGTGCCGCTTACGAGAACTATCCAGGCCGATTTTATTGAAAAGTCATAGAACTAAATTAAGTAAGACAAAATAATTATATCGATTAACCTTTTGACTAAAGCTAATACAATTTACCAACATAGTTTAGTAACATGCTTGCAGTGATTTAGCAATAGAATTATAATGAATTTTGCAAATCGTTCGCACATTTTTGTTAGAAATTTGAATAAAAAAAACCAATATTATAACATACGCAAAATCCCAGCCGAAAGATAAGATTTAATTAATTATTAATATATATCAGAATACAAATTATAGCAGTGGTAACAAAGCTGCTAGCAGCAATAATTTCTGTAAGAATGTTAACCAAAATATATTAAATTCAAATACTCACTGAATTTCAAACATTTTTTACATTTCTTATAAATTTTCATTTCTTTTTCCTACATCATACATTTTCACTCCTAAGCTTTTAACGTTACATGTTTTAAAATATTTAAGTGTATTGTAAAGGAGTCTTTAAACATTCAAAAAATGTAAGTAAAATAAGTTTTGTTTGAAAAATTATTTTGTAATCAAAGGCTTAATAGTTTTTATAAATATATTAATCAAAAAACTCACGAAAAAACGTCAACAAACTAAATTCTTAAACAAAAACTACGCCATATTATTTTTTGACCATTTTAGTAGTCTTAGTATTACTCACCCTCCCTAGGAGTTTCGCTAGTCCTCTAGGAGCCTCGTTAGAAAAGTTAGATAAATTTATTCCCTGATTTTATTCCCTTATTCTATTGCTCCGAATCGGCCAAAGGCGAGTAATGAGCAAACTTAGTGATTACGAATATACTCGTTCAGTCACTATTTTTCTCGGCGATAAATAAATCATCCACTAGACAAGTCCGGGAGCGAGTTCTATCAATTGAATTGAAAAAGTCGACGTTGAACGTTTAAAATATGGAAAAATCTAATTAAATTTCTTTATAATTAAAAATACGAAGTTAAAGCGAATTTTTTTGAAATTTCCAAGTGATAAGTATTTAAAATATTTATTTTTTCTCAAATTCTTTTCCAATCAGCGAAATTTTGGAATTAATTGTCCTGCAATTGAGGTAAAAAATGGAAACGGAAATTCAATCTTAGAGTAATAATTTAATGTATGATTGAAAAATAAACATTTTTTTTAGAAATATTAATTGAGAACAAACTAACAAAACTAACAAACTTATTTTTATTTAAAAAGCATGTAACAATTATTTAATTAATTATAAATTTTGTAAAAATAAATTTCCTATTGAAATGAAAGATTGGTGTAATAAACTAATAGGTACTATACTAGCAAACAAGTTCAAAAATTTATTGAGAATATATATAATATTTTTGCGCAATATATTTTGGTCACTAAAAAAAGTCGTAGGATATTCTTAAACAGAAACCAGTTACAACTAACGAAAAAATCAGAAATTCTTGCTTTGAATGTTACAACAGGATAATATTTTATAACACATATATAGCGTTAATGCTGCACATGTTAACAAAGAAAACGTTAAATTAATTAAACACTCACATCGTCTGATTTAGCTATATGCTACTTTTAACTATTTGTTTAGTTCAGAAAGAATCTTCGTGGTCTTCGTTTTTCACCAAAATAGTAGATAGATTATGCAGCAATGTCATTTTTTCACATGCTAACAGAAAATTATTGGAACCATGTTTTTGAATTGTGAAAAGTCTAGTTGAATAAATGCATTGTTACTGAAGAAGATTGCTTTGAACATACATAATTAAATTATTTCCAAATTCTTCATCGTTTAAGTATATATCAAGACTTTATTAGTGACCGAAGTATTGACAAATATCCTTCGGTTAATTTAAAATTTTTTGCATGACTTACAAAATAAAATAAAGCATTTGTTTTAACGGAACTTCAACAGTTATTTTGATTAAAATTTCGATTATATTTCTTTCGCTGACATAGAGGTTATGAAAATGCCGAATTAGTTCGACCCAGAAAATCCAAAATACAAATTCTTGGCTTAGGTACTACAATTGGTACACCTAGAGGTGGAATAATTGGTGATGTAATTGTTGTTGAAAGTTTTGATGAATTATCAAAAATACCTGACAATGATGTACGGAAATAAATGAAAATCGAAAAATTTGTTATAGGTACTTTATATGTATTTTCAATTTAGGTTAAAGGTAAAATTGTTGTATATGCTCAACCATGGAAAGGATATGGGCCAACAGTTGAGTATCGTGGCAGAGGAGCTAGCGCTGCTTCAAAAAAAGGTGCAATTGCATCATTAATACGTTCAGCAACACCTTTTTCAATTGGTTCACCACATACGGGTATGCAACGATATGCACCTGGTGTTGAACCAATTCCAACAGCGTGTATTACTATTGAAGATGCTGAAATGTTACTACGACTTTATAGGAGCGGTAGAAATTAGAATCAAAAATTAATTTAGTTTATTGGTTAAAAAATATTTCAATATTTCTAGGTGAACAATTACAGATTCATCTTGAAATGGAAGATCGTAATTTGCCCGATTCAGTTTCTAGAAATGTTATTGGTGAATTACAAGGCTCGGTTATTAAAAATGAGTATTTGTTTTTAAAGTATTTTAAAGTATTTTTTTCTGTAATCTCTTAAAATATTGCAGATCGGTGGTTGTTGTCTCGGGACATTTAGATAGTTGGGATGTTGGTGTTGGTGCCATGGATGATGGCGGTGGTGCTTTTATATCATGGAAAGCTATAGAGTATTTGAAAAAATTAAATCTTATACCAAAACGTACAATACGTTCAATTTTATGGACTGCTGAAGAGTTTGGTTATGTTGGAGCACGGGCATATCAGAAAAATCATTCAAAAACTGAGGAAAAAGAATTTAATTTCTTTTTTGAATCAGATATTGGTACATTTGAACCACTTGGTTTAGACTTTTCTGGTAATAAAAATGCTGAATGTATTTTCAAAGAGGTATTAAAATTAATGACTCCATTAAATGCTACAAAATTTGAATCACCTACTGATGGTGGTCCAGATATATCATTATGGGTTGATAGAGGATTTCCAGGTGCTTCGTTAATAAATAAAAATGAAAAATATTTTTGGTAATTTTGCACAAATTGATAAAAATATATTTCATAATTATTGTATTTATTATTTTTAGGTATCATCACTCAGCTGGTGATTCAATGTTAGTTGAAAATTCGGGTAGTTTAGATAAATGCACAGCACTTTTTGCATCAGCCTCTTATATTATTGCTAATTTGAGTATTGATATACCAAAAGATATTCAATAAATTAATGTAATAATGAAATACAATATATTTAAACTATACTCGAATAAAATTATTATTTAAATTTAAACGATACTCGAATTCGAATTTAATTTTGTTTTATTTAAATTAGTTAAAGTTCTTTTTTATTCATTTATTTCTTAAATTTGCTTTTGTGATGGTAATGTGTACATTTTAAATATAATGTGACGTTCTTATTTTAGCCAAATTTCTTTCAATTATTCTGGGGTTCAAGGTTTAGTGTAAATATCTATTAATTTACAAAATTTTAGAAATTTGTATATAAATTTAAAAAAAAATTAAATTTTGAATTTTAGTGGTTATGAGTTTGCTGAAATGTTAACACCGAGAAAATACCACTTACAAATTTTAGGTTTGGGTACAAGTATTGGTACACCAAAAGGTGGAATAACTGCTGAAATTATTGCTGTAGAAAGTTTTGAAGAATTATCAAAATTACCAACTGAAATCGTAATATTTCATTTAAATTAAAGTTTGATTTTAAAATAATGATTATCCTAAATACAGGTTAAAGGAAAAATTGTAATTTTTGTACCAGCTTGGAAAGGATATGGTGAAACGGGTCAATATCGTTCACAAGGTGCCAGTGAAGCCTCTAAAAAAGGTGCTATTGCTTCATTAATTCGTTCAATTACACCATTTTCAATTGGTTCACCACATACAGGTGGTCAAAATTATGAAAATGGTGTTATACCAATACCAACTGCATGTATCACTGTTGAAGATGCTGAAATGCTTCTCAGATTGTACAGAAATGGTATTCGAATTTTATAAAATTTATTAAAGTAAATATTTTAATAATAAATTTATTTAGGTGAAAAAGTACTTATTCATTTGGAAATGGAAGATGAAAATAAATCACCTATCATATCGAGAAATACAGTTGGTGAACTAATTGGATCAGTTCACAAAAATGAGTACTTTAATTTTTGATATTTGAAATTTTTCAATAAATTAAGTTTTTTTTTAGATCTGTTGTGATAGTTTCTGGTCATTTGGATAGCTGGGATGTTGGTGTTGGTGCAATGGATGATGGTGGTGGTTGTTTTATTTCATGGAAAGCTCTTGAATATTTAAAAAAATTGAATTTGAGACCGAAAAGAACAATTCGTGCAATATTATGGACTGGTGAAGAATTTGGTGTTTGGGGTGGTAAAGCATATAAAGAAGAACATGCTGCTAATGAATTAAAAGAATTTAACTTTTTAATGGAATCAGATATTGGTACCTTTCAACCACTTGGTTTAGATTTTGCTGGTAATAAAGAAGCACATTGTATATACAAAGAAATTATGAAGTATGTATGTAGAAATTTAACATAATTATATATAAAAATAAGATAATTTGTTTTAAGGCTTATGAGTCCTTTGAATGCAACTACTTATGGTACAGCAGCTAATTTACCAGATCTTGGTGCTTGGATTAATCAAGGATTTCCAGGTGCATCACTTATTAATGCAAATGAGAAATATTTTTGGTAATTAAAATTTTCCAATATTATTTTTAATATCTTTATTTCGTTATTTCCATTTAATTTTCAGGTTTCATCATTCAGCTGGAGATTCAATGCTTGTAGAAGATCAAATTAATTTAGATAAAGGTACTGCGTTATTTGCTGCTGCTTCTTATGTAATTGCTAATTTAAGCATTGATATTCCAAAAAATGTTAAAGAATTTGTAGCTGAAGAACATAACTGTAATTACTTTTGTTTAAAAAAAAGATATTTAAATGGCAAATTAATAAAGTCATGGAACTAATAATTTAACTCTTATTTTAATCAATTTATTTGACCTGGTGTTTATACAAAACATTTTAAGGGAATACTGACTTAGGACACGCTAATATTAATATTTAAATTGTAATTCAAATTGGCACATAAAAATGAATGTTAAACCTCTCGTTGAACAGGTAATAAGGAGTAGCAGAAAATTTTAGTTACTACCGTATAATCGAACATACAACAAGGCGCTATTATTTAAGTTACTCCAACTGGTGGCGTAAATTATCATTATACTTACAAGGGCAAAACTCCTTACTTAATATTGAAATTTGAATAAGGGAAATGATATGTTTCCTATTTTTTGATGGGTCATGTTCTACTTTAGAGTCCGAAATTTTATATATCCAAATCTTAAAACAATAAATTAGTTTCGCAGAAACAAAAAAATTCCAAATTTGAAGCTCCCAGAAAAGTTATCACAGGAACAGCGATAGAAACATGTAGTACATATGATTTAATTTCAGAAGTCACATTTCCCAACTTCTTATTGGTTATTGCTATTCTCTCAATTGCAACAACTTTCGAATTGAAATTCTTATTCCATTTAACAGAATCATAAATTTGCAATTCTTAAATATTTTACAAAATGCCGCCTTGCAGAAGTGATCTGCATCGAGATTTCATGTCAATTATATTGTAAATATGATTAAAAATATTTTTTCGAAAAACGACACCAAATTAAAAGTGGAATTTCTTATAAGTTTTCCTTTGAGTTATGGAAATAAATTTAAATTAAATTGAAGAAAAGTTTCTATTTAGAATTTGGATATATACAATCAGTATATGAAACAGTATACGGACGGATAAAGGTGAGAACGGGGATTGATAAAAAAAACGAATTTTTGTTCATAAGAAAACGATAAAAGGTAAAATTTATTAGTATCAGAGATTGCGCTTTCTCGAGATTTTTTATTTTTCAAGACATCGATATTTTTTTTCTCGTCATAGTCCCGAGATTTCGAGATTTTTTTTGTATGTTTCGAAAGTCTCTACAATATTTATTCATAATAAAAATATTTATTCCAAATAAGATACAAAAATTAGAAAAGAATGTAAAAATTTATTAGTAATAAATAAAATGATTCGAGATCACATTTCACAGAAAAGCAAATTACAGTAAAATATTCCCAAAAAAATCAATTTACAGAATACTATTCACAGAAGCACAATTCACAGAAACTTAGTTTTCGGAAAAATTATTTTCCTGAAAGATGACTTTCAGGAAAATATTTTTTCCGTCCTTTGTTTCTTTTTTCCGTGCTTCTTCCAGATAAGAAAATATTTACAAAATATAAACAAAGAATGATATAGTTATTCAATATTTCAGCAGATAAATATTTATTTATAATTGATAATTTGAATTATTTAAATTATTATATTATGCGCAACAGCAATTAAAAAAACAATTATGACCATTTAATAAGAGGATACAATTTGTTTTATTCTTTGATCATAATCACAAAAAAAACATAATTTGCTCTGATCATTTTTTTGAAACCATTGTGCCATTCCTCGACATTATAATTTATTCGTGGGAATTCTTGTTCCACAGCTTAATTAACATTCCATGCAACGAAACACGGTTTATTTTTTGCCGTGTTTATGTTTAAAAGAACATTGCCGTATATTGTGATTACGAATTAAAATAATTATTCAATAAGTTTGCTGATGTTAAAGATTTTTATATACATTTTGAAATAGGCAGATGTAATTTGTAATTAAACCAAATTGCATAAGTCAATTCAAACTGAGTAATTGAACTCCGCTGATCTGAAGGAAATAACAATGCATTAAGTTTAATCATGTATTTCCATGACCAATTTAAACATAAACTATTTAATGCATTGACTTATAGAAATTTGTTGTTAAAACTATCGATTGCATTACGAAAACCGAAAAAAATATTTTGGGTAGTCTTCGTTATGTTTTCCCTTTTTGTAATGTAATTTAATTCGTGTAACGTTATATAACGTAATTTAAATAAATAAGGGTAATAAATTTCGTTATAGCGTAAAGAATAACGATTTGAAACTTTGAATTGTACTGAATAAGTACTTAGTTAGTTTTCATCTAAAGTTCTTTAAATCTGAAAATTTCAAAGCATCTAAATAATAAAACACTTAAATTTCATTTTGATTGTAATATTCAACAATAAATTATATATATATATGTATGTATATATATATTTAAGAATCGTAAAATGTTATTTCTTTTTTTTTTATTATAATTAAATTTTCATTGCTCATATGTATGTGTATAATTTATTATAATAAGTTTTTTTTTGAGTTATCTTCATTTTTAACATAATCTTTATATTTTTTTTTATCTATTTATAATCAATTTTTTTATTAACTTTTCAACTTCTATTTAAATGGTTTTTCTGTGTGTTAAATCTTTTTACAATTAAAATATTTGAGAGAAAAATAATAAAATCTTTGTTTAATTTATATTTAAAAACATAAATTAATTTATTATTGGAAAAATATTTATTTATTTATATTTCAAATTTACATAAAATTATTTAAATAACACAATTTTATTTTTGAGAATAGAAAAGAAATTGAAGAATAAAAATGAACTTAAATGCATCAAAGTCGAGGCATTTAAGGACATCATTTACTGGCAACATTCAAAATGATACGAAAAATAAAAAAGTAATTATTACCAAATTTTAAATAGTAGACAAATAAAAGAATCTGGTTTATGCAAGTTATTTGAAAATATCAATAACAAAATTATGATAGTGGGAAATTTTCGTTCTGTGCACAAATGGAAGAACCCCCCAGAACTAAAATTCTATTTTTGGTTAAAAGAGATAAACATGATAAGAGAATAACTAATCGGTCATTTAGAAAGTAGGTTGTATCATTGGTAGGATAAAAATATTTTTGTTATAATTTTCCAAGCGTACTTTTCAATGGAAAGCAACAACACATCAGAATTGAATTATTGCACTATAATTTTTTAAGTCTATATTAATGACCTTTCAGTATAGCTGCTTTTTTTGGAATACGAGGGCTGATTGATAATTACGTGGGCCACCTGTGATGCAGATAATGCACAGGTATGAAGTAGGTATTTTTTATCTCCAAAATCATTTACTAGGCTATATATAAAATTTCAAGTGGATATCTTATTTAGTTTACGTGTAACAGTCTATTAAACAAGTCAATCTCAGTGAATTTTTAAAAATGAATAAAAACGAATTTCGTTTTTATTCATTTTTAAAAATTATCAATCAGCCCTCGTATATTTGTAAGGAATCATATGGAAAAATTATTTTATTTTAATAGATTTTGGGCAGGTGATGTAGATTTATTGTAATGATAATTTTAAGGCTGGTTTCACAGTGACAGTGATAACTTAAAATTAAGGTTATTTAACTGAACATGTAGTCTAAAATTTGAATTTAAGCTGATTCGGTTTCACAGTCGTCCACTTGTAATGTTCGTTCAGTAAAATTGCGATTTGACTTCTCGATAAAATTTAACAAAGTATAGTTTGTAAAGTATCATTAGGTATGGTTTCGTAGTATTCATTTTTTGTAAGTGAAGAGTGTACAGAAATAAAGGGAGAGTGTACAGAAAAAAAGAGAAATAATATTGAAATTTCATATGAAATATTATGTTCGTTTATTTAACCTCAATTTACAAGTTAAACTAAAGTTTAAACTCTCACTAAATATGAAACTGGCCCTAAGAGATAAATTTTTCAAATTCCTCATAAGCAAATAAAATATAATAATTCCGATTGACAATTTCTTGTTTCCACTTCAAATTTACACACTTTTTCTTTCCAATATTTAAATATTTTTTTCTTATTATTGCTAAACATTTGAATTCGTTTCGATAGAATCGCGTTGGTCTTACCAGTCAAAATAAATACAATAAATATTTAGATTAAATAATTATAAAAATTTTATGTTTTTGTTATGTTGTCTATTAGATTTAGTTTAATTTTTCAATTTTACTTAATTTCATATTTTCTATATTTTTGCTGTTTTAATTACACATTTTGATTTTAATTAAATTTTTAAATAATTTATTAATTATTATTCTTAAATTTATTTATATATATATATTTTTATTTTGAATAAATTTTTTATTTAATTAATATTTATTTATATAATAATAGTTTTTTTAAATTTTTAAATCTATCTTTTTTATATATATGTATATATATTTAATAATTTATTTATTTAATAATAATTTAACTAGATTTTATTTTATATATATATATATATATATATATATATATATATTTTCTGGTGTATAATACAATTAACAACTTTTTTTTTTTTTGGTGATAATTTTCATATTTATTTAATTAGATGAACAATAATTTTTTTTTTTTCAAAATTAATAAATTTTATTTAATTAAAAATTTTTTTATATTTACAAAGTTTTTCCATTAATATTATTTATTATTTGCGAACATTTAGAATTTTCAAAAAAATTAAAATATATTTTTGATATTTTAAAAATTTGTATGTTTAAGAATTAATATACTTTATATGTATAAGATAATATTTTGTTATTTTTTTATGTGTAAATATAAGAAAAAAATTATTAGAAAATTTAAAGATATTTAGTTAAAGATAAAAAAGAATTATTTTTGAGAAATTTTTCAAAATTCTATTTTTTTTGAAACCAATAAAATTATATTGAAACAATTTGTTTGTACCATTTTATACGAAATGATATAATAAATTTTTTCAGGTGATTTATTAATTTATGGTTTTCGTAAAAAGGATATAAAAATGGAACTTGAATTTGAAAAGATATTAGAGGTATATTTTAATTATTATGATTAGATTATGTTTTTATTTGAAATTGTGTAGAGTATGAACAAAATGAAGTGAAGGACTTTGATTGAAGAGAAATATTGTGTGTTAAATTATAAATGTAATACTTGGAGGTGTTATAAGACAAACCACTTAACTCCACTTTTTGAAGGAAATTTTTTACTTTTGGTATATTTTCATATATTCACTTTAAAACACTTTGAAAATTCAACTTATTTATTACACGAGAAAATTATAAAAGTTGAGCAGGGAGTTTGATTTTTAATAATTTTTTAAACAACCTAGCTAGACATTAATTAAAACAAAATTGATACTAAATTGAATCCGTAATTAAGGAAACGATTATAATATTGATTAAATATAATTTTTTTATTATATGGCAGATGTCTCCATTTTGAAGGATCTGATTGGACTTAGGCATGATAGATGGAATTGATTATTAACTCCAATTAACGTTATACTAATTTTCAGAATAAGGTGCTGAAATTTGCAAAGTTTATAAAACGTTTACCTATGAACTAATTATGCCCTGGAATCCATGTTAACTCTATTGTTGGGAAGATCACTTTTCTCCAGTTTTTTGTGTGTGCAGTTAAGTAGTTTGGACTATGACGTCTATTTATTTGTTACGCCAATATTTATTATGTACTTCAAGTAAATGCTTTCAGTCAAATGAATAAACTCATTAATTTACTATTAAATGATTCAAATATATCATGATATTTCTGGTAACAGAATTTGAAATTTTTCAAATTCAGAATTTGAACAGAATTTGAAATCTTTTATTTTCTTAATAATAATTTATAAATTGAAATCAATTTTCTTTGGTAATTCAAGAAAATGTAGAACTAGAAAACCATTTACAAAAATTTAATAGAATTGTCTATAGAAAATATTACTCAAACGTTTATTCTGTTGAAATTTGTCAAAACTTGATAAGTAAATTTTTGATATTTTCAGATGAGTTTTCATTCAAACATTGATTTTTTTTCTGATACACGAAATCAATTCCCGAAAACACAATAATTTTTCGAAAAGTTGATATAAAGGACTTTGTTAAATGCAAATTGATCGTGTTTTGGAAAATTTGATAATTGTATTTGTTATGGATTCGTAAACAAAACAAATTTACAGATACATAAATGTAAATAAAGATTATTCATTTAGATTTCAAATAAAGCTTGTATAATTTTAATTTTTCAAATATAGTTTTCATTCACACTTATGCTTTTTACCACTTATTTATTCACCCCTAACTCTTTCCATTTTGTCTTTTTACAAAATTTGTTAAATTATTTATTTGAAATGTAAGATTTATAATTATTTTAATGAATTATATGCTCTTATTATATTGAAACTACAATGTTTTGAGTATTTTTTATTTTTAAATTTTATAATTTATGTAATATGGATAAGGGTGGGTAAAGTTACTGTAGGCAAAGATTTATTGATATTTATAATATTGTTTTTGTAACATGTCCCAATTTTAGATTATGATTTTCTTAGTAAAATATAATTATATTTATTAAATTTTAAATAAATAAAACTGAGGAAGACAATAATTACTATTTAAGAAAAAAGACGAAGAAAGTGATAGTGAATGAGTTAATTACATAATTTGAAAATTTATATATTAAATTATGATATATGTAATTTATAAGTTTTCTAAAATAATATTTTAATGTTTTAAAAAAATTAAATTTACTAAATTGGGACATTAAAATTCCTGTTAAATAGTTAATTTTTTATTGAATATTTCTATAGCAAAAATATTAATATTCATTTAATTTTCATTTTAATATAATTAATAATATTTAAACCATTTTATTGTTTTTATGATATTTTTCTATTTTATATGTATTTATTATGTTTTTGGAAGTATTATTTATTTAAACTTAAATTCTATCATGTAATAACAATCAAAAAAAAAAAAATCTTAACAAATTCAATTTTTATGGTGTTTATTACCATTAGATATGTTTTTATTTTCGTAAATATAGCATATTTCTACGTTGTCAGGGCAATACAAAATCTTATAAGTCAATTTTTACTTAAAACTTTACAGAAGAGCATTTTTTTATTTATTTTATTTTTTTTAATATTTAGTTAAACGACTTAAATTAGTGGAGAGTAGTTATAAATGAATAAGGAACCAAGATTCATTTAATTTTATAGGACAGTTTGTGAAGTAAATGGTAGATAAATTTTATTGACTGTAATAATAGAAACCATTTTTTTCCGAAATATTTGACTTTTGATTAGACAACGTAGATTTAACATAATTATAACAATTAAGAATTTATTGTATTTAATCGATAATATTATTTAACAAATTTATGTTTTCTATTATTTAAAAATAAATTATTGCATTAATATTTAAATTTAAAAATGATATGTTTTAAATAAATATTTCGAAATTTTAAAAATATTTAATGTAAATGGAAAAATATTTTTATGATTATTGTTAATAAAAAATGTTAATTAAAAAAACCAAAAAAATATTTGAAAATAGTTTTTTTTTGGTTTATTATAGATAAATTTTTAAATTTAGTTTATATTCCTTTTTGCATAGCTGCCATTGTTTTCAATGTTTTATTAAGATATTCAGATGATGATGATTATATCAATTTTTAATGTTTATAGAGCTATTTCATTATAATTTATATTTTATCTACTTTTGTGATTTTTTTTTTGTTATTTCAAAATATAACTAAAATTAAAAATAATATTGCTTGATTTAGATTTAGATATAATGATAATATTCATAAATAACGAATGTTAAGTAATCTTGAAGATACTGAAAAGTCAATTCTGCGCTATTATATTTTAGTTTTTTTTTTTTACAATTTTTTTCTGTTATTTGCAAAAAATATAAATTAAAATCTAATTTTTTTTCAAATGCAGATTTAAGTATTAGGGGTATGGTAATGAATTTTGCTGTAAGTCGGTTAAAAATTCATACTAAAGCAGCACCCGTTTAACAGATTAAAATTTAGAAAACAAACTTTATCACAATCAGTAGAAATATGCTGCAAAAGTAATTATGAATTTTTGGTTTGGTGAAATCATTTAAAATTGGCTATTTCAGACAATGATGATATGAGTATTATTAAAGTCGTAAATAATTTTAAATAATATTTTTTATAACTTTAACTTTTTATTAATTTTTTCGTCGGTCTTCTAATTGTTCAGCAGAAATAACAGTCAAGAATTCAATCGCTGCTCAACCAATACAGACTAATTTTATTTTTTAAAAAAAATTATACTGTCTGCTTTTTTTAAAAAAAAATATTCTGCACTGGCTGAGCAGCTACTGAATTCTTGACTATTGTATACTCTTAATGTAATTGAACATAAACATAAATTTATAAATAATTGACTAAATAGAACACATAGACAAGAGGACGAAAAATTACTTGAAAATTTTATCACTGAAACTTAAGAGAATTAATATTATATAGCAACAAATCTAGATTTTATTTAAAATATAGTTCAATGGGAATATAATTTAATTCAAATAGATTTATTGAGATTTCAATTCAATTAACTAAAGTTCACATCAAAACATCTAAAAAAATTTTCTCGAGTCAAATTTGAATTTTATTAACCGGAAAATTGAATTAAAATTTAATTAATTAATTTTTTCAAACTATTAAATTAAACTAAAATTATGAAAGCTAATTCGAAGGAAGTAAGCAATAAATATTCTAAAACTTTTTATCGTTAAGCAAAAAACCCGATGAAATTTTTTTTAGTAATTACGACAAATTGTATTTACATTGTATAATATTTATATAATTCTTAAAAAGTTTAATTTTATTTTTATAATATTTATTAGAAATTTAGACGGAATTAACTATAGCAGTTTAGTATAGACAAATATATAATAGTAATTAAAAAAAACTGTTTTATACATAGACAAACATATATTAATTAGAATTTAAAGAATAATGTTTTTTCTTGAATTTAATATATTCTTATTAATGTTAATAATAAAAAATATTTGTACAATTTTTAATTTGAGAAATATATGCTTTTATGTTTTTGTTGTATTTTAATAAATATTTATACAATCTAAATAGATAATCTATCTATCTAAGTGTACAATAGTTTGTAAAATGAACTTTTGTACAAATGAATTTAATAAATATTTTTTATTTGTTTAAATGGATTTTTTTATGTTACAGGCCAAACTGTTTTTTAGGCCAAACTGGTTTATCCTAGGACAAATTGATTTATCCTAAGTGCATTCGATAAACTAGTTTGTCCTAGGCCAAATAATTTGAACAAACTTGAAAAAATAAAAAACGTGAACAATCACACAAAATTACCTTTATTTCTATAAAATTAGTTTTTTCCTAAAATATTGTTCCTACTTGTTAGTAAATTGTTATACATCAGTTGTTCCTAGGATAAACTAGTTCGGCCTAAAATATTAAATAGTCACAACCGACAAAACTAGTTTGTCCTTATCCACTTAGGACAAACTAGTTTGTCCTTATCCACTTAGGATAAATCAGTTTCTCCTAGGATAAACTAGTTTGGCCTAAAAAACAGTTTGGCCTGTAACATATATATATATTTTATATATTTAAATATGGAAACTATTTTGAAAAACATAAATATTTTATTTTTAAATATATTTAAATTTTTAAAATAAATAAAATGGATGACTATTTTTATGATAACGTGATATAAAATCAGTGATAATTTTGCATTACGTTTCATTGAAATTGGATATAAAAATGAAAAGAGCAAATTGAGTGGCCAATTTGGTGGTAATAATGTAAAATAATTTGGACAAAAAATATAACTTTTTTTTAAAAAATGTTATTTAATTTATAGTTCTGCTAATAAAAGTTTAAATTTAGTTGTGCCAATCAGAATTTTTTTTTAGACAAGAGCCACAAATATTTAAATAAAATTGTATTCGTCTAGATTGGCAGTTCCGTAAATGGTATAATTCTGTGAAAATTTGGCAAAAAATTATATCTACATAATTACGAATTTTCACCAGAACAAATTTAAGAAATTCTGATTGTAACTTGTCATAATAAAATGCTTGTGAAATGTTCAACTGTTAAGATTAGAATAATTTTTTTTAAGTGTTTGGTAGTTTTACTTTTAAGTAACTAATTCGTAAACCCAAAGTTGACAATATGGTAAATTGTTGAAATGAATAAGCTTCAACGTCAAGAATTTGTCAAAACACGATATTACAACACGATATTATACTCGTACTTATCTTGTTGTGGCAAAGTGTTTTGCACTGTATTCTATTTTGTTTTATATTTCACCAAGATTTTGGCAAAGTCTATCAATAAACGCAGAAAAAAAAATATCAGTTTTATACCTTACCAACTTTTCTTTGGTTTATTAGGTTTTGGTAAATTCAGAAGTTATCTCAAAATTTCAAAAAATGTAGATATCATATTTCGACAAATTCCACAGAATTTCAATTGATTGTTAAACGACCTTAAAAAATATATCTGTTACCTTAAGATTTTTCCCACTTAAGAAATATATCTGTTAAAACGTCATTGATTCTGAATTTTCTTCGTAATTCGTACGTCAATGTTCTTATTTTCGCGTTCACCACTTCATAGATTATGTTTCTGTAATTACTTGGCGCCTTTGCTAACATAATCAAATGCAGGATTTTTTTTCAAGTTCAATGTAGTAATTACTTTAATAGTGAATTCTCTGAACATGTTATTATTTTATAATTGAAGAAAATGAACTGTAAGTCCAAAGACCTTGAATCGATTTTATAATTGACAGGTGAAGCTGAAACTTTTTTCAAACTTTTATATCCTTTTTCAATGAATTGTCGGGAATACCTTATTTCACAAACAATAGATTTTCTTTGATTATTTAATATTTTCTTTTCTTTGTAATGTTGTAATTTTTAGATGAAAATTGTTTTTTTTTTTTGTAATTATGTTATTTTGTAATTTTATTCTATGTTTTCTTTTTTTTTGTGGAATATTTTTGTATAATTTTTTTAATTTTTAGTTCGAAAAGAATTGAAATATTTTTTTTTTTAATTAGAAATATAAATTTTTTTTTAGCTGAGTATTAATGTGTGTATAATTTATGTGAACAGAATTTTATTTATTATACGCAAATTTTATTTTTTTTTTAAAATTATTTTATAATTTTAATTCTAATCATCCCACGTTGGAAATTCATTTTCTTGAATAAACATACTAAAACCGTCTTTAACTTTTTGTTTGGACTGTTGTTGTTTATCTTGTTGGCCACCAGTTGATTGTTGTGACGGTACTGTTTTACTTGTACCAGCAGCACCTTTTGTATTTTTCTGTTGTAATTTACTTGGTTTTGGAGGTGGTGGTGGTGGTGGTGGCTTATTTGTTGTAACCGATGCTGATTTCTTATGTGTTACTGGTGGTGCAGTTGGTGGTTTTGATGGTGGTGGTTGTTGTGGCTGTTGTAATCGTATAGATGGTGTATTATTTGAATTTGTTTTTTGTGTATTATTTGTATTTTTTGATGATGGTGATGGATTATCATTCCAACTACGATTAATATCTATTGTATCCCAAGTATTATAATGATTTGATTGGGACCAACTATCTTCGGCCATACGATTTTCATAACCATGTTGATCCCATACAGCGGTTTGTTCGTGATCATTATCATTTACCTATAAAAAAAAATATGAAAAAATTATAATAATCTTTTTCGTCATACAACATTGCATAGATTTAGGCTACACAATAACAATTCATTTAGTTCCAAAACTAAAACCTTTCTAAAAAATGTTACAGTAAAATGTAATTTGTCGGATTGGGAAAAATGCTAAAAGTTGAGGCCATTTGCTAACAACAAAGATTCACTAGCAAAGCCATTAGGTTATGCCAATTAACAGATTTCTTCACTATAAAGCACCATGGTTCTGAATCCATATAAAAATACTAGGTACAAATTGTAATAAAAAAATGTTAAGAAATTTCAAGTAAGGATATCTCTTTGAGGATCACTATGCTCCTCAATTGAGTGAACAAGGAGATAAAAATAGAAATAGATATATTTGTGGGTCAGTTTTGTTTGCTTATCGTAGGCACGTACAATATTCATTTAGTTCGAAAATTATACGGATTTTAGTTCAAATTTTACACACAGTTGAAGATCTTTTCAGAAATGTAAGGAAAAAGTATTCAAAACAATATGAACTTTATAATTTTTTAAATTTATTTAATGATGATTAAATTCTTGAAATTTTATTAGTATGTGTATTATATATACACAATTTCTTGCATATTCTTAGGAGCTCATAATTTTCAAAACCGTATCTGATGATAATTTATGGAGGATTGGATAAAACATAAACAAACATGCATGTAGTAATCATATGTAAATATTATTTGAGCAAGGCGTATACGTTACAAGGACATTAAATAATTTTAGTATCATATAAAAGAAGGCCTGAAATAAATATTAGTATATATGAAATATTAAGGTCATTTTAAAATAAAAAATACAAAAATACTAATAAGTTTTTTTTGCAAATTAATTGCTTTTAATTAAAAGTACGAAAATGTATTTTTTCCTCACATTTTTCAATCGCATTTTGATATAAAAATTCAAAAACAAGTGTTAAATATTAATCACAGAAAAGCAAATTGTCGGAAATTTTATAAACTTTTCATAATTTTATCAAAACTCGTATTACCATTAAATTTTAATTTTGAGTTTTTGTAGTAAATGGTAATTTTGTATTTTACACGACCAAGGACCAACATAGAGTTTTGGTTAGACGTGTATATATCAATCGCAATTAACTGGTTAATCATAAAAATGTATATTTCCGAAATTATTGCCGACATATTTAGTTTGAAAACATCTATAAAATTTATTGATTTATCATTTAGTGCTAAAGACTATTAAACCAAAAAAATTAGATTATTTATGCTTGAACTTACTTGTTGTGTTACATATGTCTCATCAACAGTTAATTCAATTTCTTCTGTTGGATTTTCTAATGTACTATGTGTAATACCATAATAAAAGTACATTATTAATCCTAATGTCATCCAAATTGTAAATCTTACTAATGTTAAAATACTCAATTTAAATATAAGATATATATTAACAGTGATCGCAATAGCTGGAATAAAAGGAAGTCCTGGTGTTAGGAATGCCAGGGCATATCTGTAATTTAAAATATCATACAAATTTAATTTTATAAATAAATTAAATATATAAAGATTTTTTTTTAAAAATATAACCTGTTTTGAGGTTGACGAGATATTATTAATAGTATCACAAGTATTCCTATTACTAAAATTGTAAATACAAGACCAGCAACTGAACCAGTCCATCCAATTGCTGCGAATAAATCCATAAAGAAGACAAATATGTACATGACACCAACTAATTTCGTTACATACATTCCTGTAAATAAATAAATGTAAATATTATATATTTTTCCTATATCAAATATTTAAATTTTACATACCACTTTCATGTGTTGCTGGTCCAGGATTTATCCATGGAAATAAACCAGGACATAAATATGCATATTCTTGTATTTTACGACCAATTAAACTAACACCAATTGTATCAAATGCTGTTGCACTACCAGTTGGTCCAGATGGTGCACCATGTACACTACCATAAAATTTATTTTCTGAACGATCCGATACTAAAAATTGATCATCCCGACCTAAATAACCACCTTCCGGACTATCATCAATAAATGAATCATCTGAATCTGGTGAACCACGCATAACACGTTTATGTGTAAAATTTTTTTTATTTGTTGGTAATGCTACTTCAGCTGGTAATGCTGATGGATCTGGTGTACTTGGTGGTATTGGTGTACGTAATTGAGCTGGTAATAAATCAATTAATGATGTACTATGTGGTTGATAACGTAATACTAAAACACATGTTGATACTAATGTATATGCTAATAATGTACCAATTGACATCATTTCAACAAGTATTTCTAATTTAACAGTTAATGCGACTAATGCTGCTGCTAAACCGCTACCAATTGTAGCAATACCAGGTGCATTTGTTCGATCCCAAAGATGTGATAATTGTCTTTAGAAAATTAATAAAATTATGAAATTTAAATTTAAAAAACAAATAATAATTTAAAGTAAATACCTAAACACTAAACCATCTGTTGCCATTGCATATATCACTCTTGGCATTGGAAACATTGAACCAAACATTGCAACACTTAGTCCAGCTGTTGCACCGATTGCAACAATAGCTCGACATTTAGGTGCACCAACATATGACCACATTTGTATTAATGCTGAACCAGAATCGATATGATCATAAGGAACTGAAAAATTTAATAAATTATGCAATAATTCTTTGGAAATTACAAATATTTTAATAAAACAAATCATGCAAAAATAAGTATCTTAAATCCAGTTGGAGGTGGAGAGGATCATATACATTTTTTTATGGTTATATTATAGGAAAAGTCTTTGAATACACAAGGAAAGTGGTATACCTGGGTAAGCAAATGCTGAACGAAATTTTTAAACACACTAATTGAGAATTGAAGAAACCACCTTCATAAGATCCTTAATTTTAGAGTAGATGTTTAAAGTATGAAAAGACACTAATGAAAATTTTCTAAAAATATGACATTTACAGTACAGTAAACAAGATTTATTAGCAGTAAACAAACTCTTATTTGGAAGCAATACTTACTTCTCTGATAAGTAATTTTTGGGAAATCAAATTTCTTTCTCGTAACATTTCTAGTATAACTAGCAAAAGTAGTAAAAAGTTGGTATATAAATATTCAATTGATTTATAAATCGCCATTAACATTTCTTTTGCTAACTGGCAGTCCCTAGGATTAGTATAGTACGATTGTGGTTCGATTCACGGTGGCCACATCGATCTCGGCTTTAAATATAATTATCAATAATAAAATTATTTGTTAGCTATCTAAATTAAAATGATTGGTAAATGTTTTTGTGGACTAGATGTTTCTTTACCATTTTTTATAATTATATCACATCCATCGAAGGCATAAAAACTAGTAGCAGCACCAGTAAAAACAGTATTTAAATACATAAATTGAATTAAATAAAAATTTGTATCTAGTTAGAATAGATAATCATAATTTTTGGTATTCATTTCCAGCAAAAGAAATATTTTGCTGTATCCCAATTTTCCTTAACTAATTACTACTTTTCTAGCAAAAGAAATTTGACACTTTTGTGGCAAATGAACGTTTGACTGTTTAAAAATACGTTTGGAGTAAAAGTTTTTTTAATCAGTTCCGTAAAAATAGATATATTTGTACCTTACATTCACGTGGAGGTGGAAAGATACCGCTAAATTATTATTTTTATGATTACAGAAAAAGAAGTCGAACAAGTCAATGGTGAAAAAATGATGAAACTGACAAAATAATGTTACGAAAAAAATAGTGTTGACTTCATAAACTTTTTAATACTTACCAACTAACGTTAAAATAAAACTGCTCGATACGTATGCAATTAAAACAATAATAAGTGATCCAACAATTGCTTTTGGTATACTTTTTTGTGGACTATGTGCTTCCTCACCAGTCGTTGCAATTATATCAAATCCAATAAAGGCATAAAAACAGGTAGCTGCACCAGTAAACACCTAACAACAAATAACTAATTTTATTTATGAATTTTTTTTTGAAATAAATAAAATCTATCAAAATATTTTTAATCAAAATTTATTACAAATTAAAATGTAGGAGTATTTTTTAAATTATAAAAAAAAATCCTTATTATTTTGATAACAGTCAAGATTTTATTTTAAAATTAATATTATAGTTCTGTAAAATGTATTCAAATTACTAACCCCACTCCATCCATATGGTAAAAATCCTTGATGTTCTGTCCATGTACTTGTTTCAACATAAAATAAACCAGCAGTCATTATAAAAACCCATGATGCTAAATTAATAGCATTTAATGTATTATTAAATATAACTGATTTACTAGCACCTAACGCTAGAACACATGTCATTAATAATGTTATACCAAATGCTATAAAATCAGGTGGTCTACCTATAAATTAATAAAAATATAAATAATTAATTTATTAAATTATCAATTTTGTAATATGTTTTTTTTTTGGAAGTCATCTGATATGTAATTTATTCATAAAGCCATGAATCAATAAGTGAAATATGATTCAATAACAAATTATTAATATAAATTCATAATATAAATTAAAAATTTCATAAAAAGTAAGAAATTTTTAATTATAAATGATTTAAATTAGAAATGTTTCGGAATTTATGTAAAGAAATGCTTAAAAAATGTAGCGCAGTAGATGCATATGTGATTTTTTGCTTGCAGATATATGCATTCAATGGCAAAAACAACATTTTATTTTATTCAACATAACTTTACAAGTGTGTCAATTTACATAGTTTATAGCGAATATTTAGTATATATAAAATTGTATTTTGAAGAGTAATATAATTTGTGCCCTCTACCCATAGTATGTGAAATTATACTAACTAGTATTTAGTGCTACACTTTATTATCTTTCTGACATTATTTACGTACACCGTACACCATGTTAAATTACATTTTAAATATATTATTATAAATACATTTTTCATAGTAGCGCCTCTATTGACCAGAATTTCAATTACAGGAAACTCCTATTTTGTTTTATTTTTTAATTCCCTTTCAACGTGGAATCCAAATATTTAATAATTAAACTTTGATGATTAGAAAAATTAATTAGAGCACAGTGTGGTTCAAGATAGATAACCAGAATCAAGTCAATTTACTACGATTTAATATTGCCTGTGAAAAATATAAGAAACATTCGCCAAAACCAATGGAACAATTTAGGCAATGGTATAATTTCGGCAATTATCCCCTACTTTATTTTTCAGTTAACGCCAATCAATAAGCACAAGTTTTCTATTACTTTATAATTCCTTAAAAATTCAATTTACCAAAAAAGTGTTTATGTTTTAGGTAGTTCTCTTTCTACTAGGCAAACTAGGTATTCAAAATCAAATTATTTGCTGCCAAAAAATTGAAGTGACAATTTAAATTCTTGATTACAGGATTGTTTTTTTTTAAGAGTCCCATGTAAAATGTGAGAAATTCAATAAATACCACAGATTAACAGCAAATATTAACAGCCAATATTAACAGCAAATAGCAGAATTTTGTATACCTACATTTTATTGTTACATAATATTAACTATTTTACCTAAATACCATTATTTTCAACAAAATTATTTATATAACATAAATCATTTGGTTTACTAAGAAAGATAAGCCTATATCCGAATATGTTTCAATATTTTTATATTATGCCACTTCCATTCTAATTCTTCTTCGATGGTTACCGCAATCTACTTTTACAATACTCGAAATTTATGCAAACATAGTAAGCATTTACATAAATTTATAGAAAATATTTCGAATAAAAAGACTATCTTTAATTCAATTTCATACAAAAGAATCTAAAATATTAATTTTTCAACGGAAATAATTCAAGATGATATTACAGAAAACAGGAAATATTATTAAACCAATTATATTGCGTAATTTGATTCAAAAAAGGACACAAAGTGTTGTAAGCGGTCCACCAACTAAAAGAGTCTCGACTACTGTAAATATTATATTAATATAGATTTTGACATAATTGTTAATTAAATTTAATAAAATAAAATAATATTCCTTTAGGAAGTTGTATTGCTAGGAATAGCATGGACTTCTTCAATGCTTATTATACCATATTATATAATGATAAAATTGGAGTCGCTTAAACATCACAAATAAATTTCATAAATTGTAATATTTAAATAAAAATATACTTTTAAAAAAAAATTATGTATGTTTTCATAATATTTATTGGATTACATTGAAGATAAATTTAATAATATTATTTTAAGTTTCATGGTTAACTTACCAAATATTGTACCAACTGATGCAGCTATACTTCGACCAATCACACCTCCTGATAAGGAGTCAAAGCTCGCACTCAGTGCACAAGCACAGGCACTTGTTCCTAATTTAAAAACAATAAAAATTTTAAAATAAATAGTATTTATTGAAAGTAATTCAATATATTTTCATAATGTGTGTATCTATACATATTTTTTTCAGAATTTGTTTAAAAGATAGAAACAATAAAATATTAATTAACCCAATTCTAATATTAATTGATTTCCTATTATAAACTAATTAATTTTTAACGAGTACAAATACATTAATTTCAATTTTCTGAAACATTAAACGAATACAAATAAGTATTTAAATTATTAAATTTTTTTAAACACTAAAAAGTTTAATAAATTAATATCCTTTAATTAGTATTTCAATAAAATTAATATTTACATAATATTTCATTTCATAATAATATCATCATCGATTTTTCAAAATAAATGTGTTATAATTGATATATTAAATTATTTTGAAAATTCTAATCAATTTATGATTAAATTACTTATGAAATGACAAGAAGAATTTCTAAGGACTTTTATGTATTTAATGTTGACAACTAATCACTAATAAACATGAACCAGTGTATTCTTAATATATTAAAGATTCATTAACTTTTAAAACTGTATAATAATAAGATTATCTACAAAATTTTATTGATATTATAAGGAAATATTGACAGTGTTGTCGGAAGCAATAATATTTTTTCTTATTAAATATGACAGTAAAATATCAAAAGATATTTCAGAGAAATAAAGAAATTTTCTTTTTAATTGTTAATAAAAATGAAAGTTTGTTCGTTCTTTAATGTTTAATTTTCATAATTTTTTTCATCATTTTTCAAGATTTTCTAAAAAATTTTGCCCAAAATCAGAATAACAAATGTCGTGGAATATAATTTCCAATAACCCCGGTTTAAACATTTCTCAGAAATGTTAAAAATACCTCCAGTATGTCAAAATAAAATTAAAATCTGTAACATCTAGCAGATTAAACCGACTTGCTGTATGCCCAAAATAAATGTTTCTTTCAAGCATGAATTTTCTTTTACAGATAGAGAACTTTAATTTCAAACATAAAGTTATTGATTAATAATTATTTGTATTTTTTTTCAGAAATATAAAAATAAAAATGTGGACAAAATTAAGCAAAAACATAATGCGAGAAAAATCTGTATAATCTGTAGAAACAAGAAAAACTTATCATGACATGCAAAAACAAAAGATATTTAAGAAATACTTAAGAGATATTCCAAAGAATATCTTTTATTATTTTTCTTGTTTTTAAATATAGAAGTATTTTTATTCCTTATTATCTAAGTTCTTTAATTTTTAGTTGCGGAAAAATATCTTACAATTTATTAAACTAAAAACTGGATTTAACATTTTTTTGTTGGTATATAAAGAATTTATATGAAATTAAAACAACAAAAGATATTATTTTAGAAATTTCCGGAAAAATATTATTCAGGTTTACGGCATAGGCACAATTTTATAAAAAGAGAAAAATTACTACACTTACGATAACCACACCTTTTACATTTGAACAAGTCTTTTATGTAACCATAAAATGAATGTTTATTTGATTGATATTAAATTGACCAATTTAGGTTATATTATTGTATTGTCCTTCAGTATAAGAATAAACTTCATATATCCTGGTATTGCATATATCCTGTATACGTTAATATACCTAATTTATTACAGTATTGTAGGTTAGAATATATGTGCTTATTTATTGATTCTGTTAATTAAGATTGGGTAGGCTAGAATTGGTTTACATTCAAATTTACATATATCAATCAAATAATTTTAGAATATAAGTTGAAATATATTTGAATACAACTGGTATTAGTGTAAGGAATATAATAAATTTTAACTTAATTTTGAATATACAGGTTTATAATTAATGCAAAATCATATATTTTGATGTTGCATTGTACTGTCATTATATAAATCATAATTTCAATCATAATTTCTGTTAAAATTCTATACAAATTTGTGAAAGATTTTAATTAAAATTTTACTTATTCAAATTTCTTTCAAATTAAATATTGATGGATTTTACCTATTAAATATTCTAATATCATGTTCCATCCTATAACAAAGGCGACAAATTCACCAACAGTAACATATGAATACATATATGCTGATCCTGACGTATGTGGTACTCTAACACCAAATTCAGCATAACATGCACCTATTAGTATGCAAAATAAATGTAATAATAAATAAAATTTATTGGTTTCATAAATTTATTTATCAGAAATTATTGTAATTTATTTAAAAAAAAACAAAAAAAAAACATACACAATAATTACCTGAAAATATGCTTGCAATTGCTGCTATAAAAAAACTAAGAACTACACCTGGTCCAGCAATATTTTTGGCAACCATACCAGCTACTAAATACATTCCAGTACCACAACATGATCCAACACCCAATGATGTTAAATCTAATGTGGTTAGACATTTCTATAATTAAAACCAAATTAATTATATTTTATGAAAAAAAAAAATTAATTAAAAATTTATTTATAGATTTATATTTTATATGTATATGATTTTGTTATTTAATTACTGTGAGTTTTGGTTTTGTGCTTCGAGGATTTTCTGATTGAAGAGTACGTAAGTCTTTTGTTCTGATTAATTTTGAGAAAAGGGTTACTCCAGTACCACCGCCGGGCATTGGAAATGAAAATTTCATTTTGCTGTCTGAAAAAAAATGAACAAAATTAGAAAATAGAAAAAAACAGACATTGAGGTGTACATGTATAGCAAAAAATATGATAATATCCAAAATTTTCTTTTAAAGATTTGTTAAATAAAAAGTTATTAATTTATTGAATCATAGTTTAGTTTCGGAGAGTACTAATCTGAAAAATATTTAACTTTCTACTGTGTACTATAATTTAATCAAGTTTAAAAAACAAATTTATGCTAGGATCTACTAAAGTTAAATTTATGCATAAATTTTATAACATTCCCAAACACATCGTTCATTCCCAATTACTTAACAAACATGTCGAATTATTTTATTAGGAAAGTAAATTTTCAGTTCCAAAATCAAGTATGCAAGGAGCAAAGCTAGTGAACATATTATTAGATTGTTATTCATCCCTTGCAATCTACATATATAAGAGTGAATAAATTCACGGTTCGAAATTTCCTTTTTTTTTAACCTCATCCAACTTTTCTGTGTTAAAAAACGTATATTTTCAAAGATTTTGTACAATTTTGTTCCACCTTCATGGTAAAAATATTAAATTATTTAAACAACTAACCATTGAAAGTGAATAAGAACTCAAGTAATACATAAAAATCAACGCGAATCCTTTTTTAGTCATATTTTATGTGTTTAGAATTTTTATCATCTGATTTGCAAATTTAAATCTTAATAATAAAAAAAATTGGTATTTCAACCATTTCAACTCAAAATTCAATAAATTAAACCGAAAGTTGAAAGATGATTGAACATTTAAGTTGTGGCAAGATGGTCTTAGAACTGGATATTTTTTGTAATTGCAAAGAAAAGTGTAGAAAAAATATTTAGGAGAAAAATTAGAAAATAGGTAGTTTATTATCAAAGTGAAAAGTTCATAAATTAAATGTATTTTTTATGGATCTACGAACTAACGCCCAAATGGACTAACACCCAGAAAAAATTGAACTAAAAGCCCAAAAAAGTTGTGGGTCTTAATTCCAAATTTTGGGCACTAGTTTTTTTTTTTTTTTTTGGTGTTAGTTCATATGAATTAATCCCAAATGTGTTTGTTTTAGTTCCTTTCAAACTTTTAATAAAAAGACCTACAGTGACTCCCAGCTTAAATGATGCACTTCAAAATTAAATACATTTTCTTAAATTGTTATCGAAAATTAATAATTAAACTATAATCTAAAAATTACTTATATTATTTATAATTTTCTTTTTATGAAAACCAATTTATTTAAGAAAATGTATTTAATTTTGAAGTGCATCATTTAAGCTGGGAGTCACTGTATATTGAAGGAAAGTTTTGTTTTATTTATCAATAAGATTAGCCATTTTTTTATTATGAAATTAGTTGTGCGATAAGTAGAATGGTATATATGAAGAAAAATATATTTTGTAAACTTCAAGTTGCTTCAATGTATATCGCGAGCAAAGCTAGTGAACATATTATTGGATTGTTATTCTTTCCTTCAATATAGGCCGAGTGAATTCAATTCTAAATTCAATTGGTTTAGAATTCAAAATTGCTTTAGAATTTAATTGGTTTATTTGCTTCAATCATTCTTGGAGCGACCTGACTATCATCCAAACGTTATAAATTTATTTATGATTTAATATTCATTATGAACAATTATTGATTATTATATCCATCTCTCTCAAGGAGATCGTAATGAAATTGCGTGGACTACATAGTATTATTATATGCCAATTTTATGATTTTTCTGTAAAACTACACGCTCTGTAGTTCGTGTAACTATAGATCGTTCAAATTTACTTATAATTTTAGTGTAAATCTTTTTAAAAAAAACTTTATTATATTTAAATTTCTATTAATTTCCTTTTTAAATCCTTACAAAACTAAAACTTTTCATTGTTTGCTGTCATTTATATCACCATTAATTTTTTACTTGGATAATTTATGTTTTTTTACTAGGATACAATTAGATTTGTTATATTGTTGTTATTTTCTTTTCTATCCTTTAAATTCTAAAATATTTATCAAAATATGTTGTCACAGGTTTCTTTTATTTTTAACCTACGCACATTTGATTTCATCCTTATATTTTTATATAATATATACATATATGTATAGAAAATTTTATTTTTATGGTTTTCAGTTAATTTATTATGTGTGTTATATGGTAATTCACAATGGAATAAATGTCCTTGTCCTCCTATAACATTTTTTTTTTTCTTTCACTTTCAACAAATTTCAAATATTCTTCAAATATTTACGTATAGATTGTGTAATGTATATTTCTATATTATTATTTTGTATGTACTCCCATGGCTACCTTTCAATTCTCTTAAAATATTTACGGCCTTTTTACCTATTTTATGTTAATTTTGTATAGAAAATTGTTAAAGAATCTTTTTCTGTTTTATGTTAAAGTATTTTTTTATGTTCTTTAGATTGAAATAATAAAAAAAAAAAAAATTGAATTTTCCGAAAAATTTAAGATAAGATAATAATAAATATTTAATTTTTATTTTTTTTGGAAATTGTATAAAGGAGTTATTTTAACCGGAAAAAACAATTAGTATTATAAATATTTTAAAGATTTTTGTCATGATTCTATTTGACTTTATATATTATACATAGATTAGAATGTTTCGTATTGTATTTAATTAGTTGTACAGAAATAATTACTAAGATATATAAATAAGAAATATGTGCAAAATTATCTACAATTAATGGTTAAGAAAATACGTGCAAAATATTAAATACGATTTTTTCCATTTAGAATTGAAATCAAATAGTTTGTACTTGACTTGTGGTCATAACTTGTGTCGAATTTTCGGTTAGAAATGATTTTATATACAAATATGTATTTGGTTGTTCGAATATTTTTTAAATATGTTGTAGATGTAACAACATTTTTTTTTCATGTAACTTAAAATGTATTTTTGTGAATTAATTTAATTAAAAAAAAAATTTCGGTGGAGAATTTTCAAGCACTGGAATATTTTAAAGTTTCAAATTCTTAATCAAAGTCAACAACAGCCAAAATATAAATTGTACGTAGTAAATAATTACAACATATTCTTGTATTAAAAATATTGGTAAAGATTTGGATACATTTACGATTATTCACATTAAAGATAAAAATGTTGATTTTACGTAAGATTCATATCAATCAACAATTTATTCTCAAGTTTTCTAAGTAATATTATTATTTATTTTATATGTTGAAGAATTTTTTTGTGATATATTCAAATGAATTATGTGTCAATTTTCTTGGTTATTTTGTGTGTGCAAAATGATATTATTTAAATGTTTTATATCACAAATTTTTATAATTTTCTTAGATTTTATTATTTTTATGATATATATATTTAGACGCTTTAATGGTATTTTAATATTTTTAAAAATTCCTAATAATACATAAAGTTTTTTTTTTACATACTCATTTTTCTTCTCTGTTTTTTTTTTATGTGGAATTTATTTGATAAACTTCCTTCAAATTATTATACTTTTTTTTTGTTATGTTTATTAAAAAGATTAAAGAAAATATAAATTATGTATATATGGAAAATTCTTTTCTAATTTTTCAACATATAATTTTGTTTTTGTTTAGCTGTTTTATTACTTAAAAAGAAAAACATTGAAAACATAAATCCTTAACAGAAAGCTTTGAGATTGGAGTTTTTATTTTTTAAAAAAATTTTTTTGAAAATTTACATATATTTTTTTTTATTTTAGAAGAATTTTCATTTTTTTTGCTCTGTTATTATTATTTACGAAATATTTTAATAAAGTTTTCCAGTTCCTTGAAGCAAAATTAAATTCCAGGATGTTGAAATATAATGAGCTTGATTAATTGGATGTAACGAGCTATATAGTACAATAATAAATACATAAAAAAAAACAACAAGTAAAATTTGAATGAAAAAAATTATATATTTTCTTTCTTTTTTTTTTTTGTAAAAAGGTTAAAAATAGAATGAAAATCTTTAATATTTTTTTTTTTTTTTGACCTATCCTTTTCAGGTTGATTGTTCTATAAAATTAAACTATAGAATAATTAATATTAATTATGTAGCTAGAAAGGATATGATTAATATTATATACTAAGAAATTCATAATGTTTTTTTTTTTTTAATATTAAATTAGAATTTTACTAATTAGTTATCAAGTTTTTATTAGTAAATTGTGCTTCGAGATAGGAAATTTTAATTAAAAAATTTTATTAGAATATTCTTTTGAAAAATTAATATTTTGCAGATGATAGCATAATTAAAATAATAAGTATTGTAAGTTATAATTAAAAGTTAACTTTTGGAATATTATTATATTTTGCTAGTAGGCTTTATAAAGTAATTAAATGATGATGTTATCTAAACCTCATAGTGCAGCTAAAATATGTAATGAAATGAAAAAAATAGAATTCTTTGGTGATCGAAGAATCAAAAAGTGAATTCTGTAAATCTCTGTCTTTGCAATTTCTTTTTTTGTGCAACATAAAAGATTATAAGATTTTAATGCTATTTTTTAATTATCCAAGAAAGTACCGTCGTTTTTTTACCTATAATGTTTGCGGTAGCGTTAAGATGCCAGGTAATAAGGTTCTCTTTGTGGTTTGTTAGGTAGATAGTAAAATTCGATTAATTTTTCATTAAATAATTGTACGTTTTTTAAGATAGATTTTTACCGCATTGGAAGAAACTTTAGTAACCACAAGAAATGGTGTACAAAATTTTCTTCGGTAGATTGATCTTTTGAGGATAAAATCAGGTCAGGAAGACAATCAGTTTAAATAATGACTAACTAAGGCAAGAATTGAAGTAAATTCACATGCTACATGCCAGATGCTTGTTGAACAATTTGAAATTTAAGTATTGTGCATAAATTACGGCGTTCTATTACTTCCATGTCGTTTCTTTCGAGATTAAAATGACACTTTTTAGACCACACGTTATAACAAGTTCCAAGATCAAAATAATGGCGTTAGTATATAAACTTTTACTCCAACCGGCCGACTTATCTAATCACCACCTCTTTTTATAAATATACAGACCCACATTCAAGGAAAACAGGTTATAAATACTACTGCATTAAAAGAGCATGTGAACCAGTTTTCTCAGGATTTTTATAAAGATAGTGTGTTTAAATTGCCGTCCCGTTGATGATGACTGATCTTTTAGTTTCTCCTAAAAAGCTAATTCATTATAATGGTAATTATTCAGTGGAACAATAGGTTAAATTAGGCCTAGGGCTCCCATTAATGGTTTCTAAACATTCTATTCCAATTTGGATCTATTAATTTTACATGGATTCCGAACCATAAATTTCCCAGTCTGGTTTAAAGCTGAGTAAACTTAGACCAACATTGATGTCTCAGACACTAGTTGAACCCATTACCTAATGCCCCACAGCTTAGTACACTACCACTTAAGCCACCATCGGTCTTTGGTACTTATTGATGCATAAAATGATATTACATAAAAAATATTTCACACAAAAAACGACAGTACTTTCTTGGTCACTTGATATAATAATTAGTTAGTAGTTTAGCACAGAAGAAACAAAACTTCCAAAATATTTCTTCATTTTATGAAAAAATAATGCAGCTTTCATCTCTACGTGTATTGTCATGAATTGAATACATAATTTACATGTCTACCTCTAGGTCATCATAATATTGAATTTGTGTTAACATATATGCATTTATTATTTTTATGGGTATTGCCACAAATGTATCGACATACGCAATCTAAGATTAATTAATTGAAATCACAAAACCAAAATATTCCTATTTTTTTGATCAAACTTATTTAATATACCAATCAACTGACCTCAACATAGTTACGATAATTACGGAATTTCAACACGTATTAAAATCAAAACAAATTTACGGATCTACTAATTTTCTATATCTATACAAAAAAATATCCTGTTTTTGTTATGAAATAATTGTTATATGCAAATAGAAATTTTACACAAACATATTAATTTATTGGCATATTTCCACAAAATCCAAAATTTATTATGGCAATAAAATATAAAATTTTTCGAATATCAAATTTATATTAGTGCTGACTATTTAAAAAAAAAATTAAATTTAAATATTTCCACCTACATTTTTACAATTTATGTTAAAACATAACAAAACAATTTAAATTGAAAAAAAATAAAATGTATAATAAATTGTAATTTATAAAATTATTTTTGCAACTAAGGACATAAAATATAGTTTAATTTATTAGTTGATGGTCAGCAATTTATTTTTAATAATAAAAATGTATACCAATCAAAAAAGTCTGTTTTAATATTAATGAAATTATTGTGCACTAAAAAATTTGTTTAGATAAAATTTTACATATTTAATATTATGTGAATTCTGTACGTAAATCGAATATGTGACATATATAAAATTATATATATATATAAAAAAATAATCAATTTCAATTTTGTAAAACATGATAAACATAAATTGAAATATCAATAACATAAATTGAGTTAAAATATCATTTTTTTTAGTAATACATTTTTATGCCTGAATAGTAATATTTGTGTTGATCTCAGTAATCATTTTATGACTTTCTTTTTCACTACATTTTTTGGAAAAACCAATCTAATATTTAATGGAATAAGTTTTTCAACCTCCTGTTAGTCAATTTCAAATTTTTATTTTACATAGTAAATGAAAACATACATTTTTCATAGACCATGCATTAAACAGTTAAGAAATTTATATTCAAACTAAAGTAACTAAATTTGAATAAGTTGGTGTGATTTGGCATTTGGCTAATTGATTTTTTAAACAAAATATTGGACTCCAAAATTAATAGGGCATTAAAAAACGAAAAACTATAAGAAATAGTCAAGTAAAATCGCAATAAGATTATCATTATTAATTATTTTCTTTTAAACTTTCTTGACAGAAACTGAGTTCTCGAAAATTCAAAAATTCTGTACTCGAAAGATCACAAAAATATGAAGCATCTGAGTATTAAACTACTATGCAAAATAACTACTATGCTAAATATTCAGCCAAAAGTTTTTATATTTTAGCAAAATTCTATTTATTGGGACAACATTTTACAGAAAGGTTAGTATTTATTTGAGCCATAATAAAGTATTGATTACATAATACTTAAATATACATAAATAACTAATGAAACGTCTAAAAAGTTCTATCCTTTATACAATTTTACAGATTATTTCCTTTAATTTTAAATTACTTTTTAATTCAATTAAAAGTAATAATAAAAATGGTTTATCTTTCATTAAAGTGTAAATAAAATAACCACAATTTTATGTTGAATTTTAATTTTTTCAGCTATACCTTCCCACATAAAAATAAATATCTTTTACTTTTTCTGTTTTTTTTTTTATTAAAAAAAAAATCTTTGCAAAACGTTTTTTTTAAAAAGAGAGTTTTTTTTTGTATCTAATAGAATAAGTTTTAGAAATTTTTTTTTTCAAAACTTTTTATTATTTTCCACTTATTGCAGTTTTATAAGTTTTTTTTTAGAACTTATGAAAAGAAATGCTTTGAAATAAACTTTCAAAAGTTTTTTGTTTAATAGATATATTGTGAAGACGTATAATTTCAATTCAAGTATCTTGTACCGAAATCACAAAAAAATATTTATATACATATACATATATAGTTTTCGAAACTGTCGAAATCATTTTTAAATTCACTTTTGGTGCATCAAAGATCAAAAACATAAAAAATTTAAATTATAAAGAATAAAAAAATAATTTTAGCATATATTCAGGCGATTTGAATTGGGAATATTTTGATAGTGTTTATGTGGGAGTGTTAAGGAGAGATAATGTTTTGTGGGAGTGATAATATTATATCTGATTTAAGTAAGATCTGTAAAATAAATTTGGAAGTCATTTCCTGTGCGTTTTAACTCTTTGAAATACCCAAATATGGCAGGAATATTATGATCGTTAAAATAAGTAGATTTGGGGAGGACATTCTCGGTGCGTTTTAAACCTGATGCGTTTTAAACCTGAGATTTTTATATTAATTATTGTTCTACAGATAAAAAGCTTTAATTTGGTATATAAAACTTATTTATCAGATAAGTATTTATAAGTTTTTCAGAAGACCGAATATAAAGATGTCACGAAAATTCCCAAAATCACGAAAATTGCATAGTATTAAATTGATTTTTTATGCAGATATTATAACGAAACTTAAACTATTTTAACCTCAAAGGAAATCAGATTAGTATGCGTAAGATTTTTTCGTAATCGGGTATTTACAACATATTTAAAATTGACATAGTTTGCAGTGAAAAGGATTAAATTGTGTAGACCATCATTTTGGATGGTCTACACAATTTAGTAACATCTGATAAGAGGAGTAATTTTGAAGACTGATCTTCGGTATGACGTCTATTAATTTAAACAAACTATAAAGTTTATTTAAAATCAATGTTCGTATTAGGAGAAGAAGTTCTACCACATTATAAACCTCTTAATTGATTAATATTAGATATTTAACTTCCAACTGAATTAAATTAAAGTCCTCTTTATGGTATCAGAAACATTCTACATAATTGGTTTTTTTTTATAGTATTTTTCTAACATAAAGAAAATCATTTCAAACCTAATAGCTTCTATAAGAATGGAAATTTTTCTTGTTCTTTTTTTTAGTTGCTGCAATTTTTTCATTTTATATAAATGAAGACCAGAGGCTCTCAAAATTTCTATTTTCCTAAAATACTTGAAAATTTGTAAAGACTTTAAAATTTATCATCGTAAGAAATCTCAACAGAGTTTTATTGATTTTAGATTAAATTTTTGCAAAATATTTAATGTTGTGAGGAAATTTAAATATACAAAATTTTACTAGAAATAATTTTTTAATTCCATTTAAATAATTTTTTAATGTTCAGTGGTATACTTCTTTCACAGTTTCAGAAATACTGAAATATACTTGATTTAGAATATTTTTTTTTTTAAAGAAAAGGACGAGCTATGCAATTATTATGTCAGAACAAGTATACTAAGTAAAAAAAAACCAATTTCCGTGAAAACTAAATAATAAAATTTTATTCAGGACAAATTTATTTACTAATAATATTAAAAATGGATTTATTTTAATGGTAAATAATAAATTATTTGTGGTTGTTATCATTGTAATGAGAATTCATTTTTCGAAATTCATCAAAAGATTAATTAAATTATATAATTTATTAATATACTTTTCACCAATATTAAATTACATTAATAATATATTTATTGATAATATGGAGAGGTAATTATATAAAAAGTTTTTCTATTATATAAGAATTAATTAATTTTTAATTAATTAAATATTGTAATGAAAAAATATTAATATTATTAGATTTTTTGATAGAATTTCAAATGTATTTGTTATTAAAGGCTTTTGAAGAATAACAGTTTGTCATACCGAAATATAAAAAATAATCATTACAATTATGACAGCTTCAATTTTCAATTAAAAATTTCTAATTATTTATTAAAAACTTCTTGAAACTTTGTATAAAAAAATTACTATTTTAATCAAAAAATTGTCTTAAATTACAATTTATTATTTAAATAATGCCCTGATACATAAAACTTAATCATCTACTAACATTGCAAATGAAGTTACTAAAAAGTATTCCATGGATTAGGCATAATTAAAAATTCAATACAATAACAAACCAGTGCCAATATTGGTATATTTAAAAATTATCCACCTCCATTTTATTAAATATAGAACTGAAATTAGTCTTTAATAAGGTCAAAATTATGGTATTTGCTAAAAATTTTTAAATTCAACAAGTTTTCTGACCGCAAAATAGTATGACATAATTACGTAATATAAAAGCTATTCTACAATTAAATTTATCTAGAACGTTATCAAAGTTTTTTAATATAATTTATAATATCATTGATTTATGCATAACTTATGAGCTTTTATTATAATCATAATAATAGATTTTAATTATAATAATAAATCCAAATAAATTATTTATTATTGTATAATTCAAATTAATTTGAATATATGCATTTATGAATTACCTGTTTTTCTCTAATTTGGCGGTGGTTGAAGAAATCCTTTTTCAGATATAGTTACAGTTTATAGCAGTCTTATTTGGTAAATAAATGATTTCTGTTGTGTGATTTATCCTATAAATATTAAAAGAAACAATTATAAAAAAATAGAAATAGATTTTAAATTAAATGAATGATACGAATAATTTAAACAAAACTTACGGGGGTTGTTCGGAAAGTTGAGAAAAAAATAATCCTTAAACACACACAAAATTTCAGCGTAATATCCTTTTGTGTGTTTAATATTTAAAATGAACAACTTTTCAATTTTTTGAAAAATGGGAAAAAACAAATTTCGTGTCATAAGATTATATAAAGGGAAAACTGCTGAAGATATAAAAAAAATAAATTAAATTCCTGACCATTGATCCGAACAATTTAAAAATGCTTTGGTAATTTCCAAAGGGGTTGTAAAAGAACTACTGATGTAAATTGGTCTGGACTGCTTAGTCCAGAACGATTTACATCAGTAGTACTTTTGAAATTGAAACAACAATTCAAGTGATATTATACATCATTAGTACACCGGGGAAAAGAAGTCTTTCATCACAACCAGCAGACCAATCAGCAATAGAAACTGCAAAATTGTTTGGTTTACGCTACGAACTAGTTCCTCATGCACCGTACTCTAAAAAAATCGACAGTCCTTCGGACTATTTCATGTTTCCAAAACTGAAAAAATGGCTTGCACGATAAAAATTACAACAAATCAGTGATCGACGAAACAATAGCTATTTTAAAACTTATATAAATCACGTAAATATTAGAAATATAAAACAAAAACATAAAAAAACTTTTTAATTGAAACATGTTCAAAAAATCATAAAAATCATAAAGTTAAAAAACAAAATAATTTTTCTGATATCCTTGGATCAATATAATATCAATTTTATTTATATTTTGGTACATGTAGCCTTGTAAATCACACAAAATTACATATTATTATTATATACTATTAATAATATTGTGTAAACTGATCTTATATGTATATGATGTGATATCTTGCTGAGTGGTAACAAACAAATTGTGAAAACATGATCTGGCAACATGACAATATATCATAACAAGTTTTTTTTTTGGATTATATTTGTGTATACATAAAGTTATTTCAATTTTGGTATTTTTTTTTTGTCGAAAAATATGTAAAATCTTTTTTTACATACCAAAAACCAAATACTTAATATAACAATATAAGATTTTGTTTTTTTAATTTCACATAAATGATTATGGAAAATTGATTAGAAAAATTCCATAATAATATATTTTAATATAGAATCTACAAAAATCATTTGTAGATTTTTAAATTACTTGTTAAAAGGGTACAAGTATAAAGTTTTAATTAATTGCCAAAAAAAAATTTAATTAAACTATAATATAAACTATTTCTGATTAATACCCATACTTGTTGAAAAATTCTAAAACTGTTGCGGTAAGTAGGGATGGAAACCGGGTTTGGACGAAACCAAAAACCCATGCAAACCACCGAAATTTTTTTTTTAATATTTCTTTATAAATTTCTGTTTTCTCAATCTAATACATAATGTTGAAATTGTAACTATAATTATCCATAGGAATTGTGGCAAAAAAAACTAAATATCCCAGTAAAAATTTGGAGTAGGGAACTGCAATCAAAATGTGTATTTTTCTTATAATGAATTTACATCAAGTATTTGTGAAGCTTTAGAAACCTGAGTGCAGCTTAAGTCAATTACAAATTACTGAAGTTTTTTTTATCTGTAATACTATTATTTCTAAAGCGTTTTAAAATATTAAAAATTCCTATACTCTGGCGCATGATTTTATGTTATATTTATTTTTAAATTAATTCTGGACTATTAATTCGGGATGAAAACCAAACCAAATAAAAAAAAAACAAAAAACAAGAGAAAATTAAATAAAAATGTATATTGGACCACGAAACCAAACCAACAATAAATTTAAATGGTTTCCATCCCTGGTTGTTGTAAAAAATTTAAATAGTTTCCATCCCTGGTTGCTTAATAAAACTAATTATTCTCGAAATGAGTTGACACGAATAAGGGTAAAGTTAGTTACAATGAATAATAGTCTAGAATAGTTTAATGTTCGACAACATTTTTGTAAAGGTCTACGGTAAATCAAGATTTTATTTTGAGACGATATAAAAAATTTCTCAAAAATATTTCTTTTTTTTTTCAAAACTCTTATAAAAAGGTTTCCAAATCCTTACCACAAGACCGGACCTATTAATATGTTTAATTATATCATTTGAATTATTTTTTTATATAAAGTCCTCCTGAGACTGTTTTGAGAAATATTTCTCACTCTTTAATATAATATTTATTTAAAATATTGAAGAGTCCTTTACCATTGTATATAAAAGGTAGAATTTTAACAATAAATCAAAGAAAAGGGTTTAATTCATCTTGACAACTTGTAACACTTTAATATTACCATAATTTACTATCACAATAATGTGAAGAAATATTTAATTTTCACATCCATCAATAAATTGATAAGAATTTTCCCACTTCAGAGCTTTCATTAGTAGTGTAAAAAGTTTATTAAGTGCATAAAAAAACCACAAATTTAGCCCACAAAATGGTCAATTTCTTGTGGGATTTAATATACAATATAATAATAAGAACATCAAAAAATCTTTAAGTTGTTTTTTACGAACTAATAAATATTTAATTTTCTTGTTGTTTTTAAATACAAATCAAAACAAAAAATTTATCTTAAAGTTTTACAAAAAAAAAGAAGAAGCAAAGCGTAAAAAAAACTTTTCCAAGTGATTAATGAGCCACTAGAGATTTAAATACTTTTTGAATAAAATACAACACAAAAAAGGTAAGCAACAAAATGATATAAAAAGTTGAAAAAACTAATTTAAAAAAAAAATAATTCTAAACTTGAATTTGCAAATTACTGAACTGATTAAATTTCATATTTTATTAGTTATATATTTTATTAAAATTCAATTATATTTGAAATCTAATAATTTGTGTTTTTAAGATGAGTTCAATATTTCTAGTCTAGCTAGTTTTTGTAAGAAACAATAATGACACGTTTGAAATCTTACAATTATGTTTGAATAATTGTAATCCTAAATTTTTGAGTAGAAATATTTACAAGTGCTCCCTAAACTGTCGTAATTTTTCACAGCGGTAGTGAAGCGAATTATTCGCCAAATTAGTATTGATATAGTTTTCCAGAGTATTGGTAAATTAAAAATACTTTGGACAGTTTTATTAAATATACATATCTTAAATGTGTACACAAATTCTAGTACACTGAATTGGGAAATAAGTTTACTATTCATATTTATGGATCTTGGTGCTGGGAAATAGTGAAGAGAATAGTTTATAAACTAAGCAGAAAATTAATTTAGATAAGCACATCGACTGAGGATTAATGGTAGAATGCTAAGCTGTGTCGATTCGAGGCATCGATGTTGGCTCAGTTTACTCAACTTCAAATGATTACGAGTAACAAAGTTGCAATAAAATGTTATTAAAGACTGGTAAAAATTAGAACTGTAGCGGTACCAAGTCATGTACATTTGGTAGCTCCGTGTAAGGAATTTAATTTTCAGTGCATTTCCGAAGACCTTTTCGAAAAATATTCAAAATTGCTCGAGAAATCGGGAAATATGGAAATTTAATGAAATTCAAAACAAAACATCAGATTTTGTAGCAAAAAATTGAAAATCCTTAAAACTGAAAGCAATCCCCACATATTTGGTATCTTCGTGTATGCAATTTAATTTCCAGCTCATTTCAGAAGACCTTTTCGAAAAATATTCAAAATATGTTATACTAATTTCTAATTATAATTTACAACAAATCAAATATAATATTTATATTTCCGGACAAATAAAATGATGCTCTCCACTGAACCAAAAAAAAAATGATTTACAATAAATATTTTAATATACTAAATTATATGTAAACTTAATCAAATTTAATCCTTTTTGATTTATTATTTAATATTATTTTATATATTTTTTATTTTTATAAAATTATCAATTTTTTTTTGTATGTATTCCATTTTCAATTTGATCATTAATATTTGATAATATATCAATAAATTTATTATTAAATTATATAAAATATAAAATGGTAAATCATATTAATTTCAATCTAAATAATAGGTTTAATAATTCCTCCAAGTATATTATTTTATTTTAATGATATAAATTTATTCTAATTTCAAAATTATATTTAATATATTATAATAAAATTGTATACTGTAATTTAAATAAGGACTAACATACTACAATATTATTTATTATATATATTCTATATAGTTATAATTTCCAGCATGACAAGTTTAAGATACAATTAAACTGTGTTTATTACCCACCCAAACTCATAAAATATTAAAAAAAAAAATATATATATTTGTAGCTTAATTCAAGTACTACTATACATGTGGTTTAAATTCACCCACATTTATAATTTTATTAAATTATTTACCACTAACGAAACCATAAATTTTATGTGTATACATAAAATATTTTAAGTAATTAAAAATTTCTGAAGAAAAAGTTCAAATTATATAAGAATTTATGAATGGAAATTTAAAAGAGTTTATGGTAATTTTCACCCAGATAAATATACGTATACTGAAAACTAATATGTATTGAGGCATGTTGTAATTATTCCACAAATATGTATTAAGAAATTTAATATATATAGCATAGTGTTAAATGTGAATAATAAATGCTACACTGGACAATATTCTTGACCCTCGTATAACGCGGTCCTTCTTTGACGCGCTTTCAATATAACATGATTTTCAAAATGTGCCAGACATACTCGTGAATGTTTCTCAATATATACAGCGAATTTCAAATTGATCCTAATATTGTTTAAAGACGCTTTTGATACAAAACTGACATAATATATAAATGTGATATAATATATAAATTTAACATAATATATATTAATGCAAATTTATGATTACAAATTTTTTAATCGGGCATTTCATATATGAATATGTGCAAAAGTAAGGACTGTTTATTTTTGCATATTTAAAAAGGTGTTAAATTAATTATGTTAGTACTGTATTTTTCATATAAATAATCAAACAAATTCTTAGTTTAGATATCTTCCTATCAAACGGTATTCTGTAACTTATTGAGCATAACTCCTTTCGTATTTGAGCAGAGTCATAACCCGGTTTACATTTTGCTTAATTGAGATTAAATGAGACTAGACTTATTTGCAAAAATTGCTACCTAGAAATAGAGATAAACCAAAAAGGTCTGAGCTATTCTGTCGTATTATCAGAACAAAATATTGAAGATTAGTAAAATCTGAAAACATGTCAAAATCATACTCATAACAGCTAATGCCTACAATATAGATACAGAATTGAGAATAAAATTACACTTATCTTGTGTTATTACATTTTCTCATGCACCAATTGTGATTCTCATTTCTTAAATGTGATTTTCGATTCTTCTGAGTAGAATAAGTGCTCAAAAATGATTCACCACTTTACACAGAAGTGACATAAAAGGTGCTTTTTCAAATCATACCTTCTTATCAATCTGAAGATTTCGTATACGAAGCCTTCTAATTGACAAAAACGATTTTATTTTTTAATTTGATTTTTTAAATTTAATTTTTTTATCGGGTGAACTTTATAAATAATAAAGTTCACCCGAATAATCTACAATATACCTTTATCAAATACATAATTAATATCTATACAGTATATTTTTATAGATTTTGAATTATTTACTAGAATTTAAAATAATGTGAATGAATAACAAATCGATTTTAACCTTCTTGTCAATAAGAAATCTTCAGATTGACAAGAACCCTAAGATTGGTTTGTTATTCATTTACATTATTTTAAATTATAGTAAATTATTAAAAATCTATAAAAAATATAGATATTAATTATAAATTTTTCAAAATTCTAATAGTTATATCAACAATATCATAAAAAAAAATATAAAATATAATTTGCATTATAAATCGTTACTATGAAAATATGTAAAATATACAAATAATTATTATAATTATCTACCATTTAATTAGATTTAAATATCAAATAATCATATAAAAATTCATTCACAAACATTTAATTTAATGAACAGGCTGGCGTCATTTTTATATTAATCGAAATTATAAAATTTATATTATTTGAATACCTAAAAATAAATACGTATATAAATATATATTTAATGATTTTTGGAATATTTATATTAGATTAAGGACAAAATATGCGTCACAATATAATTTTAGCATTATTTGAATGTATAAATTTAATTGTTGTTTGGAACTTTGTAACACGAAACTTTAGCATTTCAGTTTAGCTTTTTTAAATTTATATATACCGAAAAAAAAACAAGAGGAAAATGGAAATGTAATTAAAATAATTATTAGGTATACAGTTAATTAACGTATGTAATAATATCATTTAATTAAAAGTTTAACTAATGCACTTAGAAATTAATTTTCCTTTAATACCGAAAATTTACTAAGACTTGAAAATAACTCACTAAGTGACTAATCGATTAAGTTTTTATGAATACCTAAAGACGTTAATGAATCACTGATGCACTGATTCAAAATGTAATTGTATTAAAATAATTTTATACAGGGTCGATATATAGAAAAATTTAAAACTTAAATTACATAACAAACATTATAAATTGTTATGTTTTCCAGGATTTTTATTAAAAATTATTCCTTATCAAATTCAGTTTACAATTTTTAATTTAAAAAAAAAAAATTGAAATCTTCATTTGATAAGGAATAATTTTTAAAATTAATCCTGGAAAACATAATAATTTATCATGTTTGTTATGCATTAGTGCCCCATGTGGTAAAACCATGAATTGCATAACTCTTTTGTGTAAGTCTACTTACTATTCAGTTTCTTTAAAATGCTGATATGACATTGTTTTTGATAAACGTTTACTGTATCAAATTACATTTTCAAGTGTAATTTCATTTGCGCTCCAAATATGGAATTATACTAACTCGTAATTAGTTCGACGCTGTATTATCTTTCTAGCGAAGGTTCTTAGATCAATTACAAACACCATATGTACAATGCTAAATAACATTTATCATTATAAATGTTATTTGCTACTTTAATAGCTTTAAATGATATTAAATTCTTCAAATTTTCCATAATAATATGTATTGAAGCATATTGTCACAGCAATACTTTATGTGCACTTTTACTATGCTAAATTATAAGTTGAAACAGTTTTCACACCGACGACAAAGAGCTAACATAAAAAAAAATGTTTTCGAAAAAAAACTCATAAAAATTCCTTCGTATAACAACTCTTTGATTATCATTCATAAATAGCCACTAATGTTTCTAACATACTTGTTTTAATAGATTAATTATTAATTTCTAGATTAACAGAAAGTTTATGTGGACAGTAAACCCATCATACTTAACCCTGTTCGGATAAATTTCTATTGGAAAAAAAGTAGTCACAAGAAACTTTCAATTTTAAGTCCTGTTAATGGATAATAGTAACCATATATGTTGATTACTTATAATCAGTTCATCATAGCCTGTAGGAATTTGGCTATTAATTTAAATTTAAGTTTTTAATTCTCAGACATATACCAAGTCATATTTGACATTTAACTTTATTTACATAAATTTTTAAAATAATTTCGGTTACAAATAAAATAAAAAATAAAATTTAATTTTTCTACCCTTCTCAAAAAGCAGGTATTAACATGGCACATAGCCAAATTAAACATTATTTTATTTATGTATTTATAAATTAAATACGTAAAGAATCATAAAAAATAATAAGGTTAAATGATTCATCAAATAAAAACAATGAAAGTTTGTGGGGTTTTTTTATTTTGTTTATTTCAAAAGTTTCGTCCTATGATTAAATATCATAACTTTTGTTATTTACCTCATTACAATTAGGTAAATTAATTTTTATATTTTTAGGGGTTAAAGTAAAACTTGTGAAAATTGTATTCAAGTAAATAAGTAAATAATAATAATAATAATAAATATAGGAATATAGACACAATCTCTATGTATTACATGTTTAAATATTTAACTAATTACGTTATTATATACATTATAAATGAAAGAAAAATGAAAATGTATGACGTACTTAACTTAATTACAATTTTATTTTACATTTTTACTTTTTTTTTCTAATTAAATATAGTAAATTTTATGTTGGTTGTAGAAAATTAATACTTAAAATAATTATTAATTGCATGTTGTAGAAGTTTGAAATAATTTTAAATAATTTTATAGAAATTTTTTATATAAAACTTATTGAAAATATTAACCTAAATACTTTTATAAGAATTATTTGGGGCAAATCAAAGGAAATAAAGAAAAGTATATTAAGTAAAATTTAAAAAAAATAAAATATCACATACATAATATAAACTTTCTTCAAATGTCACGGTTTTTTTAATTGAATATTTAGTAACCTTTAATTAACCACAAAAATATAGAAAAATTTTCTTTAAAATTGAAAAGATATTTTTTTATTTATGAAATTTTTTCAAGAATAATTATTTTAATTAATTACAAATTGATAATTAAAACTTAAGTTTAATTTTAATGACATGTTTAATAAATATTTGAGAAAAATATATTCATCAATATGTTTGTACTAGCCAAAAAAAAAACTGAACTGTATTCGAACTAGCTAAAAAAAAATACTAGTTTAATGGACAATTTATTATGCACTTCCTTAACATGTTGAGGAAAAGTATACGATCCGAATTATACAATAATTTGAACTAGACACTATCGCTTAATGGAAGCGGTTAAAAAGTGTTAAACAAATATAAATGGAACTAAAAAAACACATAATTAAATAAATGTGATAGCCTGATAGATGGTTAACACTTTCTTGTGGGTTCACAGCTGAAAGGAACATGATTATTTTAATGTTTCAATTATACTGTGAATTTAATTTCAATGCAATATTTAAATTACATCAAATTTAAATGTGAAAAGTTTGAGTTATAATTTTTATTATTTACTGATATCAAAAATATCCACAGATGATTATAGGATTTAAAAATTTTTTCTGCTTCTGTAACTAGTTTTTTTCTTGTTAATACTCTGTTTAGCCTATTATTTATATGAGAAATACTGTATTTTTTAACTGAAAAGCTTGTAAAACAAAAAAAATCATTATGTTCTATGTTTTGGGCAGGCTTCTGCTATTAAACCCAATAATTACCTGGCATATATTGAAAAAATAGCATAATACATTTTTATTAACGACTTTTATAAGTCTTTACTTGAGAAAATTTTCCCTTAACTGTGAACATAGGATTAGGCTATGAGAAGGAATGGAATTTAGGAAAGGTAAGGTGTTAATGGGCTAAAGTTAACATTGAATGGATAACATTTCTCTTAAACTTATTCAGATTAAAATTTGATGGGAACACATGAGATGTTAGTTGGTTTCATCATATTTTGGTTCTAGCAATAAACAAGATTCGAAAAGTCACTGCACGATCAAAGTTAGACAATGGACTTAAGTGAATATTTTTGAAACACTTGTATTGCGTGCACAGGTTTTAAAGTTTGGCAAAATACACTTAATCTCTTCAGAGCAGTTTCCCTTTAAAAAGATTTATTTCGCAACCGAAATCCCAGCTATTTTGCAATGGGTAAAATGTAGTTATTCCAAGAGCTATTTATTTCCATAGCTAGGGGTGTTCGTAGATTCAGAGTTTTCGATATTTACACTTTCGAAGAGGATAAGAGATAGTAATGATGCTGGATTGCGTTCTGCTGACAAGAGGCATGTTTTAGTTTTAGTAACATTAAAATTTACCATATTAATCTTACCCCCAATTACATATTTCTTTTAAATGAAATTATAATAACTGCAATTGCAGGTATTATAATTTAATTTTATATTTACTAGTGGACACTTCAAATTTAAATTTGTTTATATTAATTTTAATTGGGAAATGTTCACTAAAATTGCATAATATTTATTTCTAAGTGAACGTAAATGTAATTGCAGATATTACATGATAAAACTCTAGTCTAGAATAATGTTGAGAAAAATTCAAATACTCGACATATTTCGCTATTTTTCTGAGATGTAATATAAGTCCATTAAAAATAACTAATTCATAATATAATGTATAAAAAAAATAAAAATTATTAAGCTTCAGTTGATTAAAATTTATGAACTTCACCGGAAAATAACAAAAATTCCACAAAAAAAAGTGGAAAAATTTTTTTCATGCAACATTGTTTTTCACATTATAACATTTTTTTATATATAGGATATATGTATATGTATTTACCTACCCTTTTTTTCTAACCTAAAAAATATATAAAATTATATTTATTTAACAAGCTTTACTTTTCCAGGAATATTTTATTATATTAAAAAAAAAAATCAATATTTTTGAAAGAATTTTTACAAGCATTAATATTAAGTTAATTTTTCTTTTCACATTTTAGTTATAAACTTTATGTTTACGGTTCAACAAATATCCTTATTCATTTTTCTATTTAGTTTAAGTAAAAAAATATAATAAATTTATGTGGTTTACAAAATAAAATGTTAGTAAAATAATTTAAGTATGTCCCATAAAAACGTAAAAAAATATGCCATACTATAGAAAATTATTATTAAATGTAACAAGTGTCAAAAGTTGATAAGATCGACATAAAAGGGTAGTTAAAAATTTGTATTCAATTTGTGTGGTTTTGGTTAAAAAAAATATATATATACATATCAGCAACAGGTGTTCTTCTAGGATTCTTTATTTTTGACATACACAAAAAAAAAAATATAAATTGTTTATTTATGTTTATTGAATGTTGTTGAAATGTAAACAAAACATGGTGAAAAAAAAATGAAGGAAAATATCTTTTCTGACATTTTTATTCAACCATTTGTTTTTTTTTTCTTCTGGGCTTTACAATATTAACATTTTTCTTTTCAGATTTCCTTTTATTCACATATGATTAATGCTAAACATTTATTGTAAAAATGATATAATGCCACGTAGCATAACTACGGTTCAGTAATTTCATACTTATGAGGCTTTTTTTTCAATGATGGATGAATGGAACATTTCAAATTTGCTACTATTTTATTGCTATATGTCCAAAACAGAGTATATTATAAATATCATAAATTTACTATGTTAGAATACATTTTAAAGATTATTAAAATGTTGTAATTGTTTTAAAAAACGTTGGAAAAGTTTTCAAAAATGTTTCCAAAACAATTAAAACCTTTTTCAGCACTATTACAACGTTTTCAAAACTTTGTTAAGACACTTACAAGGTTTTGCAAATCATTACAATGTTGTAAATGTTTTGGAAAAGATTGTAAAATTTTAAAAAATGTTTCCTAAACAATTACAACATTTTTCAAACCATTACAACGTTGTAATTGTATGAAAAACATTGTAATTTCTTTGGAAACCTTATTCAACACTTTAACAATGTTTTTCAAAATAATTACAACGTTGTAATTGTTTTGAAAAACGTTATGAAAGTTTTGAAAAAATTTTCCACCAAAATTACAACGTCCTTTAAACCGTTAGAACGTTGTAATTGTTTTGAAAAATGTTGTAAAAGTATTGAAAAATGTTTCCAAAACAACTACAACGTATTTCAAACCATGACAACGTTGAAATTGTTTAGAAAAACGTTGTAATTGTGTTGAAAAACGTTTCAAATAAACTTATAATGATTTTCAAACCATTACAACGTTGTAATTGTTTTGAAAATAAAAAAAAACATATATGTATTTACAATTTTCACGGCGAGTTTGACGGGGAATCCAATTATTCTACTAAAAATAAAATTTCACGAAAAAACTTGGCACTGCATAAAAAAAGTCGCATCAAAAAGAATTAAGTTTACCATGTTAACAACTAGTACACAATTTTTAAAGTTTCATCAATTTCGCTGATTCTATTTGAACGGCAGAACCTTTCAAATGTATGGTCTACCATTAATTAATATATATTTTTATATTAAATAACATTTTTGAATATTTTTTCATATCGCCAGACTGCCAGATATCATAACTTTATTATGACAGACATCATAACTAAAATAAAATTAAGGAGTTTTCTCTTTTGCAAAGAACGGCTACATTTTTTATAATAGATATAAAATTTAAAATAAATATAACAAATATAAAATTCTTCGAAATGAATATTAAAAAGAAAGAAATTTTCCAATTTTCTTATATAGCTAAGACTGAAAATGATTATGTAATTATAAATTTATGTAGACAGATGATAAACATTAAAAGATAATATTTCAAAAGAAATAAAATCAATTGCAATGATTTTGTAATTTAAAATTTATAAGATTTTTTAATAAATAACATTTTTACACAATAAAAATATGTAATTTTGATCATATAAAGATTTAAGATTTAAGTATTTTTTATGTTTTTAAATTACTTTTTATTTTCATTACTTTGAAATTAATCCATAACGAGTTAAAATAATTGCAGGAAAATTTTTGAAACGATATTATTTCCATAAATTAACAAATTTTTAAGGAGCTTAAACAAGTTAAATTTTATATCAAAAATGAGATACATAAATTAATTACTTAATATTTTTAAATAATATATAGTTTGGTAATATTAACCTTGTGGATTGATAAAGACATACAGATTAATTGTTAATTTATTGATTTAAAAGTAATTTTCAAAACTATTAAATTATTTATCATAAACGATTAAATTAGTCATAAACGATATGGGGAAATTATTTATCAATATTAGGATTCTCATATAAGACTGAAATAATATACTAAAACTAATTATTTTAAGTTTTATGTGATGTGTCAATTTTGGCTTTAATATAGAAAGTATCCAGCTGAACATTAATTGAAACTAAATTAATTTCGTAATCAAGGAATCAATTATTGATTAAGAATTATTTAATTATATTATAATTTTTTATATTAGAGATTTCTGCTTTTTGAACAATTCCATTGGACTAAAACAATGATAGCAAGAATTGATTATTAACTGCTAAACAATTGAGTTTATATTAATTATAAGACTCAATTACACTTAACCCTCAGTGCTTCTTTCTTGGCTGCTTTTGATACAAAACGGTTTTCTCTAACTTTATGGTTTTTTCCTGTTAAATACAAAATGAGTTTTTTTCTGTTAAATACATTTTAATTATGTTATGTATTTTTCACAATCAAACAAAATGTTAGTTTACACATCTTCCAATAAAATCTTTTTGAAAAGTTACCCGCTATTCGTATTGCAGCAGATTCATCGACGCAATTTACATAACGCGCTGTTTCTATAGAACGTAACTCTCACGTTATGCAAAGTTCAGTTTATTGAAATATTATTAGTGCGTGTCAAACTTGGAAAAACGTTTACGCATAAATTTATGATTCCCTGAATCGATGGCAAACCACTTGCTGGGTAATAATATAAAATTCTGCTCGCTTTTCAAATTATAATGAAAGGAATTCGATGTTGGTCAGCTTTAAATGAGTACCTGTTATAAAATTACAGTCAAATGTAATTTCAAGATTTGGAAAAATGCTAGCGATTACAAAGAAAAACGTTGTTCATTATAAAGAATCCATATAAAATTAGTAGGTACAAATTCCATTACAAAGATTTTAAGAAACAGCAAATATATGCACTTGAAGCCCAATGCTCCGCAGTGGGGTGAACAAGGAAAAAGAAAATTCAATATAATAATGCCATAATTTCATTCGTAAATTTAATTTTGAATTACAGATATCAATAAATTTTAAAATACATAAATTTTCAAGTTTGTAAATTCAATGCAATTACGAGACATACAACTTTTTAAAGTCGATCGATAACATAATTTGAAATAAACATAACAACAGTGAATTTTTAAAAAAAACATATATAATTATATTATTTAGTAAATTTTAACAATTCAGCAATAAATGTAATGGTGAATCAGCATTATTTTTTATGTCATAAATTACATTTCCCACTTGTAACGATTGAAATGTCTAACTTCTTTGAGTCTCATTATAATTATGTGACATGTTTACCACCAAAAAAAAATTTCTTCTTCATGTTTTCAATTTATTGATCATCACATTTTTCCTAACTCAGAGGAAAATTTGAAAATTGTTCTTTAAATAATAAAATACAAATAAAATTCAACAAAAAAAACAAAATTGATTAAAGATTCATTTGGGAACTAACTACTTGCTGCTTTTTTTACATAACTTTTTACAGAATAAATTTAATTTTTTTTTATGTTTCTAATTTAATATAAATTTTCGCACATAACATTGAAATTTACAATAATTTAATAAATTTTTTTTTATTTTCTGGAAATATTCCAAAATTTTATTTTGAAAATTTCTTTCAGTTTCTTTCACACATCAAAAAAAAATTATAAAATCAACTCATGTTTCCTCACCGAAAGAAAAAGATCTTTAAAAAAAAAAAATTCAACAGTTTTCCTTTTATTGAACAAAAACGAGGAAATTTGATACGCAAATTCTATTTTTTCTTTTCTGAATTGTTATTCAAGTAAGTAAAATTCATATTCTGAACACGTGCTCAATTGAAAACTTCTCTTTTTCCATTTTTTTAGTATTTTTAATTATATATAATTTTCCTCTTCAACAGTTTGAGATTTCAGAGATCAAGAAAATCGATGTCATGACTCAAAAGTTTTTAGAAAAATTGGAAATTTTTTTGTGTTAAACAGTGATTCTAGGCCGATTCTACTAAAACAATTCGACTGGGCTTAAATAGTAAATAGTCATCATTCCAATCGGACAATTCCACTAGGGAACAATTCGACTAGGAACAAGTCCACTCGTTCAATTCCACTTTTTATTTGCCAGAAGCATTTGGAAATTAATTGTTTAATAATTCCGGCGATTTTCAACCTTAAATGCTTTTAACAAATAATTGTGTGAGTAGAATTGAGTATGGTCGTTTAATTTTTTCAAAATTTATCCATTTAAGCACTACCTTTTGTTTTGCCAGTATTTTCGCAGTATTTTTTCCAAATATTTATCAGAGTTTTAAACTGTTTCTTTCCATTTCTCAGTTTAATCAATTGGTTTCCACCAATTGATTAAATATTTTTTAACAATTGAAAACTTTCCAATCCAAGTTTATTGAATCAAACCAAATAAAATTATGACTAGTCGAATTATTCTAGAGCAATCGGCCGGTTACGGAAACAGTTTTTTTTAAAAGTATTTTCTAATCTTTTGTTTCTTTTGTGAAATTATTTTCCACTTTTCTTATTTTCTATTCTTGAAGGAAGGATAATTTGCTTATTAACATTGTTATCTATTTTTTTCGTAACACTTAATCATTAAAATTATTTACATTTTCTGTAGAATACTTGAACATGTAATACGCTTTTATCGTGAAAAACTCGAAAGCTATTCATTGTGGTTGATTATAAAAACAACTTTAAGTTTGTTAAAATGATTTAGTAAACTGCCACTTAAAAAAAATCGGTAGTGGTAAGTATATATATTGGACTTGGAACAGGCATAAAGAGCTTTTCATAAAGAATAACAGCAATTAAGATAATATTCAAATGACGAAAACAAATCAGAAATTTTGACTAACTGCAGATGCATAGATTTTGTAAACACAAGTACCCAAAAAGGTCTTAAGAGATGAACATTTTCTTAAATCTTAATAATATTTAAATTCTTTTTTAACACAAAATCCGAAAATAATCATTATAATCATTAGTGATTTTTTTTTTATTAAAGAAATTGAACCAAAAAAGATTACAAAGTAATAATTTAATAAAGTTTCGAAAAAGTCTGCAAACTAAACAAATTAATATGATAATTTTCGCTTACAGAAAGTTTTAAAAACTTACAGGGACAAAATAATTCCATTAAAACTAATTATAATTTTGTATTATTTGATAATAAAAAATTTAACCAATTTTGATAAAATTTATTAAAATAAATAAATTTTCAACAAAAAAGTTTCGCAATTTTATTAGAAAAACGATAATAAAATATTCCATTATTTTACATAAAAGTTTTTCAAAAAAATTGTACTAAAAATTTCTAAAAAAAAAAAAGTTTGAAATGTAGTTGCAAGATTTTTAATTAATAAAAACAAACAAACTAAATTGAATCTCGTGAGCGTATTTTCAGTACAATTTATACTTCAAAAAAGTATATTTTATGATTTGTGCAATATAATAAAAGTTTATATTTTCAAAATAAAAAAACATAAAATAATTAAAAATAACTAACTGTCTCCCTTTACCGCCATATGATTTCTCCTATAACCGCCAACCCAATTTTATTTTAAATTTAGCTACTTATTTTGAAAAATAATGGATGACGGAAATTGGACGTCGAATTCTTTAATAAATGAACTTTATAATAATTTAAGAATATTTAGAAAAATTATTAAAATCTATAACTAAAATGGAATTGTCCTATCACCACCAATACCGTCCATGTAAATGGGTATTTTCAGAAAATTGCTATATCCAATTACCGCCATAATTTAAATCACTTTTTTTTATATAAATTACTGCCAAAAATCGTTTTAAAAAATATCAATTTACACTACTAAACCCATTTTTTCACTAAATTAATTTTTAAACAAAGAATAAAATTCGCAAGTTCAACTTAAAAACTCAGAGCTCTTAACACAAATAAGGATTTTTCTTCCTGTATCGTTAGTAATATGTAAAACGCCAGGATCAAATATAATCTAAAATGTTTATTTGAAAATAAAAAATAATAAAAAGTAAGCAGAACCCTACAGTTTCCTTGTTTTTTAATAATATAATTTTGCATGGCGGTATTTTGAAAAAACGAAAATGGAAGAAGCTATTGATGCCAAAATTAAATGGTTAAAAGAAAATCAAGAAGCTGATCCAGAAGAATATAAAAAAACAAAAGAAAGAATTAGAAACTGTAGTACAACCAATTATTGCTAAACTCTATTAAGGTCAAGGAGGGACAACATCACCAACTGGAGCGAAGAGGATCAACTCTAAAAACTGAACAAAGTTAGGACTGCCGATATCCATTTAAAAATTTAGCATTTAAAAAACAAATTAGGTTGATTTTTTAAAAATTTTAGTATGAAATTTTCATAGAAAATTTCATACTAAAATTATTTAAGGAAGGTGATGGTTTCATTTCATACTAAAATTATTTAAGGAAGGTGATGAGTGCCTTTACCTTATTATATAATAAAAGTTTTTATTTTCAAAATTATATTAAAATATTCATTTCAATATATTAATATATTTTCTAGGATACTTTAAAATTTCAACCAATAAAAATGTCAAGTTATAAAAAATGACATAAATATAAATTAACTATTTAATAGTTTAAAATAATGTTTTTGTTTTATTGGATAATATTAACTCTGTGCATTGATATTTCATAAAGATTAATTTTTTTTATTGATTTAAAAGTCATTTTCGAAACTATTAAATTATTTATTATCTTTGAAAGTCATAAATTTTGTGAATATTCCAATCAAGGAAACGGTGCAAAATTCTGATAAATAAATAATTTTATTAAAGTTTATACTAGGTTTATTTTAATAGAAATAATATTAAATTAAATTCATAAACATTAGTTAGATATCAAAGTGAAGTTCATAATTATTTATACAAGCAAATGATAAGACATCATTATAAAAATATAATTATAATAATTTCTGTGCCCAAAAATGGATTTTCGCCCAACTTCTTCCTGTTGCAATATCTTTAACTAAGCAGAAGTTATAGCAAATATCTTAATTAATTTATAAGTTACCCTGTTATTTACTTAAGGAAATTTCAAATTTCAACATAAAAATATCTAAAAAATTAAATTACAATTACATAAAATTTAACTTAAATATTTATATTTTATTAACTACAGTAAATAACTAAACAATAAAGAAATATCCATTTTTTTTTTAATTTCCCTTTGTAATTTCCGATAATTCTCGTCGTAATTCAGCAGCACTTATTGATATATGTGCCTTGGGATGTGTTGGTGGTAACCAACTAACTAAATCTTCAATAAAATTCCAATAATAATGTACACCACTACCATAATCATAAATTTCCGACCAATTTTCCGGTAATGGATATTTTAATAATAGACGAGATTTAGCTTTTAAATATTTGTCACTTGGTTTAATAATACCATCACCCCATCTACGTATACAATAAAATGTACATCTATGATAAATATTATATTTATTTGGACAAAATTGATAACCATTAAATTCATCTATAGATTCAGATATTTGTATTTTTTGTTTCATTTCTTTTAGCCAAATTGTTTGTAAATGTTTATTTAATTTTTGATTATATTGATTTGAATTATCATCAGATTTTGAGGATATTTCATTTAATAGAATTGAATTTTCTTCATTATTTGTAATATTTTCTAATATATTCTTATTAGTTGGATTTAAGAAAATACCACGTTTTTTTAATTTATCTTCAAGATATTGAGGAATTGACATTTCTTATTATTATTATTATTTATTATACCACTTTTTATGAAAAAAAACTTTATTATTTAATTAATTTTCATAAAATTGTTCAATTTTTTATTTTGTTTTATGTAGACACTTTGATTTGAAATATGATTTTAGAAATAAATAATTAAATACAGTAAAAATTATTTAGTTGTCAATAATTTGAGTCAATAATTTTACGATTAAGAAAATTGAAGTTTACAAATTTTCACACATAAAAAAAAATCGTTTTCTTCAATATAATAAAAAAAATGTCACGAAAAACTTAATAATTAAATTTTAATAATGGATTTAATAAATATTTTCGTACTCAACTCATTAATTTTTTTCATCAATCTTAAAATTTGAAATCGATACACAAAAGAAATAATTTTCTAAAAAAAACTGCTAGTTACAGGTTATCAATTTCATTCCAAAAATCAGTGAGTATTCTCAATTTGTGGAGAAATCTTATATATACTAATATCGTAAAAGATATGACACAGTACACAACACATTACTTTGCAAACTTCTGTGCATTTTTTTGTATACATTTAGCACACCATTCCAGTTATATACACAAAAATCTCAATTTCGAAAATTATCATAATTACCACACTATATTTTAAAACCAGACTAGATCTGACATCTGATATGTTTATAAAACACAAAATGCTTTTAGATGCAATTTAAGATAATACTAAAACCATATTACCATTTAAATAGTTTTCAAAATGATATTTTATTAGTAAACGTTGTTTAATATAGATTAGTAATCGAATGGGTGATTAAATGATAAAAGTGTAAAATAAAATAATGATAATATACGGATTTACATAGGTTAATCCAGTAAAATGTAGCCTGCCGTACGTCGAGGTAGAATTAAAAAGAAATATTGTGTGTGAACGTTGGCACCTCATTTGAAGAGAATGTATTGTATAAGAAATTTCAAGCAGATACGTAATTTAGTTTATGTCCAGTATTAATTTCAGTAGCAACATGTCAAGTTCCAGGATGCAGCGGTTCCAGGATGGGTCATATTAAAAGCATATATTAGATGCATTGAATGTGACCCATCCTGGAACCGCTGCAAACGTGATTGCTGCATAAAACATTGCTGCATGAAACATTGCTGCATAAAACAATTTTTGGAAAACAAGAGAAATAGTAGAACAAAACGGTATTTCTAGAACAAGTGTTCTTCGGATGCTGTACATGAATAATAGGTATGTCAAAAGTGCGAAATGGGCAACGTTAATCGCTATTCGAAAAGTGCGGCATTGTAAAATGGTTTTAGAACATAGTGGTAAGAGTATTTGTTTTTTTTTTTAAATTGAAATCAGAGTTAGGAGAAGGAAATTTACTAAAATGAAGACAGTTTTCTCAATTTTTTTAGGACAAATCTTCTTATTATTTAAATTACGTATGTTAATTTAAAAGAATGAGAAAAGTGTATTGCAATAAAGTAAGACTATCTTGAAAAATAACATATGTATTTTTATTTTTATTTCCACCCTCCGAAATAGATTAGCCAACATTTACTGGACCAACCAACGTAGTTATATTGTAATCATAATAAAATGCTGTATTTTCACCACGTTGCGATTCTGAAAATAATTTTAAATAAATATATTAATACAATTATGTATAATATATTCTTGCAATTTTCATATTCTGCCTACGTAATATCATTGATTAAATATTCATTTGTGTTGTTCAATTTAAATGAATATTTAAAAGAATGATAGTGCTTTGAATTTTAATTAAATTGGAAAAAAAAACCACAAAAGTAATAAAAATATAACTTTCAGAATTTTAATTTGTAAATTTAATTCCTGGATAATACGAAAATTAAATATGACAATTAATTGTTGATTTATGTATTTATGTATAAAAATTAGTTATAGATTAAAGTTAATAATATTAATTATTATATTTTAATTACTTTATTTTCAGAGATGATGGCTTTTTATGAAAATAATATTCATTCATATTAATTATTATTTCCGACCACTACATAACATAAAAAATTTATGATGTTGACACTGAATGTTATTTTGAATTTCAAATGTTAATACCGTACATTTAATTTATTTTAAAACAAGACCACATATTTAGACTATTTTGAAGTAATTTCATAATTAAGGACTTGTTTAAGGTAACAATTATTGTTTTGAAATTTTATTAATTTGCTATTAGGAACAATTTTTTCTACTGATACTGACATATTTTCTGCACGGAATATTCTTTAAAAATCCTTTAGGCTCTCAGTGATGAATGTTAAACATGAACAATTTTAGAATTTTTTTCATTGCCCATGATACCAAATGTTCTCAAAATTTTTCAATCAATTATGGTACTAAAAGTCCTTCCTATTTTGCAAGTTGGGTTCTTAGGTGGTATCATCCGAAAAAAGAAGATTATGTATTAACACTAGAAACGAATAGACAGACAGACAGAAAAGTGTAAATCAATAAAAGAGACATGAATAATTTGTTTTAAGTGTGGTTAAAACTTTTATTCTAATTAGACAACAGAGATAAAAAATTCAATACGGATGAACTAAAAAGTCTGTAATAGTTCTTTTAATTTTTCAATAAAAAATTGTACACTAAGTAGCAATAGTTTTTTTTTAGTCAAAACACTTAAATATAAAAGTAATTGGATTCAAATATGTATTATTTATTCAATTTAATTTGGTTCATGTAAATTTTTACAATGTAAATGGTTTTCTAGTTTCTGTTTTAAAAGAAATTAGAATTGATTAATTCATGATATCCGTAACTAAAGTGCTTTAAACTTTTTTACTTTTTACACATAAATTATTGGCACAGTGAAGTTTTATAAATTTATAATCAGGTTTTAAATATACTTTTCCCCAAACTGTTTTTTTTTGTTTGTAATTTCCACTTTACTATAATCAAATTCACCAAAATTTGAGTATTTTATTTTCCATACTCAAAAAAGATCCCATAAATATGAAACTACTGGAATTAATGTGTGTAGTTATTTTACACAACTTTTACCAATTGTATGTTGGATTTAGTTTTTTTGAAATTTTAATAACACTTACGTAACATAACAAAACTACAAATGAATTTTTTGCGGAAAAGCACTTCAATTCGAATCAATTAATTTTTAAATTTTTCTTTTTTTTTCACTTTAGTTTTCATAAAAATTTTTATACCTTTTAATCGTTTTAAAAACTGAAACATACAAAAAAAATATAACATTTTAAAATACTTTATTCGGAATAATTACAAACAGAATTATTCATCAAAAAAAAAAACATACAAAAAATGCTAAATATTCTGTTTTAAAGTACATCACTTAATCTTGTAAATTTGCACAAAAAAATATATATATATTTAAATATGTATGTAATATCTTTATGTCCTGTTTATAAATGGTGCATATTAACATTTTACATAAAAAAAAATTTTATACAGCATAAAAAAAAACACGAATAAGATATTTTATTTGTAAAAAGAAAATAGAATAATTTTTTATCTATTTTTTTATGCACAGTAGATTTGTAGTATTTGTTAGCTTTTAGCATTAAAGTCACTATATAGTTTTTTTCTTCTTATTTCAAAAATACGTCTGTAATAAAACAAAGGAAATACCTGTTGAGTAAAAAAAATATATCATATAATCCAGAAAAGATACAGGTATAGAGGAGAGACTTGGATATTTTCATGATATTTAAGATTACTTTAAATTTAGTGAATTCAGAATATTCACAAAATTATGTGGTGATCATGAACAAATTTAAATTAATTCATTGAATTACTTATAAGCTGGATAAAGCCTATACCTTATTTGTTTCAGAATTACCATTGCCATTAATTTCGTAATATACTACAACCATGTTCGGAAAAAGATAGTATAGTTACTTACGTTTTACTGAAACAGGAAAACAGGTCATATAATTAATTCTGTAGTTTTTGCTGATAGGATGAAATTGCAGAAAATTAATTATATAACTTGGAAGACGTTAATTTTTAAATGAGATTTATTTATAAAACACCTGATTATTATACAGGCTGGAAATTCTTCAGGGCTATTATTCTGAAAAATGATTGATAGTATAACTTTACAGAATACAAAACCTGCTTTATTAATTGCGTCAAACAGTCCAGTTTACTTTCTAGAATATAGAAACGTGAAGTTGACTTTTTGCCAGGACTGATTCTATGACTAAGAAACCGGTATTCTAGTATTCTGTAAAGTGATTGTGATATCTAGCATAACAGAATTGTTGTATCATAGTCTAGGATACAACAATTCTTTTATTCTAGATTGTGAATATATGTGTAAATCTATGATTCATACATTAAGAAATTTATGTTGGCTAACAATTATTGACATTAAACAAGTAATTTTTAGTTTTTTTTTATGATTTACATTCCACGAATTGTCAAAACAAAAATTGCGTCTGCCACGCAGAAGATTAAATTTCTTTATAGAAACCATTGCCAAAATTGTCCAACGTCACGGTTTTTTTCGGCGGTTGTGCTTCCCCTATATTATATATAATTCTGTAAAAAAAAAATATCCCTGATGTTCAAGTATAAAAATAAAATTGAAACTACGCTAATCCTTTTCATATGAAAAACAAAAAATGACATATTTTTATTTGATCTTTATTTTCTAGATTAAATTTATATTCTTTCTGTTTGATTTATATTATGTGTAACTACATAAATATTTAAATAAATTACTGTACAAATAGAAAATTATATCTGATGCTATAGTTTTTGTCATAGGTGAACTAGAACAGAAACATAATTGTGTCACAAAAACACTTCAATTTTCTTTTCTGTCTAATACCATTAAACAATCGTATTAAATGTAATTTTAATTTCATTCTAGTTAGACCATGTTTTATCACAGTTGATTAGTACATTTATAAAATATGCTATTCAAAATTTTGTTGTATTAAATTAAAAACACTGCCACAATAGAACCAATAATTCTGTAATAGAAACAATAATATCGTATTTTGGCAAAGTCCAACAGATTTAGAAGTAAAGTTCTCCTATACAGATAAAAAGCACTATGTAGTAATTATCGAAATGTTAAATTATAGAAAATATTGTCACTTTGTTTGAGCTAAAATCAATATTATCTTTACAAATAAAAAGCAAGTATGTATCTTAAATGAAATTTAAAACTTTGCAAACGTTTTTACTCTGTCATTGTATTTTATTTTCTATCATTGTAATCATTTACTTTAGTTTCCTTAAGGCTCTAAATATCCTAGTACTGACCATGTATATAGTATAAAACACAATATAGTGAAAAATATGAACAACCTTTGATAATAAATGAACAACAGTGATGTTTTTTTTTTTTGCTGTTTCAAGTAGTTTATTTGAATTTGTTTTCACTTGATGAGAATGCAAATTTTTATTATAAAAAGAAACTTTTATTTTATATTCAATTTTTCATTTAAAATCAAATAAATTAGTTGAATTTAAATTAAAAATAAATTTATTTATGCTTTTATGTAAGTGTACTTTAATGTTGTTAAATATTTCTACATCGTTGAATCTTGAAAACCTTGACCCACGGTAAATTTAAAAAAATATTACCAAATTTTATTTTATAATTGAAATAAATTTTTTATTTTTGTACAAATGTTACTGGTAATTTTTTTTTTAATAAAAAAATATATTTTAAACAAATTTTAATGAAAAATTAATATTCTTTTCTGAAATCTGTTTGTTAATATACAATGCTACAGAAGAATATGAAAATATTTTTCATAAAATGGTATCATCTGTTAACCATCGTAATAACCTTTGCCATTATAAAAATGACAAAATTTATATCGTAAAAATCGATTTTCCCTTTAATAGTAAATGAAATGTGTGCCAAAAAAATCCTAATGGTATGCAATTTTATTTGTTATACGATAATACTATTAAAATTGTTATGTAGAATAAAATCATTTATATAATCCACCTTTAAAAGAAGGCGTTCTACAAGTGTTTTTTAAATTTACATAGAAACTTTTTGTAAATTATATAAATTTCTAGTGCAAATTATTTTTAGTTAATGTTTCAAGTCAACCTTTAGAGAATATTATACTGTTTTCGATATGTTCAACTTTTTTTTTACCCAAACTTTCCACTTTTAGCTAGCAGTTTTGGTAGACTTTTTCATTTCGACAACTCTTTCAAATCATCAAATGGTATGATATTTTAACAATTTTCTAAACCTGCTAATTAAAATGTCACTAATTATAAAAGAAATAAGTATATTTCAAAATATGTTGACAATAAACATTTTTTACCATATTTTTAAATTCATTCAACTATTATGTAGAATATAAAATGTATAGAAACAAGTGTTCTCTGTTGTGAACAAGTTTCAATTATAAACAAAATACAATTTTATGGACAGAAAAACTTTTAAACATTGTTAATTTGTAGTGACATTTAGAAATTAACAATCACTAAAAAAAACATCAGTTCTACATTTCGAAAAATCTAATATCAAATCTGAAATTTAATTATATATTTATTTGAATAAAGTTTTTTTTTATTTTTGCAAAATAACATACACTTTCGTTATGTAAATGACAACTGAATAAAGTTTAAAAATTTATGAAAAATTTAATTAATTTTTTAATAAGTAATTTTTTTCTTATTTCTTAATTTACTGTCAATTAAAATTTTTATTTTTAAAATAAACAATTTTAATTTTACACTTTATTAAATTACTAGACCATGACCTTATTAAATTCCAGATTAGGCGAGCTATACTAAAATTAAATTAAAATTGAAATTAAAAAGCATAAATTAATTTAAGTATACAAATAAAATAATTTTCCAATTATCTTTTCACTTTAATCTAAAATGTAAATGAAATTTATGAAAATTTTCATTTTTAATTACACAATTTCGTATAAAATATGAAAATTTACAAAATGGAAAAAATTAAATAATAAAAAGTAGAAATTATTTTATATAAATCTTTTTAATATTCACAATTTTATTAAAAGTCAATTTTATTTTAATAGCTTTAGTTAAATTCTGATAGTCTGATGGTTGGTATTCAGCTATAATAATAAATAAACACTAATAGTTCAATATTTACAATATTACTTTGTAATTTTATAGATAAAAAATTATGCTTTAGTTTTATGAAATTTTAAATTTTAATTTTATATGTTATTTATATTTAATGGAAATTCCATTTGTTAATTAAAGTTGAAAACATTTTTTAAAAAAAATATATATTTTTCATAAATAAAATTTAGATTACACTTTTTTGAAAAATTCATTATTAATTATCCTTTTTTTTTTGTAGAGTCGAACAAAGTTTTTTATATAAAGTGTAATTTAATTGGGAAAAGAAATTTTTTTTTTTTTACATTTTATAGTTTTTTTTTATGCTTTGTAATACATTTTTATTATTTCCGCATGACTTCCATAAATCTATCTACAAGAAAGGAAATAAAATTATGTTATTTATATTTTAAAAGTTTTATTATACCCAGAAACCTAGAAAGAACTTGAAACTTTGTTCTAACTAAAAATCATATTGAAGTATAGACGATGATGATAAAGGTATTATAGACTAACTTTTTACGTTTACGGAAATCATAACCTTAAGATAAATTGTATACATTTATTTGAAAATTTTTGTGTTTTAAAAATTTATTCATTGTCACAGAGTGAACATTAAAAATGAAGGACTGCAATTTTATTCCTTAATGTATATATATATATAAAAGTTAAAATTAACTCTCTGACAGTTTGTTTTAATAGAATAATAGTAAATTTTATATATTTCTACTTTAGTTATTATAATAAGTGAATTGAGTACAGTGTGTGGGACTGTTATGATCCCTGCAGCTATTCGTTTTATTATTATAACATTGAATAATTCACTTTGAAAAAGAAATTGTTAATAAAAAATACTGTTGAGAGACAGTATTTTCCATTATAAATTAATTTTTCAAACTTAAATTATAAAGCAGTGACTGAATAGTAGTACTGTAGTGCTGTGGTATGTACTGGGTTCTGACATCAATTTGGTCTAAGATTACTCAGCATTAAATTATTACAAAAAATAAAATCTAATTTTAATATATGGGAAAAATACTAGCATATGAGGCCATCTTCTAACAAATATAATTCAGTTAATAGCATGGTACAATTTTAAAAATTATCTTCATTATACAGAAATTTATGGTTCATTATCCATATACAATTAGAAGGTCTAATTAAATGGGTATAGAAAATGTTGAGAAACTTCAAGTACAGATAATATTGAAGTGAAGTGTAACAAGCACCTTTTGAAAATTAACAAAACTTTGCAAAACTAAGTGATCTTTTAATTAACAATTTTATCTTTGTCCGTCTGTCCATAAACTAAATTTTTGTGTTAATTAAAACACTAATTTTTAAGCAACTTTTCTTGCTACTTTAACTTTAATCTGTTTTATTGTTCTTTGTACTAATAGTCTATATCTCTGAATCACTGTACTATTTTGAAATTTCTGCAAAAGATTTCAGAAAGTTTTATATTTAGCTGATACGAATCGCTTAGATGTTAATAAACATTTACGATATTTCTTGCATAGTAGATTATTGTTATAGTTTCTTCAAAAAAAACTTTTCAACACAATGAATACTTGAGCCAAATACTACACATCTGCTCTTAAAAGATTAATATTTAAATTATATTAAAATTTGTTTTTCTAATCTTGTCAAATCAACAAAATTCTAATTAAAATTCAAATTAAATATGATGGTAAATAATTTACCAAATATAAATCAATAATTTTCATTGTACATATTACATATTTTGATTTATCGATTAAATATAATGATTGATGATGATGAGGTGGGTTGTTAAATTGTCTCAAATGTCTTTTTATTATTGTCATTACGTCACCAATAATTATTTGTTTCGTTTCAATAAATATCATGTTATAAATAACCTTAAATTTTACCTGATGCTCATTTGTCTTCTTTTCTTTGAAATATAATTCATGCGATTATCAAAATCAATCTATTTTATTTATATACAATAATAAAAAAAAATCTATATATTTATTTACATAGGTCCTAAAAATAACCTGTCACGCTATTAATTTTATTATTATTATATTTTTATTCTAATACATTTATGTACTTTATTTATAATTTACAATATAAACGTGTATATAATTTCCACCAAAAAAAAATTACTTTTTATACAAAAATAAACATTAAACTTGATTGGAGAAATTTTTTTGTGGTAAATCAAAATTATCCTACCACAACACAACAGCATAACAAAAATCTTTATAAATTCCTTTAAACATATTTAATTTATTTTGCATATATAAATATAATTCGATCTATACATACATATATATTTAAAGGTTATGTTTTTTTTTTAGAATTTTATGTTTATCCTTGCCACAAACCTAATCACCAATGAGAAATTATTATTTAAAATCAAGAAAAAAAATAAAAGAAAATTATATAAAATCAAAAACCAGATAAAAAGAAAATTGATAATCCCTGTACAATCAAGTAGGATTTAGTAGGAATTTTTAATGATTTTCATTTTTTTTTTTTTTTTGATTTTCTGGTTTTTTACTGAAGGAGAAAATTACTTTATATGGAGAAGTGAAAAAAGTAAAACAGGGTGAAAATGGGGAATTTGATCATGCTTCCTAATAGAGAAATAGCAATAGTGACTAATGTAACATATCTAAATTTAGGTTAGCCGAAATAATAATTTGTTTTATAATATTTAATGTACTGATTGCAGCTTTACATTAAGTTGGAAAAAGCATGAACAGCAAATTTTGTTTTTATTCAATGCGACTGAAAAATGATTTTTAACACAAATGTCATAAAAAGATGCTCTTCCGATTTCTCCATTAAAATTGTATTAAGTAAATCATTAAAAAAATGCATGAAAAATGCCTCAAAAAATTTGGAAAAGTTACTTTTTTATCCAACTTTTTTATGGACCTGACAACTTACTTTTTAAAGAAAATTATCATTGACGGATTTGCAGAAAATCAAATTTTTTTGAATTCAATTTATTTAAAAGTTTAGTTATTCATTGTTTCTACTTTAGCTCTGTATTTCTAAATGGAGCATATTATAGGTATAGGTTTCATCAGAACGAAATTTCACTTAAGTGCCAATGAAAGAAAGTCCTTATTTAATTACGGCGACAAAGGGAGTAGAAATCAAAATTGAATCTGAGACAAGAAAAACTTGCCTTCATTGAGAGGACACTACATAAAATTGTGTGGGTTATGTTGTCTTCTACCTCCCATTATCTCTTAGCCATCCACTTTACATTTGCTACATTTCTTCTGTTTTTTTAACCAAATTCTTTTTTTTAACTAACTTTAACTTTGAGCTGATAATCTTTTTTATCGTTCTCTTAGTACTTGTAAAACACCGAAATCAAGCTTCTTTTTTTTTACCAAGAAATTTGGTATAGTTTATGTAACAAGCTTAAACTTCTGCCGTCTCGGACCCTTCAGCATATTTTTTTAATAATTTTCTCATATTGACATTTTTTTTTCTCTCGTTTGATTGATTATTCATGGAAAATAATAAATTAAAATAATTTTAAATTCAAAAAAACACCTGAGTCTTTCCCCTACCAAAAACTCTTCATATTTATATATTATACTGACACCCTGTATTAATAATAATATGCGTTATATAACAACGAAAAAAAAAAAATAATATTATGTGTAAGGAAATTTTCATTTTTCTTTTATGATTATTATAAAGCGAATTGTTAATAATGTGAATCAGGTGCAAAAAGAACATGTATGCCTACTGAATATACACATATGTTAATAATATATATTATACTCCTTTATACATAATAATAAAGAAAAAAAGGAAAGAAAGACAGCTAGGCTGTTATCGTTATTAAAAGATTTCAAAAAAAAAAAATATTTATGTATTTTTTGTTGTTGTTGTGATGATGACATAAAAAGGATAAAGATTTTAAATTGCACAACAAGTATAAAAGTAATCCGATATTTAAAGAGAATTAAAAACCATTTATAAAATTCAAAATATTATTATTAGTATTATTATAAAAAATAATTAGGACTAAGCTCTTTAAGATTATATTTTCAATATTTTATATATGCACTTTAATTATTTAGATACGAATTAGAATATTTCAGATGACAACATATAAAAAAAAATAACAAAGTTGACGTATTCGAATAATTACTTAGTTAATAGGTTTATAAATTACTTGCAAAAGAAGAGAGCTACAGGAAATTAGATTTACCCAGTAAAACATTTCGCATCGATTTCAGGGAATCCTAAATTCATTTGTAATTGTTTCACAAACTTAATCATGACCTAATCAAATATAGTTAACATAAAATCAATTCTTCTAATTAACATACAATCAATTTTATATCAGTTAATAATTAGTTCCATTTATCATTGGTTTAGTCGAATCATATGCTTCAAAAAGCCGACTTCTCCCATATAATAAAAATGATTTTTAAATAATTAAATAATTCTTAATGATGATCTATGTCTTGATTAGGGAATTAATTTTGACCTAGTTCCAATTAATGTCTACTTGGGTAATTGTAATAAGTGAGTTTTCGCTACATCAGTGAAATATAACTAAAATAAAATTGAGAAAGTTGCCTTGTTTTCAGATGATTACGAACTATTACTTCTCACTAAAAATCTAGACTAGAAATTAAGTTAACGAACTTTAACCTTAAATTGTAATTAATTTAAAAATTGTAATCAGATCTTTAACGAAATAACATATTCTATATTTTATTATACCGTATAAGCATAAAGTTATGTAAAATTTTCAATTTTCATGAATGAAAATCACTTAAATTCTATAAGACTTTTAAATTACATTTATTATACACTATGATTTTATTTTTCGAAATAAAGATTTAGCATTTCATAGTCAAATATTTCTGTCAAGCTCTTTGCATAATTTTCTCTCTCAATAAGATACATATATATTTTATTCCTTTTATATTATTTTATTTAATTTTTCTGTGTGTATGTATGTATTTTATTATCCTTAAGTTGAATGATTATTCAAGCAAACTTAATTGTTATTTATTTATATTTTATTTTTATGTATATTATTAAAATATATACAAACTTCCAAACGCAGAAAATTGCTTTCATATATTTTATTTTTATGTATACATAAAACAAACTTTTTGGAAATTTTCTTTCACAAAGTTTATTTTTGTCATATAACATTGTAAAGTGTAAGGATATGTTTTTGATGTTCTTTTGCTTTATTTTGTTTATGATTTTTATTGTTGTATTATGTATGTAGTGAATTATGTCAAAAATATACCCAGAATATATAAATACGTATTAAAGAAAATTATCATTGGGGAGTTTGCGGAAAATCAAATTTTATTTGAATTCAATTTATTTAAAAATTTATATATATTATTGTTTTCTTAGAAACCGTATGGCACTGGCTTCAAAACAATCCAAAAAATTGCAAGCTTTGCGTGGCGGAAACAAATGTAAATACATCTAGAAAGATATATAAAAAAATCTTGAATGAAAACAAAAAAACAGAATTCAGCAATGTTTTGACAGAAGTGGGTGGCAGCTAAAATCCTAGCAACATTACTACAAATTGACAAATATCCGGTTTTTTTGTTTGCCAAGCAGTTCTTTAAATTTTTTCATAAGTAATTTGACCTCTCGAAAAATATTTAAATTTCAAGCCATTGTCATACGGGTATTAGCTCTGTATTTCTAAATAGAACTTATAGTTTTCGTCAGAACGTAAGTCTCAAGGAAAGTTGACGCAAGTCTATATTTAAATTCAATTTATTGGTGTTTCTATATTTTATCCAATGTGATAAATGGAGTACAGTACCAAATTGAAAGAGAGATATAACAAAATTAGAGAAGACTGCAGGCCTCCCTTTTGTGGTCTCCTTCGCCATTTTTTATGTACGCCATTTTTTATGTACGAAATATGTTTTCTGTTCTTTCATCCAAAAGCTGCCATTTCCTATCCCTAATATTTTTAGTTCATATCCCTGATATTTATTTCCAAGTTGGTATCCTTTATTTATGGGTAATTTTCCAATTCATCCGGTATACTACTTTGTAACCTTATAAATTTAAGAATTCACTATTAACTCGCGTATTTACTTATGGGCCGACAGATTGTTTAAAAATGACCAGTTCATATCAAATTTAAATATTAATATAATTTAATTTAAAAAAATATATATTTATCAAAGAAAACATTTTCCAGAAAATTTCTTCCTCAAAAATAATTATATTTTTTTTAGCACTTTTACTGAATTTAAGAAATATTCTTTACAAGTATATAATTTTTTTAAATTTACCATAATTTAATTAGTAAAATCTGTTTTTTTCCCCCAATTTGTATATAAATTAGAATTTTTTTTTGACACAATTAATTAAGTTTGTCCTAAGGAATTTGGAATTTTTTAATATATCGAAATATAAAATATTTATAAGATTCTTTAAGAATATATATGCTAATTTATAATGTAAAATTTATATATTTTTTTTTTTTGACAATTTGCAAGACGAATAAATTTTTTTCAAAAAGAAAAATCAAGAAACATAAAAAATATATAAAAGAAAATTAAATTTATATATTAATGAATTTTCTTCTTTGACAGATTATTTTTTGATTTTATTTTCATTTCTAATCTCATCCAAATCTTCTATTTAAAATAATTTATTTTCAAAAAAATTTTTGAGTTGAATTTAATATTATATTGAATATTTATGGTGAAAAATTATTTAAAATTTAAAGGTCAAAACATATTACATATAAAATAAATAAATTATTAAGGAATTATTGAAATAATTACAGAATTAATTAAGATTAGTGTAATTTTTGGTTGAAAAACCACGAAATATTTAAAAAGTAAATTAATATCATGGAACAAGAATTAATTTAAGGAAGAAGTGACAAATCCTTTGTACTAAATTTTATATTTTATTATTATTTCGCTGACAAATAGACACAATTATTTTAACTATGTCATATAAATAATCTGTACTATGTATACGTTATAATTTAAGAAGTTTTCGTAAGGATTTTTTTAAAAATCATCTTCAGTTCAGTTACAGTTTAGGTTAGGACAACATTTATTTTACTCCTTCAAAAAAGTTTCATTGTTGATTTCTGCAAATAGCATAGTCAAACAAACAATTATAATTTATTTGTTCTAATTTTTTGTAGAATTTATGTATGTTGTATCCAATTAAAAGACAGAAATTCTGTTAGTTTCATTTTTCGGAAGGCTTTCCAAGTTAAGTTTTAAATCATAAATTATATTTAAGTAGTTTTGTGTCTCACATAGTTTTCATACCTACATATTTATCATTTAATAATTCAAAATTCCGCTCAGCAGAACTACAATTCAATAGTTTCATAAATATGAGATTTTTTTAGTGCGGATATGTGGACTGTACGCCAATGTATAAATTCAATAATAATTATGTTGTACTAATTACTTGTAAAAACAGTATTAAAAATTAAAATATAAAACTTTGATAGGAAAAATCCCATATTTATGAAGCTATTTCATTGTAGTTCTGCTGACGGGCATTTTTGAGTTATTAAATGATAAATATGTAGGTATGAAAATTATGTGAGATCGTAGATACAAAACTACTATAAAATATAATTTTGAAAATATAATTTTGAAACTTAATTTAGAAAGTTTTCCACAGTATAGCGCCCACTAGTGTCAAAATTTTCAAATGTAATACAATTGGCTCCCTATAATCACAGAATCTTGAATTATACTAAGTCGATTTAGTTCTTTATTATCTTTCGAAAGTACTGCTTTTTTCTACTTTTTAATACTTTTCGAATGATCTGAACAAATCTTATGCTTACATTTCCTATGTTAATTTTCTGCACGGACAGACGGGACAGCCTACTACCACATAATATGTAAATTAAACATAATTTTGTAATTGTTATCATTTTTCCGTAGAAAAATATCAAAAACCTTCATTAAAAATTATCCACAAATTAAATTTTAAAAATATACATAATATTCAAAATTAATTTCTAGGAAAATATCCAACAACGAAAACATGGCATATCCGTTTAATAAAAATATTAAAGTAAAAATGGTTCATTTCTTTTTCCTTTATTTTTCTTTTTTTACTTTACTTTAATTAATGCCCTTAATTAATGCTTCCATATTAGAGTAATTATTATAATTTTTTTTTTTGTTGTGAAGCCTAGCCACTAGCCACAATTTATCTACAAATATACTGGTTAAAGTAAAATTAATAGAACAAAAAAAAAAAAATACCCACATAACACCGACAAAACCTTAATTTATAATTAGCAATCCTTCTTTAATATACTACTAAAAATCATACTATCATGTGTATGCATATTATAAACATTATAAACTTAAAAGGAATCATCTAAATACAACACGCAATATAGCTATACTTTGTTTATTTTTTTGTGTTATGTTTCTTCCTTTTTTTTTCGCCAATTTTCATTCTTTTATTTTCCATCTATTTTACCATTTTATTCACTTTAATAATAATCCTTATAACAAAAAAAAAAAAACGAGAGAAAAGGAATTTTTAGAAAGGATTTTTCTTTTATTTTTCATAAAGATTGATGTTACCACTCTCACTAAAAAAAACCATTATATACTATATACAATATTATGATCAAGAGTTCAAATAACAAGATTATTGTGCTTTGCATATATGAGTAAAATGTGTGCCTTATACGAAAAAAAAGTGGAAAACACAATAAAAAAAAAATATAAATGGATTATTAGGAATTTTCTATTAGAAACCTTTTTTTTTTTTACTTTGGTTCTTGTTGAATATGATTATAACCTAAAGGTATTATAACCTAGGTATTTTTATACAATTTATTTAAAAAAAATATAAAAATGAATATGCTTTTATCGTTTATATATGATGAAAATATTTTTGTATGTGTGTGTTCTTTTAGGTGCAATTGTAATACATATAAGAATATGTTATATAAAAGGAAAAGTTAAGAAAGGATCTTGAGTGTTAAAGATTTTTATTAAATATTTCGAACATATTTTATTTAGGTATAGATTAAATTAAAGATATGAAAAGTTATTTTGAAGGAAAAAAAAAATTTTATGTATTTTAGGCAGAAATAACTTGAAACAAATGTAATTATTGGATATATCTTTTATAGAAATTTTAAAGTGCTTCCGATTATTGGTAAGAATTCTTATATACTCCGAAGAATTATTATTCTTGAAAGTTAATTAAATATTAGAAGAACTAAAATATAAATTAAATTATTATTTACACGAGTATTAACTGTTTATCTATTTGGATGTCTGTCGGTTAACACTAAAAGACAAGACTGAATTTATTTAAATTTGCTCAACAAAAAGAAAGCCAGTGGACTAAGGTAAACAACCAACCACAAAATTACTTCCCATTAATAAAATTATGTTTACTAATGTTTTACCCAAGAAATAGAAATCAACTTGTTGAAACTGCTGAAACTGCAGCTGTCAAAAATAAAGAATAAGATAGGTAGTATTTATTTAACATTAGAACTTCATAAAATTACCTGAAATTGTTATATTTTTAACATGTAGTACTTTAATTTTAAATGAACTTAAAAACTGAGCTCATATAAATTTATCTGTCAGATTTGAATATACTAACATAATATGCAATTCATTATGCAATATATAAAATTCTGCATATTCAAATAATATCGTCAATTTTCATAAATAATTGGTACACTTTGTTTGTTTAGTTCAGTCCCTGAGTGTCAATAAAACTATAATAAATTTTGTTTATAATACCATACAGTAAATAGGAGTGGAAGAGCTCTAAGGGAAGAGGGTATAGTAAATATACAGAGATGATTGTAATTCTTAGATTTGAATTCTAAATTATTTAAAAATCTGGTTCTGTCATGTAATTTTGTTTGAAATGTGATTTTTTAAATTAACTTTTCATAAAAATGATATTAACTTTTCGGGGAGTAATAGAAATAGACCTGGTTTTGGTTGGACACTTTATTTATCGGAAATATATAGGTCGCTTCCACACATACATAATATTGTGAAAAATTTTGAAACCTTATACTGATTACCATACATTAATTTTTAATTTTTATTTAAAAAATATAATAAGCACTACAATCTGAATTAGTGCTATCAAATTTAATAGCTTTATCATGAGGTGTTATTTTTTAAATTTTCTGTCAAATCATTGCAAAAGATTCATTTGCCATTATAAGAAAATTACAATTCTCTACTAAATTTATCTAAATTTTTCATTCTAAATGTAACATTTCGAATCGCTATTTTACTTTCTCACATATCCTAATATCATTTCAATAGAATTGAGGTCCTTTTATATATTTTTTCAAATTTTCTTAAAATCAGTTTCAGTTTTCATGAAAGCCAGATCTACTGGAGCCTACACAAATTTTTACAAAATATTTAGTTTTTTTTTCTTGCAATTATTATTCGAAATAAAAATTTTGAAATTTTTATTGCAGAGCAGTAGATACAGGATGAGTGGATCTACAGATAATTTTTGCTTTTAATATTATTTTTACTTAGGCAATAGAATTCAATAAATAAATTTACATAAATTTATATAAATTTACAAAAAATTTCCACAGAGTAAAAATATTTGTGGACTAATTTAAAAAAATTGACTGTGTATTAAGTTTTATTTTAAATTCTATATTTTTAGCTGTGTATTTGAAAATTTTCTTAAAACTTGTTGAACAAAAAAAAAATTTAACATTCCCACTGTACATATTTTCTTATATGGGACTTGAAATTACAGTAAAGAAACATAATATTTTGGTTTCATTTTGTATTCAAAGGATAACAAAATGTAACTTATAAAGTGTTACATGTGCACTTTTTTTTATTGTCCTTTTATAGTAAATTTACTTGATTTTTTTTCTTTTTTACATAATACATATTTTTTTATTTGTAAAAATAATATAAAAATTTACATATTATTACAAAAAAAAAACATATCTACTTTAAAATTCGTCCATTCAGCCTCCAAGGATCTTATATACATATACATTTTATATATATTTTGGTTTTGGTGTCCCAATAATAATGAAGTTTGAATATCAAAAATATAAAAATACTTAAATGATAAAATTGAGGTTTATTTTTGTGCTTTCTGTCGATTGTACTTAAGGGAGTACTTCATAAAAAAAAAATCCTTTTATTTTCCTTTATAAAAGAGTTTCGATTTAATTTAATATTATTACACAAATATTTTTATGTAAAGAAATTCAAAATAACATCAAGTAAAAATCAAACAAACAAACATTTTCCTAAAAATATATTTTAGAAAAATATATATTTTTCCTAATGTATACTTGAGTCCTAGTGATAAAATTGTTATGTTGTGCTCTTATGGATATTTTCACAATAATATTTTTATTTATTGAATATTATATAACTTTTTTTTAAAAAAAAAAACTAGAAATATGTTTGTATATAAAGAAAAACTTTTATGTAAAATTGTATTTTATTGTTTTGGAAAATTTTATGAAAATTCTATAAAATATAATAATGTAAATATATGATATGAAATGTATATACATATATGTATATAATGGTTAAAAATGTTTTGGTTTGAATTTGAAGTCCTTTTTTGTGTTTTATTTTTCTTGTTATTTATTATTTGTTATTTTCATTTTAAATATTCAATATTTTTCTTTTAATGATAAAAAAAAACTGTTTTGAAAATTGTATACAAAAAATATGTATATGTACATAACTATGTAGTACATAAAATCAATTAAAATTCCAATTATATTGTAGAATGAACAATTATGGAAATATATTGGAAATTATTACATTAAAATTTTATAGGAAAATATTTTGTAAATTTTTTTTTTTATGTAGTTGAAAATATTTATAATAAAATGTTAATCTTAAATAAATTGTTATTTGTATATTATTTTCATTTGTATTTGAATAATATCAAAATAAAAAATTGTATGTACGTACTATAGTGAATTTTAAATTAGCATAATTTTTTTTATTATATTTAATTTCCATAGGGAATTTTCTTTTGAATAATTTACAAAAAAAAAAAAATTATATACGATCAATATAAATAAACCAAAAAAATACCAACAAAAAAATTAAAAAAAAAATTTTGATTATCCTTAAACCTTTTAAGTGTGTTTTGGAGCATAAAGTTAGCAAATGTAATTTATTTTACCCTGTAGATGCATATGCATGAAAAGTACTATGTAATTAATTAAAAAATTTCTTAAGTTGGAAACTTATTTACTAAAGTATATGTCTGTAATTTGGTACTTAACAGTATTTTGAAACAATATTTGTCATTTGTAAGTTTGTTTCATCCTTAAAGAGTTCTCATTCAGTTACACTGATAAAAAAATAAAGGTGTTACACTAAATGTATTTTTAAACAGCTAAACTTTTATTTACCGTAAAGAACTTCTTTTTGGACGAAATGCAGTTTTATAGACCTTCTAATGTAACATTTGACTTTTTTTTTAAAGATACTTAATTAAAACAGAAATTGATGAATTGAACAGAAATTGATGAATTAAGTAAATTGAACCTAGTACCTAATTCACAACCGCTTACTATTGTACAAATAAGTTAATTGAATATGTAAACGTACATATTCAATTAACTTATTTGTATAGTAGTAAGAGGTTGTGAATTAGGTACAAATATTCTTTTGGTACAACGAATACTCTTTGGATCAGCCATTTAGGTGAATGTAAATTTTGTTTATAACAAACTTTTACTACAATTGTTTCAAAGATTCCGAGAAAAGAAAATTTATTTGCTTGCTAATACAGTTTGCTTACTGAGAAGAAATCTCGTTTACTGCAAATACCATATATTTACAATTTTTTTATCAGTGTAAATACCAAAAGATATTTAAAACTTACCCTAATTACAACCAACTAAATATACCCTAAAAACCAACTAAATATAATTTGTAATGCAATTATATAAAGGTGGATATTGAGTGTAATATCATGTAATTTAAAATCACAGTTTGATGATGATGGTCCTTTTAAATGCCGAAGTAAAAGCTGTACTGCAAATGATTAAGTAGTTTGTTCAAAATGAATAAAATTTTATAAGAAAAAAACATTAACGTAAATTATATATAAATAGTAATCTTATAAAAAATATTCAACCATGTAAGTGATAATTAAGTAAAAACTTGCAATGGAAAAATCATATAAAATGTAATTGCAAAAAATGGTTTCTAAGAAAATTAAATTACAAAATCTTAATTATCATATTTAATAACAATTTTGTTTATTAAATAACGAAATGATGAATAGACTTCAAAATCAAAGTTATGAGAGTGGAAATAAGAATCAGTTCGATAAATTTAATTGCCAAATTTACAAAATTGCTAAATGTAAAGCAGATAATCAATAAAAAAATATAATGTTCATTCGAATATACAAAATATAAAATAATTTTTTCCCGTCATATTTTTTGATAAATTGTCATATATGTGTCAGATATTTATCACAATTTTTGAAATCCCTATTTTTAATATTTTTAATTTTAACATGAAAAAACACTGATAAAACTACAATCATCAAATTTTGATTAACGTAATAATATAACATTTTTACGTATACAACGTTTTAATTACGACTAATTTCTTAACAATTACATTTTGAAGCATTCAAATCAAAATTTCCAACAAATAAATTCTTAATTCCTTTAAATCCTTTTCTCTATTAAATTTAAATTTTTAAATTGCCTAACAATTTCTATTTTTCAAAAAAAAGTATTTAAGCCAATTAAAGTTATTTTTTTAATTTACATTTTATCGATATTTTCGTTTTCCCATTTAAACGAAAATTGCTTTTACACAAATCAATATAAACTAATCAATATTGAAAATATCAAATTAAATTCTTGCCCTAATTATTTTTCTGCATAGTCTCTGGTCTCGCAATAAAAAAAATGTTAACCATTTAAAATGGAAATTCTTGTCTGTTTTCCTTTTTCTTCCTATTTTTTTGAAATACATATTGAAAATTGATTTTTCAATTTAATTAAACTTTTTTTATAGTATACCAAAATAATTATCTGAAAATTATTTAAAAAATACAATTTTCTATAAAAAATATACTTGTACACTGTAAAAAAATACAGAGCTTTGAGAACTTTACGTAGTAAGTAATTGATTCTACCTAAGTGGCTTTCTATAATATGCTATTTTAAAAAATAAAATCAAATATTATCAATACTCTAATAGCCAATGTTTCTACTATACCTGACAAATTATATAATTTAGCAGTAAATTAAAGGACTTGCACAATTTTTATGTCGAATTCCTGAATATACTATTCAGTTACAAATAAATTGATAAAAAAAAATTTAACAAAATAAAAATAATTAAGCTGCAATTTGCTTTTGAACGGAATTCATATCATAAAATCGAAATAAACTAAAACAATTTTCCAACGACGAATAAAACTTTACTGGCAAAGGAGTTAAAATGAAACACATTCAATCATATTCGAAATTTATTCTTTCAAACATAACCATTTTATTTGCAACAACTCTTTTAATTTTTTTCAGTGTCGTTTATTTGGGTTGGGTATTATGTCGTGTTTTTTTTATAGGCCTGTTTAAGCTTTAAAGTTTAATAATAATATGTGATCATACATAACAACTGACGACATTATAATTGAATAATTGAATTTTTATTTATTTTGAATTTTATGAAAATTAATTTTTAAATAAACATTGGCAATTATATTTATTTATTTATTTTTATTTTTTTATATAATTAAGATTGTCAGGTAACTATAATATGTTTTGACATGAAAATTAAATTAAATCCTTGTTTTTTTAGTATTTAAAAATAATAATAATTAATTAAAGGTGTTTGTAAAATAACATATTGTATTTTTATGTTTAATCAGTAGTTAAATTTTTTGGTTTAACATTGAGTAATTAAAATATATGTATTTTGAAAAGTTTTATTTTGAAAAGTTTTTAATGGAAAAGAAAGTACCAAATGATATTATTTTTTATTTTTTTTTATAATAATAGAAGAGAAAAAAGGTATATATTTTATTTTCAACTTTGTTTCAGTATTATTGCTCCTTTTGGAAATATAATTTTACTAATTAAACTACGTAGTTAAATTTAAATCACATTTGAATATATTTTTAAAACTATCTATTAAAAGTTTTATATTTATAATGTTCTATGGTTTGTTTGTGTGTTAATAATTTATTACACTACAAAAACTAATTAGATCATAATTCAACTGATTTTTAAAATAACAATAAAGTCATAATTAACCTATATGTTGGAGAATGGTGGAAGATTAAGTGAAGACCTACTGAAAATAGCATTTAGTTACTTCGAGAATTTAAATAAAAAATGTGCTGTCAAATCGTTTTCTCGAAGTGACTTAATATGAGCAAGACTTCAAAATAAATTTTGCACACCACTATTATTTCTCTATAAAACGGTTAATATAGTTGCGTAAATAAATAATAACAATTAGGGAAAAATAGTCTAATACAGCCGTCTCTAGTTTCCAGCCACACTAGAATAAAACAATTTAGAATAAAACAAGCCACACTAGAATAAAATAATTTTTATGGACTGGATAAACGAACTCAAATTTTTCTTAGTACTATTCAACTATTCTGAGATAAAAACTGCCAAAAACAAAACTCGAAAACATAAATGAAATAGAAGCAGAAACACAAAATCGAAAGCATCATAAATACAAAAAAAAAATCCAATCTGATGTTAAAAATAATGTGGTGCTAAAAAAATTTATTATCAAAATATGGAATTCAGTTTTAATTAGATATATTGACGGCTGGGCAAGAAGGCGACTGAGCAATGATAAAATCAATTTTTTATCTTGTTATCAAATATACAATTATTACTTAAGAGTAAGGAAACTATGTGTACTATTTAAGCTGTTTTCATTTTTATGATGTAAGTACATTTTTGAAATAAGTGTTTTTTTAAAAAAATAAGTAAGTACTAATCACATTACGCAAAGTAATTGCCTAATTTTAAGGCAAAGTGATTGCCAATTTTTTTCGAAATCCCGGAGAAAATGGGTTTCTTTTTGTATTAATATTGGTTAAGACTGGAATTTGCTTCCTATTCCGATTTAGAGCTTTGGATGAGCATTTTTAATAATTGAAGAACATAGTAAATAAAGGTGTTAAGTAAGATTTTTATAAAATGAGATATGTATGTAATTAAAACGTGACAAGTAAAAACGTTTTAAATACATACTATAATATTTATGTCTTTACTACGGTGTTTTCTGTTTTAGAAAAGATATATTTTTTAAATACTTCAGAACTATTCAGAACTTTTCCTAAATGGTTATTATTTGCAGCAAACTGAGAAGTTTAAGGATGATTAAAATAAATATGTCACTTAACACTAACACGTATAAGCACTAAGCTCTAAAAAGAGCAATTGAAATTCTCCACGAAAAATTACAGTTCCAAAAAATTATAAATATGTATATGTAATTAAAACTTGTGTCCTTATTATTTTTAGTATTAAAAACACCTAAATATATGCAAAATTATTTTTAGTATTAAAAACACCTAAATATATGCAAAATTATTTTTAGTATTAAAAACACCTAAATATATGCAAAACTACAATTTATATATGTTGGGAGAAATAATAAATCTAGCATTATTATTCATTCAAATCTAGTACATATCTAGTTCTAGGAGTATGACAAGTTATGATCAAATTATCATCCTTTTGTTCTACTGAAAATTTGTAATTATGTAGATATCATGTTTTGGCAAAGTTCAACAGATTTATTTCTGATATTTACATTATTATGAAATTTTGCTGAGAACAGGTATTTTTGTGAGTACAGGTTACATTAAAATTGTCTTCCTTTATTCAATGAAAAACTACATAAAAAATATTACATTTTTCAAAACACATAAAGTTTAAATGAGCCATTTAACCAAATAACTTAAATGAATTTTAGAAAATTTAATATTTAACACAATTAGTTACCAAAGACATAGAAACAAGCATATTCTGTAACATAACATAAAATGTTTTATGAAAATTGTAATTATGAACCAAAAATCATTTACCATGTAACAGATGATCCTTTATAAAAAAAAAAAAATCTACTACAATCATCTACTTATCTTCTTGAATTTTTATATTTTTAAATTTTTATATAAATAAACCAAATTTTCTCATTATATACCAATCAGTTTATACTTAAATATATGTAAATATACCAAAAATATTATGCGTTTTTTTAACAAAAAAAAAAAAAAACATTTCATAATAAAAACTTTTTTATATAAAAACTTTTAAAACAAATATAATAATTTTGAACAATTTTTTTTTATATGTTTTTATTTTTATATTCTCTCTAAGGGACACTTTATTATCATCCAGTTCCCCCAAAAAAAAAAAAAAAAATGTTTTATATTTAATCTAAATATAGCCACAAATATGCTTGAATAAATCTAAAAGAAAATTAATCTTTGTAACACATCCGATGGGTTTATGAAACAAAACGTTGACGGTTAGCTTTAATATTAATATCAATTTATTATAATCTACCTTTTATAGTTGGTTCTTGTGGTAGCCATATACGTACAATCAACATTGTATTTTATATCTGTTTTTTTTTTTTTTTTTTGTATTTTTGTAAAACCATTAAATATAATGTCCTTTATAACTCATCCTACATGGTTAAGTAAAAAAAAAAAATGGATATATTTGTATATAAATAACAAAAAAAAAAGGACATATAATAATTCACGCAAATGTTACGTGTCCAATGTATATAACCTTGAATTGAAAAATAAAATATATATATATTATTAAGATTGTCTCGAAAATTTTATATAAAATATTTTGTTTAAACATAATAATTTATATCTTATTTGTATAGAATAAAGTTTACTTTGTGATCATTTTTCCTTTCTATGGTTGTGACAATTACAATTTATGTTTATATATTTATTACTTCACTTATTTATTACAACATTATTTTTCACTATTTGATAAAAGCAATGTGGTTGGTTTACATAAAAGAAAGATGTTAAAGAAAATAACTAAATTTTTTTTTTTTTTTTTTTGCAATTTTAGATTATGTACTAAACACAAAATTCTACAGAAATATGATATTTTTCTTATGTTTTAGATTAAAAAAAAAAAATTGTGTACTTTATTTAAATTTCATGGATATTAACAAAAGAAAATAATAAAATAAAAATAAATTTTATTTTTTATTATGTGCAAAATATCAAAGAACATTTAATGTACCTTAAGGATAAGATTTATTTAATGTTCGTATAATTTACCCACAAAATACCTGCACTTTGTTTTTATATACATAATCAATGTACTAAGAAAAACTGTTTGTATGCATTACAATTTTAGATAAATATGTAATAAGAAAAATTAATTATTAAAATTTGTCAGTTTGTCTGTCAAATATTTTTAAATTAAGTGAAATTGGAAAATTAACAAATTATATTAGAAACACCTAAATATATACTAAAATTATTTTATAACTAGTCCTAAATATATGCAACAATCAAATTAGTCACTCCCACTCCTATAGTTTCCCTTTCCACTACATATTTTCAACATAAGTAAAAAAGTTATTTTGCATGATAATCAGAAAGAGTCGTCACTGCGTCCACTATAATTTGCTATCAATTTACAAAAAAAAAGTCTTATCTCTGTGCTTCCATTCGATAATTATCGTCATATTAGCTGTTTAATCCCGAAAGGATTGAACAGCTAATATGACGATGATGATCGAGTATATCGTTTTCAATTGTTCGGTTCTTATTTTGCCGCTATAAGTTACAACTGGTCTTATTAAAGTTTTGTACATAATTGCTTTAGTCGTTCTCAACAGAAGTTTTGACTGAAGTAATTTCATGTATAAGACTCAAAATTCTATGTTTTACTGTCGCATTAACATCATAGGTTTTAGTTATTAATGATCCTACATACTATCGGTGTTAGATCCTATGATCTTCAAGCGAAACTTCTTTTGAAGGTAATGTTTGTCGCATTTGCACAAAAATGTGTTCAGCTGTTTCATTACACACTTTCTCGCAGTTACAAAAGACTGTATATTCTTAGAAATTATTTAGATTCTTTATCGACATAATACGGTAGCTCCAAAGTTCATGTTCAAATGAGTTTGCCCACATACCATTCAAATTAGAGAATTAATCCATATTTTATTTGATATACTGAAGATTTATAAACAAACCCACGATTATTTTAATAAAAAAGATATTTTGTAAATTATCATAGAAATTTTCCTTTCTTTACAGCGATAAATATCATATTTTTCAAATTTTCAAATAAAGAAACTTAATATGCTCTCCCAAAGGAATAACTGATATCTAATATAATATTAAATCAAAAACAGATTTCTTTTTGACATTTTGACTTTTTTCTGAACTTTTCGCTGGTAAAAGAAATTCCAACATAAAATAAAACTTATTTTTTTTTTTAAAAATAAAATTCAATGTTTTCAGAAATTCGATAATTCAGTAAAAGAATATTGTTTTATGTTTTTTTATATTTGCCTTTCTTTTATCTCCTAGTTTAAAACAATATTTTTTTTGTAGCATATTTTATCTTTAACAGGTAATATTACAAAAAAAAATTTAAAATAAAACTTTATTTTTTAATATTCATTATAATTTTTATAATTTACTTTAACATGCAAAATTTAATTCTTTTTTTCTTAAATTATTTGTGCAGTCAATTTGATTAAAATTAATGTAATTTTTTTATTATACTAAATTAATTATGTTAAATCACGTATAAGTCATAAATAATAATCTTTAGAATTTTCATAATTTTATTTAAAGCTTATATTATTTATGCAGTGGTAATTTTATTGTTTTATTGTATTTTTGAATATGTTGAGAAAAACAAAACATTTTTCTATTTCTTCTTTCACGAAAAGGGTGAAAAATGAGTTTTAAATGAGTTTTTTTACCCCAAAAGAAATATATATAAAAATTCGTGTTTTTAATCGGTATAACAAAATATACATATATAAAGATTTAAATTTACATAAATATTTAAAGATATAAATATTAAAAAAAAAGTGTATTTTTTAAAATGTCGAGAATTTCAAAAGTCATCTAACTAGAAAATATTTTTAGAAAGAGGTTGACGGAATTTGAAATATTTTTAGATTATGTTAGTGAAATATATTACTAATGACTTTAATTTACTACTAAAACAAATATGTTTTCAATTTTTTTCTCTTAAAAACGTTTTAACAAATACTTTTTTAAGAAAACATTTAAGAACTAATAAGAATAGGAATAATGATATATTTTTTATAAAACTTACGGGTTATTATAAACTGTTGTGAATGTTATTTAGAGTATAGTGCTTTTTATGATATTAGTAATAAAGATACGTCAATCATATGAAAATAAACAACATTAGAGTAACTGAAACAAACAACACGCAAATCATTCATTTAAACTTTTAACATTTTATTGCCACTTCGTATTTATATTTTAGCTTTTTTGGTTTTTAATAAATGAGCTGCAAAATAGCCTTGTGTTTTGAGTAAACTATAACTTTTGCATTGTTTTCAGTTGTGTTGTCACAACAGTATTGAATTCATCGGACGTGTAGACACGTCCATACCCCGCTCCAGCGTGCCAATTTTTGAACAAGTATATACTTACAACCATAGCACCGAAAAGGTTAATAATTATGTAAATTACGAATTACCAGTAATAATTTCTTTTGCCGAAACAGAAATTGAAATTGGTAAAAATTTAAGAACATTTGATCGTAAGTTGTCATAATGAAATGCTTATGAAAGCTTAATTCTTGATTAGAAATATATTTTTTGTTTTAGGTTAGTTTAACTATTAACTACTTGATTCGTATGCCAAAAATTTTCAATTTATCATTTATATATGATTCTGTTGTCGTTGTCATTTGTCAATGCTTTGGCAAATTATTGAAATAATGTTTTGGCAAATTGTTAAAATTAATAAATCATTAATAATTTGTCAAAACATGTCTGTATCGATGTTGGTCTAAGTTACTCAGCTTTAAATGAGAGTACACGCAATAAAATTACAATAAAATGTAATTCAAGAGCGGGAAAAATGCTAAGCTAACGGTGGAGACCATTTGGTTACAACGATGGAGGCCATTTGCTTGCAATTAAAAGTTTCTTTACTCTAAAGAAATTATAGTTCGGAATCGGAATCCATATGAAATTTGTAGATCCACAGTGGAATAGAATGTTAGTATACCATTATTTCATTAATAACTTCTTCGTGAAGAAGATGGGGCTCCCTCATCATCTTCACGAGAAGTAGAGCCAAGGAGAAGTTATTAATGAAATAAGTAACTTACCGAACAGGTTACAGAACTAATCTATTCAAACTTGTACCCACATCAGGTAGAAGTAGAACCTTTAAACAGATTGCCTAAAAATTTTGTTACTATATTCCGTATGAAACCACTGAAGTTAGGAGCATATAATATTACTTATTTTAGGCTAGTAACAAAGGTTGAGCTATATGGGTTTTAAGACAACAGAAATCATACTACTACCTGGTACCCATTCTGAGCTGTCGAAAGCAAGAACTTTTATTATGAAAAATAAAGTATAGTTACATTTCCCTTCAATTTCTTATTAAACAATTTCCTACAATTAAGCTGAACCTAAAAACAAATCCAATTCTTTAATTTATGATAAAACTTTTTTATTAAATTTATTAATCAACATATTTTATTTTTGTTATTTCTGAATTCATTTATACGCTTAACTAAACACAAATTGATTAGTTATGATGGCGCCTTCACAAGAATTTTATTAACAGAAAAAAAAAATTTTATTTTATTTATTTTTATTTATATTATTTTAACAAATTTACTGATTATCTGAATAAATTATGATGTTGTTTTTTATTTTATGTAATTTTCTTTTATAATTTTAAAAGAAGCAAATAATTAAATATTCATATATTTTAATTATTTTCGTTATCCTGATTTTGGTTTTGGAATTTTTATTTTATTTGTTGTTGGCAAAGCAAATAAAAAAAATTCAAAGCAATTTAGCTTATCTCTTCATACCAAAATTAAATAAAATTATAATTTTTCTCATATCCAAAATAAATATAAGATTATAATATTTACAAAAAAAAGGCAATTATTTCTTAGAAAAAAATGATACACAAAAAAATTATTAAACTTTCTAACTTTCTAAACTTTAAACTGGGTCAAAAGAAAATTAATTTTCAAACTATAAAATTGAAATTAATTTCCTGTATTTTTTTTTTGTTTTAAATAAACTATCATAAGAAGATCTTTTATATATTTTAGAAAATATCGCAATTTGAGATAAATTGATCATAAATCTACACTTTATGCTCAAATATGTTCCGGGTATAATTATTTGAACATTAAAAAATGATTAGAAAAAGAAAATCTTTCAATTTTTTTAAATTGCTGTAGGCGAAACTGCCTGTAAGTTTAAATGGGGCATAAACTGGCTTATTATTTTAGAGTGCTAAGAGATTTGAATATGGCGTACTTTCCTGGTATTTTAAAGCGGAAATTCCTGGGAAATTGTCTTTAATCATATTTCGCGTGAGAATAACCGTAAATTCCAGGGGGAAAAAAACCTTTTTAAAATCACCATTGTTTATTCTAATGTGGCTATTATTAATAACTTCTTCAATTTAAATTCAACATTTTTCTTCCAAATTAAACATTTTTTAAATTAAAATTTATCATCCATCGATATCCGTCATTTTCAAGTAAAAATTATGCGAAACAAAATTTAATGAAATGTTAGGGCTTTTCTTTTAAGAATACTAGTTGCTTAATTTATTTGTAATTCTAAATTTTTTAAAAGCATGATACTCGAACAAAATAAAAGTTATATTTGCACTTATTCATGTATTGCCTTTCAAATAAACTATAACTTATTTGAGTCCATAAAATACTTTCAGAGATATAAGTGTTATAAAAAGAAAGTAGTTTTTTATTCAGTTTTCTCGCAAACAAAACGATATAAAGTTAATATTTTTGGCCAGTTCTGTAAAAGCAGCACTTGTATCTCGAAAATTATTATACATAATAGATTTTACAAAAAAAATTATGTTTAATAACTTTTACCAAAGTTTTGACAATTTTTCGTTTCCCACGAAGAAAAAAAAATCGGGAAAAGTTACTGTCTACATTTGAACAGTACAAAATTACAATAATGCAAAATCTTAGATGGTTACCAAATTTATTATAATTATCGGTCAATTTGTAGCGTATTACTGCGATGATTTTTTCTAATCACAGAGCGAGTGATAAGAAATAATTTCAAACTTGCCTTTTTTATTGTTATTGAAAATCGTTAGAACTTTTTGGGTCACACAATCACTAAGATTTATTTCAAACGATAAATCTCGTTTTTTTTTTTATATTTAAGCGGATTTTAAAAACCTTTTTCTCGTTTGGCATTGAAAATAGATTTTTATTTGTAAATTAAAAAAACTGCCAAAACTAAACAAAAAACTTAATTCAAAATTTTAAATTTCTATATTTTAACCACAAATTATTTTACTTAATGACACTTCATTTAAATTAATGATTTTAATATTTCATTCCACAGAAGTATAATTATTATTCATATTTAAAATTTATCCCAGATATTAGAAAATTTTATAACTTTTACAATATTTAATGAATGCCAAAAACTAAAATTTTAACAGTGCTAGAATATTTCATGTAAAGTTATTTTGAAAAAGTTATTATCTTTTTTCGGGGAATAATTTGTCCACATATAAAAAAATCTATATGCATATTCTAGAAACTTTATCCACATTTTGTTTATGTATAATAATTTAACAGAGGTTAACAGATGGCCTTTATTAGTGCAATTTATTGTGTAAATATGTCAAATAAATATTCATTAATCATTCCACGTTATTAAAAAAGATATTTGTTACTGTCATGAGAATGTAGAAACTTAAAGCTACAAATTATTCTCATTTAGAAAATAATCTTTAAATTTTGTGGAAAATTTTTCTAAAAAAAAAAAACTCAAGTCTTTATTATTGTTTTATCTTTAATGGTGCAATTATTATTTAGCATACCTTTAGGAACAATTTATTTAAAATATTCATTTAATTTTACATTAATCTTTAAAATGTAATTTGTTATGGTAAATTCGCAACAAATTTAACTTCAGAAATGCTGAAGGAGGACAATTTTTTTTTAACACTCAAACATTCCCTTTAAATATGAAACCTCTATTTCTCTAATTCAGTGCTATGACCTTCTTATGAAATCCCACTAACAAACGATAGAAAAATCAATTATAATTTTATATTAAAAAAAAAAACATAAAAAAGGATACAAAATATTATACGAAAAAAATTATTTTATTCAAAAATAAAAAAGGATTGTGAATTATTAATAATTTTTTTTGAAAAGAAATCAAAAAAATTTATACTGAAAATTTTATGAAAAATTCAATATTTTTATTATATTGAAAATTGTAGATTTTCAGAAATAAAATTAAATCATTTTTCTTTTTTCTTATTGTATTTCTCATAAAATAAAAGGTCCTTTTATGGATAAAACAAATTCTTTTTATTTTTATTTAAGAAATTAATGGTTGACTAATTTTTAGGATTTTTCTTAATTTATTTTTTATTTTATTTAAACAAAATAAATATTCTTATACAACTAAAAAAACACATTTCTGCTTGTGAAGCTGAAAATATATTTGATTATGGCAAAAAAAAATCGCAGAAAAAGGATTATAAAATATTTGATTTAAAGAATAGAAACAAAAAAAAAACTAATCATTTCGCTTCATTTCGTGAAAATTAAATATTTTTTCAACCAAAATTATTTTAATTAGTTTCACAAATGAATAAGCAAAAATTATAAGGAGTATGTTTATATTTAATAAAAAAAAAACTATAATCCTGGCAAAATTAAATACTATCACTAATATAAATTAATATAAAATGAAAATGATATTTTACGAAAATATAGAAGAGAAAAACAAATATTTGCTTTAAGTAACTAAAATTAATTTGTTCACAAAATGTCCTACTAACAAACAACACTTTTCCACTTATAATGGCAGCCTTCAATTTCCTACCAATTTTCATTTAATTAAGTTTCTGTTTTGAATACAAAAAAAAAGAATGAAGTTAGTATAAATATTTTTGTATTTGTCTGTCTATATTTTATCGCTAATATGTTTTACGATATTCGTTTTTACTTATTACTTTTCTGTTGAACACTAAAGCATAGATTTTTAAATTGACAGACTTAAGCTTAAATTTTAAAAGCGAATTTATTGCTTTGTTTTTAATAACTTTTAAGTCAGGGACATGAAATTCGGTCTAAGAAGTGTGAAGTAAAGTTTTACATACCTTAACCCCCGCATAACGTGGAAGTTACATTCTACAGAAACAGCACATAATGTAAGTAGGCGAAATGCTGCTCCAATACGAACAAGGTGTTACGTTAAAAACATACCTAACATTATTTAAAAGTATTTAACAAAAAAAAACTATTTTTTAAATTCGTAAAAACAAACAGCCTTTACACATTCACATTGAAATTGGCGAATTATGTAAAAATTCGCTAATCATAAATTTTTATGAAAGTGTATATATGTTTATCGCGGTATGCAAGTACAGAAGTCCGTATTTATCAAGAGAATCGTTAAACAACATTAAAAGTAATTTGAAATTCCTTGAAATCGCTTTATTAAAATTCCACGTTATGCAAATGGCGCATTTTGAAAATAGTGTTATATTCAAACCGTGTTACAAATATACCACGTTATACGAGGGCCAAATGCTATCAGTATACATTTTTTTACCTGCCTGACATAGTTACAGATTTTTGGTGTAGATTAATATTTTAAATTGATTGTGCCATTTTTTTCTAATTAAATACATAAGAGAAATCCTTAAAATTATTAGTTTCTGTTTAATATTGATCATTAAGAAAATATAGTATCAAATTTCGAACGTTTTTATCGATTTTATTAACCAATTTATTAAAATTTATTTAACCATTTATATAAAATTGATTAAATGATTAGTACTTTAGATAAAAACAAAAATTAATTTTTTTACTATTTTTATCAAAAAACTCGACTCTTAAAAACAAACTTAAAATATTTTCGCAACGCAAACGTTAATAAATAGTTGAAAAGAGAAATTTATGTCTATTTGTAATTAATCAAAATTTTCTACTAGAAATAAAATATTTTTATTAATTTGATTAAATTGTATTTTAAATATTTCCAAAACTTTAATATTTAACAAGTATAATTTTTTTATTTTACAAATTATACCTAATTTACCATTAAATATAACTTTACCAACTCTGCATGACTTCTTACTTATATATAGACTATAAGGGTATTAACAACTTTTACAAATAAAATATATTAAATACATTTCTTTTTTATTAATGTAACGCGCCTTGATAAATCCAAAATGATTTATTACCTTTTTATAAAGTCATTGCTGCTAGAAGGTTCCAAATTATACGAGGTTTAGAATAATATAAATTTTATTTTTGTAACATGTTGTTCAATAATCATTTTACGCCTGTAGGTATGCATTTATATAAACATTTTGAATTTTAATCAAGTATTTTTTTAGATAAAACATTTATTTATTACTTATTTTATTTAAAATTTTAGTCAAAATATTGGAGCTATAAGCGATGCACGTTCTAGAATTTAGAAATTATGGTATTTTATAATAATAAAATAAAATTCTTAATATTTTCAGTACTATTTGAATATTTCAATGGTGCATATCGCGACTTTCAAATGGCTTAGAAATGCTTTATGTTTCGTCAATGGTTTCTTCATTAAATTGAAATTTCAATTGTATATAAATTTCAAGTTCAACAATCTAATGGCTTTGAATGGTCAGAGATTTGTTGTAATTATAGCGATTGCGTGGGAATGAGACCACCGTCTAATAATATAACTCAGAGTATTGTTAAGTTAAGGTATGTTCTTCATACTAGATTTATCAAAAGCGGACAAAAGGCACCGATTTTTTTCATTTTTGTTTATAGCAACTACAAAATTGTATCATTGGTAAATTAGATGATTAAATGTTAACAATCGGAACCATCCAAAATTATCTCAAAATGTCAAAAATATATAAATAGTATAGTGTTTTGGCAAAGTTCCATAGAATTAATTATTCTCCAAAAATTACTATGCTGATTAGAGTCATTATAATAATATATATTTATATTGCATACTTTCAGGCTAATTACCTAATAATAATTTATTACCATTTTCTTATTATAATTTCTAATTTTTTCATATTTTTTTTTCCTTTAATAATAAATTATAGTAATTAAAAAAATTTCGTTACACTTTTTCAATTATTCGATGTTTTTCTGTTTTTTATTTTCCAATTTTTTAATATTTTCCATTAATTTCATTCTTATTACTAATTTGAAATTTCTACGTAATTAAATTACAACATAATTTTACTAATTTCAGGAATTCCGATTTTCATTTTTCATCATTAACAACAACAACAAAGAAAATACATTAAATAATACACAAAAAAAAAAAAAATGAAAATGAAAATTATTACAAAAAAAAATTTTCTTACAGAATTAATAAATTTTCTTTTATATTTTCTTGTTTCTGATTTTCCTACACTTAATTTAATGACATTTTTACTGAATCGTAATTCAAAAAAAAAACAAAACAAAAATTAACAAAAAAAATTTTTATGGTGACTTTTTGTTTGAATTTTCCACTTTTTTTTTTTATTTGATTCTGGATTATATTAAATTCAATACTTTTCTTTTTATGTTCATGTTGGTGAAGAAAAAAAAACATAAGTAACAAATGAAATGTAAAAAAAAAAAAAAAAAGGAAATATGAAATTTTGTATCTCTATGAAATTTTGTATGTATTTTTACGCGTAGGTAGAATATGCCGAATTATATAACAAATTCAATTTATATTATTTAATCCAATTTTTTTTTGTGTGTGTAACTTACGTCTTCTTATAGACTAAAATATCTTATAGATATAATTTTAGTATTTTACATTAAAAATCGTGCAATAATACGTGACGTGAGATCCCTTATTTTTCAGTTTCTTACATTTTTTTTTTTTTTACAAAATTTTCTTTTACAATTTTATGTTTTTTTTTTTTTTTTTTGGGTTTTTTTCCCCTGATATCCTGACTAATGACTTGTAAAAGAATATATTTTCTTTTTTTTTTTTGGTAAATTATTAAGCAGAAAAAAAAATTGTATATATTTTCAGTATATTTCAAGGATGTCAGCCATATTATACAATGGGTGAATAAATGAATTTTCATTATCGCATTTATTCATTTATTTTGGCATGTGTTTTTCTTTTCAGGAAAAAAAAAAAAAATTATCAACCAAAAACAAAATAAACAACGAACAAAAAGGTAGGTTACTTAATATTTGAAGGAAATGTCCTACAAGTTTTAAAAAGAAATAAAAAACCAAAAAAAAACTTTACAGATTTTTATACCTGTACAACATAAAGATATGTATACAAGTAACAAAAATAATTTGATTTTTTTTTTTTTGTTGTGGCATTTATTTAATTGAGCAAAAAGAAAATTTTTTGTATCAAATAGCATAAAAATAAACCATTTGAAAATTAGTTACCAACATTCTGAAAATTAGAAAATTATATTTAATAAGGAGTGGATGTACGAATTGGGTGTACAAGTGGGAAGTACGATAATGAATAATCCAATTAATTTAATCATTGATATTACGACATTTTTAAAAATAATTATTTTTATTTCTTGTTTAAGTTATGATTTGAGAGCGAAGTTAGACATTGGGTTCAAGGCTTTGTCGAGAATTCCAGTCTCACGAATTCTTGAGACTTTTACAATTTTAATGTCTCACGTTTCGTATATCAATATTTAAGTATATTCATTCCTAATTAAAGTCTATTTACGTTTAATTTTGTTTAAAGCCCCGCGCAACTTGATCCTCATCCAGGTTCTGATCCTGAACCTGCTTCTGATCCTGGTCGTGATAGTTATTCTTGTCACGATCAGGATCACGATAAATTTTGTTTTATATTTTATTTATGTAGTTTTGTAATTTTTGTATTTTATTTTGTGTGAGAAAATAAAAATATTCTCGAAAATTCTCGAGATTTTCGAGACATAGAACAGAAAATCTCGAAATCTCGAGAAATAAAATATGACCAGAAAAATAGTTGTCTCGAAAAATAAACAATCTCGAGAAATTCCAATTCTCAATATTTCTTATGTTAGCCTAAGTAGTGTACAATCTCAATTTTGGTTCCCAAGATTACAGTATTTACTCCAATTTAATTAAGTAAATTTTTATTATTTTTTGTTAGCAAAGCTTTTATTAGTTACTAGACATTTGTTCTTGTTGTTAGCAAATAGCCTCAACCTTTCGCATTTTTATTGTAATTTTATTTCTGGTACTCGTTTCAATAATTATTAAAGTTAAACCAACATCTGGAGTGTAATAATACAATAATACAATATTACTGACGTTAAGTAGAGTAAAACCAAAAAAAAAAGTTCAAAACTTTATTAGTATTAGTATCGCATTTTTATTGGCGAATGTTTATGAAATTGTTGTACCGACAAATATTTTTTTATAGTAAATAAAACATAATTTCTCACAAACTGCAAAGACACAACAGCTATCTTTCTCAGAAACGAATACGAAATGTCATTGACAATTATTATTTGTCGACAAAAAAATTATATTTTTTATAAATGTTTTTCTTATTTGTGACCAAAAATTAATATTTTGTTGAATTGAAATAATTTAGAACAAAACCGAATTTAGCCAAAAAGCATACATGATATCTTTTTTTAAAAGTTAGTACATAACTAATTATATAAAAAACTCTACAGAAAAAACTATTAATGTATGATAATGGTATCCTATTTATCACTATACCAAACTATATTTCATTCCCACAAGTTATATTACTAGAAAATCCACTGGGAATTAACTTGATATCCTTTTTGTGATCCCTTTTTTTAACAAGTCCATGTAATTTATTCTTTTAAAAAACCCTGCAAAAAAATCCTTTAATGATAATTGTCAGCATTTTACCACTATATATGCCTTACAATATTTTATTTTACTACTCGTAGTGAACTTAAATAATTCAAGTAAATGAAAACAACTTATATATCAAAGCTTTACGTAAAATATATTTTTACTCGAACATAAAAAAGAAGGTTATAACACTAATCTCAAAATGAAAAACGCACTTTAAACAAACGAAAATGAAACCCTCTTTTTTTGGTATAAGTGTTTGTATGTTAATTAAAAACATCACTTCTTTTTCGGTGCACACAAAGGATTATAGTCCAAGTAAATTACTAAAACTTTTCCAACTGTGTAGGTTTAACTATTATAAATTACTAAAAAAAAACTGCTTTTAGAGACAAAAAGCGACCATTTCCATGAACTTAATTTATGTGTCCACCCAACATAATGTTTTTTATGTATGTAATAATTTTCTAAATTTAATATCATTAAGTTTTTTCTAAACTTTGTTAGAGATTAGGGAAAATCAGCCTTTATTATGTTAGGTTTTTATATTTGAAAAAAAGGAAATAAATTTCCTTCTTTGTTTCTATTCTGATAAAAAAAATTGTTTAGCCCAAACTTATTTTTAAATAGCTGAACTTTCAGTTGGCTCAAAAGTGTCAAATTTCTTCTGCAGAAAAAGTATTAATTATTTAAGGAAAATGCGGTTGCTGGAAAAGTTTTTTTTCAGTGGATATTAAGGCAAAAAATTATGATTATCCCATTTTAAGTAGACAAACATTTTGCTTTATTGAAATCTATTTAAATCCTGTTTTTTTAGAATAATTATTCCAGGCCTTCACAAATGTTTATTTATTTATTTACCAAACAAGGTACAGATATTAATGAAATTTAATCTGAATATTATAATACTTGTTCTAATAGAACAATTCCTTACTCATAATTTCTTATAATATAATGATATATAAATTAATAAGCCTAAAAAAAATACGTAGAAATAATATTAGTTAATACTAATAACAGTTTTTCATTTAAAAGTAGAATTATAATATTTTACTATAATCAATTAATTTTCATTATTGATAATATGAAAATATTAGTTAAGAATTGAGTCCGTTTTTGTAAGAATCTATTTTTGTAAGTGAAAACTCCGTAACATGTATCGATTAGTTCATTTAACGAATACTCTGCATGGTTAAAAGTTTGCCTCGTCTTGTAATTTTCGTCTTCTTTAACGAATATTCTTTGAACGAAAATGGAATTTTCGTTTACGGTAACCTAACTCTTTACTACTTTTACATTTATTACAGCTAAGTGTCTTTAAAGCACTATTAACAAAAATAAACTAAATTCCTTACAAATATAATTTATTTACTGCTAGTAAATCTCGTTTACTGTAACTATCGTATTTATATTTTTAGAAAATTTTTTATCAGTTAAAGAAACTTTAATTTTATTAAACTTTAATTTCAATTTAAGACAAATAGAAAAATTTTCTTTTAGTACAACTCATCAAAAAAAGAAAATATATTTAAAAAAAAAAGGATAATTTCCTTTAAAAATAATAAAATAAATAAATTTTATTTTATATATTTTTTTCAACTTGAAAATAAATTAATAGTTGCGTGTTTCAAAGTAAAAAACCAAAAAAAAAAAGGAATATTTATATTTTTGCTTGTTTTGGTGTGAAATTATTGTTATATTTATGGATCATGATAATTTTTATAGCTAATAAATTGAAACAAATATTGTATAAAATTAATTATAATGTTACTACAAAGAGAAAATGTTCAAAAATCCTTTATAAAATAGAAATTACACAAATATAAATAATGTTTATTTAAAAGTAAAATTTTTTGGAATATTACATTTTCATAAAATCCAACAATTATACTTTCGTCTAATATAAATAAAGATTGTGAGAAATATTTCAAATTAAGTTTCTTCAATATTTATTTTTATTAAATATATCTTTGTATAGTATTTAAAAAGAAATATTAAAGAATTTAATTTAATATGATGAACTAAATGAATATTGAGATTATGTAAATATTTGAAAAGTTTTTCATAAATTATTTTTTAGAAATATATTGACAAAGATGTGAAATAAATTTAAAATATGTAATAATATGTAATTGTTAAATTATGTTTAATAATATTGAAAATTCTTTCACACAATTTTCTTTTTTTTTATAAAAATATAAAAATAAATATTTACATTTATATGGATTAACCAATTTTTAATATATTTCAACATTTATTTTGTATATATTTCAAATATTTTAATGATTAAATTCCGTAAAATTCTTACAAACATCAATCTTAATCCAAAATATTACGATACATATCTAATATAAATTCATATTATATCCTTAAATATTTAAATTTTTTACATTATTCAAATTACAATCAGAAATAAGGAAAACCAAGTAATTTTTTTTTGAGAATTTCGATTGGTAAATGGTAAAATAAAAAAACATATTCTTTAGTTTATACGATTTTAATGGAAAAAAATCAAATTTTTAAGGATTACAAATATCTAAGAATAATTTATTGTCGTAAATCTATAAAGTTATAAAATAAATTTAATTTCAATGACTTCATTCCACCAAAAAAAAAAAAAATTAACTTTATATATGAGTAATTATCACATTCAAGTTTAAAATTTTTTTTTTGGTTAGGTAATTAAGTATTAAGGTTATATATACAATTACTATTCCCAAAAAAAAAGTTTTATTATACTTTGATCTCAAAGGAATTAACCTAAAAAATACTAAGTTTAAATATTTATTTTTTTTGATTTTGGGAAGAGGACAAAAAAATTAAAGAAAAATGGTCAAATAAATCTACTAAAACTTAATATAAAACTTTTCTTACCTTTTTTTTTATTATTATTTTTTTTTTTTTTGCTATTTTTAGTCTTAAACACGACTTGGGAATAATTTTTTTTTTCGTCTTTGTATTATATTATCCACAAATAAGCTGTTGTCCTTTTTTTTGCACAAATTTAGAAAAAACAACACAAATTTTCTTTTCTTGTATTTTTTGTTTAAAAAAAAAAATTAAATTCAATTTTTTTTTTCAAAAATTAAATTTATCAAATTACAGGAAACATGGAAAATTTTTTTATTAACAATAATGAAAAGTCACAAAAATCGTTTATATATTTTTCATTTATGAATTTCCTTCTTTTTTAGTTAAAATTAATATTAAATTATTACACTGTATACTGGTTTTGTAATGGCTCTAAACAATTTTTAATTAAATTATTTATATTATTTCACTCATAAACTTTAAATCTTAATAATTAATTTTTTTCACCTAAATACAATAATATTTTAACTTATATACAATAAAGAATTTTCTAAAAACCAAAAATTAAATAAATAAATATATAAAAAGGATTTAAAATCAAACTTTTAATATCCTGTAAATAAAAAAAAAATATTTACACAAAAATGATGAATTCAATTACAATTAATTAACACAAATCGAAATTAAATAAAAAATGTTATTTTCTCTGATCCACTAAATAACCAAAAAAAAAAAAAAAAAGAACCACCAGGAAAAAACATAAACCTTAACACTTTTTTGTAAAAAAAAATACCATAAAATTTAACAAGAAAAAGGATAACATGTTTGTACCAAAAAAAAGGATAACTTTGGTTGTACTTTTTAATATAAATTTAACTTCGAGGCATTTTATTATCCTTTTCGAAAAGGAATTTTTCCTTTTTTTATTATTATTTATTATTATTTTCACACTTAAGTTATAAAAATTTTATGAATTTTTAAATTTAATTTAAATTATTAAACCGAAATATATTTAAATTTATTTTAAAAAAAAAATCGAAATCATATTTCAATAAGAAATAAAAAATGCAACTATTACAACCGGCGCCATTTTCTAACTTAATCTTCGAAAAGAGTGTTTCATAAAAAAAAAAAAAAATTGCTATGACTATGAAAAGTGAAAATTATTGAAAATTCTCTGGAAAAAGGGAAATTTTTGTATTGAAAATTAAAAGGAATTTTTTGATGAAAATGAAGGCAGTTTTGTTGATTGAAAAATGATAGAATAGAAGTAGAATATTTATTTGCAGAGAGTTGAAGAGAGTGAGAAAGTGCTTAAATTAAAAGAGAGTATGATATTTAAATACTAATACACTAAATACTATACTTATTAAGTCTACAATTATTTCGAGAGAAAGAGTTATTCTCTCCGTAAATATGGGAAAATTTTAGATTAATTTTTTTTTTGAATGAATTTTCTACAGACACATTTACAATTATGGGAAAACCCCATATACACGAATAAATAAATATGTATATGTACAATTGTACTTGACTGCTTTCTTACTTCTTCAATATTTTAATCGTCAATTTAGATCAAGATTGAAGAAACCTCGTAAATATTTAATAATTTATAATATTTACAGATCTAATACAATATATATTTATATTTTGTATAAGAATTTTTTGACAGGATCTCATAAACAAGTAGGTTTGAAAAATTACTTTATTTTTGGCACAATTAATTTAGCCATACACGGAAAAACTATGAAGATTGATTCTAACAAATCAGAAATGTCTGGTGCGTCGAAATTCCGGCATAGCAAAGAGTTTAAGGCTTTCTCACTCTGTTGAACCAACTTTATCTTTTCCGTCACATGGGCAACGCACAATAGGATATTTAATTTGATAACTAAAAATTATTGATAATAAACAATTAATTTTTGATTTTTTTAACTTAGTGTTTCATGGCACGAACTGTCAAAAAAATTATTTAGTGTTCGAAAAACCGTCACAAGAGTAAATTGCTTTATAAAAACCGTCGCAGAATTTATCAAATTCACGATTTTTCGGCCGATTTGTAAATTCAACTTTACACTCGTTTTCAGAAATTAAAAATATTTTGAAAATCAAAGAGTTTTTTGTCTAATATTATATTTTTAGAGAAACTTGTACCAAAATTTCTGCCTTCTTACTACAATTCCTAATAAAAATTAGAGCAAATAGACTTTATTAAGGTTATTCCTTCCGAGTCTAAAATACAAATGACATTTCTTTTCAATTTTTGCTCACTTTTTACTGCACTGATCAAAAAATAACAATTATTAATTTCACCAACATTATCATCTATCACTATGTACTAATATATAAAAAAAAAATTGTCTTCTTCAATCTTTTCAAATGATCTACCCTAAACGTTACCCCAAAAAAAGGACAATTTTATGAGTCAGGATATATTTTATTTAATGGATAAATTAAAATATATATACCCATACATATATATATATATAAAATAAAAATTAAATCATTTTACCCCTTATTTTATAATTTAATTTCCCTTCAATATTTTTGAGAAAGGAAATTTTATTTTTATTAAAATATATTTTTTGTTCTAAGTCAAAATATAATGAAAGTTAGTATAGAGAATTTTAATATTAGAACATTTTTTTTTTTAATCATATAAATTTACTAGTTTTTGATTCAATTTTAGTCAATAATTTAATATATTTAATTTGTAATCAAATTTAGTCAAATTAAATATATCTTTTAAAAAAATTTATTAATTTAAACTTTATATGTTAAATCTATCTAATTGAAAGAATATATTTTGAAATTTTAATAAATTTTAACACTTTTTTTCACAATATTTTATAGATATCTATTTGTTTTACCACAATTTTTATTTAAGGACTCTTAACATTATTCAAATTAGAATATAGAATAAGAAATTTTATAATTTGGTTATTGTATAATTTGAATTTTTTTTTTAAATTAGATATTTCTTTAAAAATATGTAAATTATACAAAAATTTAAATTTTTAAATTTATTTAAAAAAATAACCTTTTTATTTTATATTAACTTTTCAATTTTTTGAAGCAACAAATTAAAATGTTTGTTCCTTAGGAACAAGAAAAAGTATAACTAAAATAAAATTTCGATATTCTCTAACATTGAGACATCAAAAATTATTTCATTTTTACAGCATTTTACTCCAGCACAAAAAAAAAAGGGAAATTTTATCCTTAAAAGTTTTTTTTTTTTTGATTATTTGTTCAGTGTACTGTAAGGAAAATTGATGAAAAAAAACAAAATTATAATTTACTCTGAAAAAGGACTCTGAAAAACACAGTAGTGGAGCAACAGTTTTAACGGTTGCGCATTAATAATATCCCTGAATGAATGAAGAGAATTATTATATATATATATTTATATCTTTACATACAATCTGTTACATATACAATAAAGTTTATCCTTAAAAAATAAAGTAAAAAAAATTGTTGTGTTGATTATTTTTTTCTTCTTCATTTTAAATGAAGATTTTATTGTTGTTGTTATATATAAACTTTTGACTTTTCCACCCCCACATTGTCTCATATGGGCTTTAAATGTTGTTCCATTTATTTATTCATAATAAAAATGTATTATTTTTCTGGCTTTTCTTGTTCTAAAGATATAAACGTGTATAAAAAGGATTTTTTCAACACTGGATCTATTAAATGTGTTTGCCCCAAATTTTTTTTTTTATATATTCGATATAAAGATATTATAATTTTGCTGTTGATTCATAGGAACAAGAAAAAACTGAACAATATAAACGACAATTATACATATTTATTTTTTTAAAAAGAAAATCTACTAAAGAATTTACAAAATTTAAATAAAATGCAAAAATGAAAATATGAAATTTTTAGATAAAACTATGCAAATATAAATTTTGTTAAGTTAATTGGAAATTAATAATAAATTAAATATACATTTTATATCTATTAAAACCATAAAATGAATAACCATGGAAGCACCCTAAATATTTTTCGTCTAATCAAAAAATAGCAGTTCTCTCTCTGGTACTCGCCGAAATGTTAATGACATTTTTATGAAATATTAATTTAAAAACAAAAATTAAATTTCAAACCAAATTACATAAAAGAGCATTAAATAATTTAAAATTAAAATTTCATAATTTCAACTGTCATAAATAAAAAATACAACCATAGACGGAAAATTGGATAGTTTTATTCTCTTGACGCGGTTTCAGTGCTACATATTCTATGACTAAAATCTTTAAATTTTGTTTAGCAAAAACCGCATTTTGAAATGTAAATTAAAGTTTATTAGTTTATTAGTTGCTTACATAGATATTATTATATTTAAAATAATATTTTCCACTTGGAGATTCAACTAATCTCCTATTCTACATGAATCTAACGTAACATACTAGTTTATTAAATTAATGTGCAAATAAAATAATTTCATTAATTCATATTTACACCTTAGTTACAGTAACTAATATCGTGAGATCCTTTAGTAATTCAAAATAATCCTATGTTTGTGGTGGAGCACCAGCCTAAAATCCATTTTTTTCTTGAAAAAAAAATCTTTTTAATGATATATTTTCATAAATAATAATACATATAAAGAAAATTTTAAATTTTATTTCTATAAGCCATCAAATATAATTTTAATAGTATTTTAATTTAATTGCTTTCACTCCTTGTTGCAAAGCATATTTCAATTTCCTTGTTGCAGAGCATATTTTAATGTATGTATATTATATATTTATTATTATTATTTGTATTCAAACCTATATTGATTTCCAATTTATCTCGTATATTTATTCTTCAAAAGAATAAGAAAAACGTTGAAAAATATGTTTACGAAAAGTAAAAAGTTTTCGTCCCAAATTACGCGGATTTCTAAAATCTTTCCAATTAAAATACACCGCATAAACTTTGTAAGATTGTAAGAAAACAATTTCTTTTTCACTTCCATTAGGAAAGGAATTCTAAAATATATTATTAAAAATAATTCCATTAAATATAATTAGTATACCTGATTACAAAATATCCTGACGAGAACACAATCTATAAAATTATAGAAAATCTTTTGAAATTTTTAAAATACTTAAGCGTATTTATTTATTATTTTTATTTTATATGTTTATGCATAAATTATTTAATTTAAATTTAATATTAAATAAATTTATAATATTTCATAACTTATTACATTTTCTAGATTTACGAGAATTTGATTTTTCCGGTAATTTTAACAATTTACATCCTTGCACACAACAGTCATACATTTTTTCAATATTACATTTTCAACACACACTTTAACACTATTAAGGATTTTCAGTATAAATTTATTTTCAATACTTTATTTATAAATTTACTTAAATCTTAGGTTAAAATTTTATTTTTAAATTTTATTATATCGTAAATTGTTTGTGTTTGACAACTCAAAAAAAATGCTTGACGTTCAGGATGAGCAATGAGTGCAGGGGCAAAACTATACTATAGCTACCCTGATATTATATACTCAATTTAAACAAAGAATCATTTATAGCTCAAAACGATTATAATAATAGTACATAATAATTTCAAGGTGGCAGAATATCCTACCATTTACTTAGTTGAAAAGAATGGACAATCTGGCAACCCAAGTACATAATTTTAAGTTTAGTTTGAAAAGTTTCAATTAATTAGAATTAATTTACTACAAAAATTGGTGTCAATTTGCCAAATATCAGCTATTTTTTTTATTTATTATGGCCATAAGTCTTATTCTAATCAGCCTCGAAGATTACTAAACTAATTTAATCCTAGATTTATTCAATTTTATTTATGAATATTTCCATTAACAATTTTTGAAATATCTCTTCGAGTTTCCTAAATTCCTTTACGGTTCCGGATAATGAATAATTCAACAATTTAGAGGACGTGTGGTGGAAAATATTTTAATGAAAATGTTCAAATGCGGCAACGAAATTAATTTGATAATTGTATACGATGTAAAATTTAATTATAGATTCAATAATTATTATCTACAACAATAAACTTTATTCTAATTAGACTTAAACAATCACAGCTCATAGTAATATCCTTGCTATTTCAGTGTTATAACAGAGATAGAATCGAAGTTGTTATGGATATAATCTGTTAACAATTAAACAAGTTAATCTTTATTAAATTATTTGTAGAAATTACGATCAGGGAAAGCATAAATAAACAAAATTTAAAATTAGTTAAATTTTCATTTTTTTTTGTTTTGTTATTAAATATTCTTCGATTCTCTTTTTACATTTATATTCTCTGTCTGTAATGATAAGCTGGCAATCATAAATTTTTACGTAAATATTAATTTTTCATATTATTTCATAAAAGAAAAAAAAATTTCCTTTTTAATAGAAAACCAAAACATCATAATGTTAAGAAGATTTCCTTGATTTATATAAAAAAAAAAAGATTTTCTTTATTTATAATTTTTTGGTATTTTTTTTTTTTCATGATTTTTTATATAAATAATTTTTTTTTTATTGCTTTAGGTCACGTCTTGAAAATACGTAACATTAAGACACAACATAAAAAACAAAAAGTTATGAATCAAAGATATAATGTATATAAAAGGTAAAAAATAAAATTAATAGGCCCATAATGTTATCATATCATCATGATTCACATAAATTTTCTACCAAAGATTATGGAAACAAAAAGAAAATTATTTTTATAACCAAGAAATTTTCTTTAAAGTAAACACAATTTCAATATTTTAATAGAATAGCTAAAATAATTGAAATAAATTAGAATATTTTTTTGTTTATTTATAGCAACAACAAAAAAAAAAATCCATAATTGAATTAGATAGACGGAAATATTATAAAGATACTATATATTAATAAATTTAATCAATATAATATTGACATAAAATAGGTACATAAATTATATGTCATCAGAGACATAAGAAAATATTTCCCATTAAAATTTATCCTTATTATTTTATAACGATAACAGTCCTTATGATAATTTGGCGAAATACTGAAGAGAACAATAGGTCATTATATAAAAGAAACATTATTTTCTTTAGATTTCCCTTATGTAATATAAGCATAATTTTCTGAATCTAATTATATTATAATATACAGTAACAACAACAAAAAATAAACTGAATCGGTGGCGTAGTGATAATTGAAAGAAAACATGCTGTAGATATATTAGGTCTATATTTTAATTCCTATCTGAGAAGACAATGTTCCACTAAGTAGACTTGAGTTTAAATAAATATCAATAATAAAACTCGATTATTCAGAAGCCTTACAATCAAATAAAGATTTGATTGTAAGGCTTCTGATTAATCCAGTTTGCAGTAAACAAATCTCTCATTCTATAATATAAAAGTCATTAGCCTATTGCAATTAATAGTTTCTGCACTATAAAGAAATTTATGCTTCAAAATCCATAAAAAAAATTAGTTGTGGTTTTCTAATGGAAAGAATATTTTTGAACTAATTCATTTATCCTTCAGCTATTCGTTCTGAATTCCCATTTTGCTTTACCCCGAATGCACTACAGTTTCTGCGGATTGAAAATTCGCAGAAACTGTTTACGCCTCTTACTGCATTCAAAGCCTTTCGATCGTAAAAAAAGGTGGAAAGTCCTGTACATAAGATAGATATTCAAGACTTTCTATCTATTATAGAGAAAGCTATGAACTATGACATTTCAGAATGCCCAGGCCGATGAGGATTATTAATCTATAAGGGAAATAATTGGTTTTCCTATGTGACATAAATACACAGAAAGTTCTGAATATTTTTTGACATGATTCTGAATAGAAATAGATTGTAAATAGATTGTAATTAATATTTTCAAACTTTTACGAATGGTATACAAAAACTGAAGAATAATATTGTGCATGGAAAATTTTTATATAATATTTGCAAGATATGCTTTTCCTCCCAGACTCTTTTAGTTTGCTTAAAAATTGCTTTTAACATATTGATAATAAATATATTTATCATCAATATGTTGAAATCAATGGTGGATGCCAATGTTATCATTCAAACTGTAACGCCCTTGACTACTACATAAAATCCAGATTTTTTTTTTATAGTAGTCAATTGTTTAAATTACAGGAAAGAAAAATATTTAAATAAAAAAGAAAACTTTCATAACAAAAATAAAAGAAGGAAAAGCACGTGTGGTAAGTAGCTATTCATTAGCAAGCAGAAAGTAAAAAAAATATTAGCTGAAAATAATTACTTTCATTATGTCTTTTTGTTTTGTTGAAAAATATTTATCATTAAACTTAAAGGCACAAAAATGCAAAAACAAAAAGATGGTTAATTAGTTTGAAAACATTTTTCTTTAGGAATTCAGTTAATTAAATATAAAATATGCCCCTTGGAATGTTAAATAAATTCATCATAAAAAATAAATAGATAAATTAGGTTGTTTAAATAATAATTTAAACAAAAAAAAAATTCTGAAAAAATATTTTATAAATTAATGATGAATATTTGAAAATTATATAATAATTAAAAAAAAATATATATATAAATTACAGAAGGGATTAAATATATATTTATTTTATATTTAGTAATTTTTCTAACAATTACTAAATTCAAAATATATATAAAAGTACAAATTTGATTATAACTTGATGAACTGTCCGCTTAACGCCTCCAATTGAAAAATTAAATAAACTCTAAATACATATTACTTTTTACAAATTTCGGAAACACTGTATTGTACCTTTAAATAGTCAGTAAAATTAAGTCGAATGTGAAATCCAGTGCCTTTAGACATTTAGCTTGTCCACAAATATTGTTGACAACTTATTATTTTAAAAAGTGTGACTAGGTTGTTTATGTGGTGCACATTCAGTAGGGTCATTACAGCTATTATTAGAAGGTTATTTCAATATTATTAGAAGGCAGTAACTCCACTTTTTATCATTCCGAGATATTTCGGAATATAATAGAACTTACAGATAAGAACATCAAACTAAATTATAGTTGTTATCTTAAATTTGTTATCTTAAAATTATCTTAAATTTTTAAAACCGATTTACTCCACCTTGAAAATAAACGGTAACATATATTAAAGTTTATTAACTTGAACAGAGTATTGTGCACAAATATAGCCTATTGGACGACCTCTCCTTTCCTGACCTTTTTTAGACGGTAAATACACAAATTTACCGCGAATATTTTGTACAATTTCTCATTTTGTAGAGTGATCAATAGTCATTTTATAAAGAGAATCACTCTTACTATCATTAGAGCCTATGATTATGAGGTAATTTCTAAGTAATACAATATTTATAAATTAAAATTTTTAAAAGAATACTATATGTATTAGACCTGCAGGCTGCACAATCGATAAATACCGATTCACCGAGGCTGTTATGTACATATATTTGCCTATTTTATGACCTCCCGATTTCTGGCATAAACCTTTAGCATTTAAAATTCATAAATTTTTTTTCAATTTTAAAAATTTCACAGAAATTGTTTACATTTTTAATTTAACATTATACTTGTCCACACTGTTGTACCACCTAACAGACAAATGGATGAACAAGTGAAGCAATATATTTCACCTCTTTAATTGATAAATCAAACAAGAAAATTATTTTTATAATTAAGTCATAAAAATTAAAGAAAAATAAAATTTGAAAAATTTATTCCCGCATAATTTTTATTCATTTCCATAGAAAACTAATTATGCTTCATAAATTAAAAAAAATGTTTATTTTGCAACGAAGAAAAACTACCCCCAAAACAGTTCTCTTTGAGATTGTATAAAATAAAAGGGTTGTTATTTCTTTTTTTGTAATTTTTCATTTTTTTTTTTATTATATCTTGACGTTTTTATGTTGATTCTTTATCAAAGTCTCAAAGTCTTAAAAAAAAATATTTCTTTATTTTTGTTGGTTGCTGTCTTATGCTTTATGTACTTTTAAAATTATATACCTCTAGAGAGGTTAAGGGGTGTGCACAAAATGTACATATATCTAGGTACATAAAATATGAAGACAAAATTCATAAAATATGAAGATAAAGTAGTCCCCAATGAATTTTATAATTTTTGAAAAAATTATAAAAAAATATGTTCCAGATTAAATTAACGATTTTCTTTAATTAAATTAAAATCTTTTTATAATTTCTTGTCCATTTTGAAAAATTCGAATACAATTTAAATGTTTATATATTATTACTTTTAACTCATTTTATGTTTAATATTAAATACAACTTATTTTTAATTCAACTATTTTTATATTTTCCAAAACTTCTCTCAACTTAATTTTGAATTTATATAATTTGAATTTTCTAATAATGTTTAATTTACCAAAAAAAAAAACTTTAATTTAATCTGGAAATAAATTTTTATATCTTAGAAAATTATGTTTTATTTAAAGCATTTCTTTATTTCTTCTTTTATTACAAATAATTTTACAATTTTTATTTTAGAATTTTGTGATTTTAATAGCCTTTTGAAATGATTTCATTTTTATGTAAATTTTCTAAAATTATCAAATTCTGAAAATATTTATTATAAAAATTTAAATACATAAAAAAAAATAATACGTTAATATTAATTTTGATTATAATATTAAATAATTAATCATTGTACACCAAATACTACTATTTTAAGAGTTAATGTTATAAAAATATATTATGATTTTTCAGTTATAGAGCATAATGAAAATGTTAAAAATAATTTGGTCCTTAAAATATTATTAATTGATATTTCTTACGATTCAATTATGTATTCAAAATTTAGGAAATTTTGAATACATAATTAATTTTCAATATGAAAACTAACTAATGGATCATATTGAATATTAACAAAAACATAAGAATCAAGAGTTTCAAAATATCTAATTTTTAGTAATGGTGGAATTACCCTAAAATACCTGTAAACTATTAACAAAAATACAATAGTAAAAACTTGAAAACTAAAACAAACTTACGATTCGTCAAATTTATTTGGTCTAAATTCCAAATAAAAGAATAATCTTTAAATTAGAACACCAGAAATAAATGTAGTTTGCTAGTAAATTTCTTTACAAATTATTATTTGTTCTATAGTTAAAAATCATATTCAGGCCAACAAGAAGTCAAATTCATTCGGATTGTTGAGAGTATTTGTATTCTGAATTCCCTTACCCAAGTATATAAATTTTGTTCGCATATTCTGAAAATTAACGGCTGTAGTAATTACTTCTTTCAAGGTGTACGTGGACCGTACGTAAGAGCACAATCTTACGTAAGAGGAGAATTTCCTACCCTTAACTTAGTGTAGTTTGCAAAAATTATTTTATATTTTTTATGATACAATTAATAAGGAATTGCCATAATGACCACCAATCATTTTTATTTTTTTTAAATCATTTAAAGTTTGTATGAAAATTGAATTATTTTATATAAAATTATTTTTTCTATATAAATCCTAAACTTGAGTTGTTGGTCAACTCAAGTTTAGGATTTATAGTTAAATATTTCTTAGTTGTTGGTCTTTCATTCTACACTCAAGATTCTAAGGACTCACTTAAACTTGACCCTTAAAATTGGTTTTTGTACTCATTTCAGGGAAAGTGACAAATCGTCAAGGGTAGAATTATTGTTTAATGCTCGACTACTGTTAATATCAATTATTGTTTTTTTTTCATATGATTTCTCCACGTTTCTTTATTACTCTTCAAGAAGGTTCAAGTTGTAATAGAATATTCAGAAATTTTGAACGGAGCTATTGCACCATATAGCAAAAAGAAGACAAAAAATGTAGATAATTTATAAAATAATGAAAAAATTATGTTCATTTCTTTATTCCTTTTTCAATTTACTAAAAAACTTTTTCTTAATAATAAATTAGGATCGAACCACAAACCGCAATAAAGGTTTACCAAAAACACCCAAGAGGTGCTGTGATAAATTGAACGAAAAATTGAAAAAAAGAATTAGTGAATCGAAAAATAAAGAAGATAGAAAGGAATGAACATATTTTTTAGACTGGACACATACTAATATATAATATGGATAAGGACATTTATGGTATTCGAGAAAGAGATGAAGATTATTAAAATTGATTAAATTATCAAAGTAATTGCAATTTTTTGATAAATTTATTGATTTATTGAATTTAGTAAATCAAATCCTATGGAATAGAAACTGATTGGTTTCGAATTATAATTTCGTCGTCTTTGTGAATTGACCTGAATTTTGTTAATTTTATTACGAGTATACCCATATAAAATTAATTAAACTTTGGGCAACATTTTTCTGTGTGAAACAACACTCGAACCCAAACATATAATGATTATGTACGTTAAATACACAATTATCTAAAGTAAATCCTCAATTCAATAAAACTCTTTTAACCAAATTTTATATTAAAAATATATAATTTTGTCTAGCCCTTTTTTTAAATTACTGTATTCAAATTATTTAATTAAATTTGATTTAAACCATTATTTATAAAGAAACTAAATCAATTTAAATTCAATAAATGTAACAAAAGTTCAATAAATTTTCTTTCACAAAAACTTTTAACAATTTCCCTTTTTTTTTTTTAAAAAAAAGAAATACTTTTGAAATTTTCCCTTTTATCAATTCAACTTTAATAAGTTTTATATTTAAATACTCATTTCATAACAAAAAAAACATAAAAAATTACAATTTCACTTTTATTTTTATATACCTAAATCATTTTAAAAATATTTTCCTCCATCATTAAAAAAAAAAAAAGAAGATAAAAAAACTTACTTTTCTTTCACTTGAAAAACGTGAAATTTACTTAAGTTATTTATTTGCCATTTAAAATATATATTTTTAGTGACATTCCAATTTATTTTCGATATCTTTTCATTTTCATTTTTTTTTCCTGTGTGTTTTTTTTTAAATAAGAAGAAAATTTCTTTTATTTTTATACCTAAAAAATGAAATATCCTTGAAATCTGAAATGGTCGTCAAAATTTCACCCTTATTTTCAGTTATACGCGCGGGGAATGAAAAAAAAATAACGAAATAAAAAAATTTAAGCAAATTATTGTACCCCAGACAAGGAAAATTATATTCCTTTTGTATATACGTTGTACGAGTATCTTAAGAATATTATTTTTTGTTTTTATATATGTTAAATTATTCAGAAAGAAGAAGCAATTTATATTTTATGTGCTGGTATGGACTTGGTTTCGTAGTTGTTGTTTTTTTTCAATAAGGACCAGAATAAAAAATTTAGATATAATATATATGAGCTATTTTTATGAGGTCGAGTGAAAAAATACAGTAGAATCAATTTAAATAGATTTTACTATCTGGAAAATAAATTTAAATTGAGTAATAGTTAGCTTAGTATGTGTATATAGGAGATCATTAATTTTGACTTGAAGATATAAATATGTTTTGTAATGAGTTTGTTAACCAAAATTGTTTTGTCATGTTATTTGTCGTTTTTGTTTAGTAAAGCATCTAATTAAGTTGGTCGGCGATTAGAAAGATTATGTTTGCTGCTGCAACAAAGTTAGAACCCTCGTATTAAATTCCTTTCAGGACAATAATGGACGACTAATGGTCAATCTAAAGATAATGTACAATAATATGAATTGAATAAACTTCGAATGATAGATTAAATTAAATTATGCCAACTTTGAAGACTTTTACAGAAAATTTAAAATAACTTGACATTATTGTTGTGTTAAATATTGATCAATTACAAAATTTAAAAAAAAATTACAATTTAAGCTTTTATTCTGTAGTGAACAAACGTCAAATTTTTATGAAAAATAAGTATTGGTTTTAACTTGGTTCCCTTTGAAAGGACTTTTATAAATTTTTTAATAGTTCACACTGATATAGAAAAATTTTTACCACAAATGATATTTTTAAACAACCGAACTTTAATTTGCCCTAAAATTGTCAAATTTCTTTCCGAAGAAAAGTAATAATTAGTTAATGAAAATACGGCTATTGCAACAGAATTTCTTTTTCTGGAAATGAATGCTAAAGATTAGGATGTGGGCTGTTTTATTTTTTCAGGCCTTTACAAATAAAACATTTACTCATAATTTTATTATCGATACTTAATAGATAATTTTCTTATTGCTACTTCCATTTAGAACCGAGATTAATGTCGCCGACATGAATTGAACCCAGTACCAAACTCCCCTTTGTACAACCACCAGTTATTTATATATCATAATAAACTGTGAACTATAGGAGATCATACATTAAACGCAAATCTAATAGTTGGTATAGTTATTACATGTCTATTAGTTATTAATTTACCTTAAACGAGTATTTTTTAACGTAAATATAATTTTCGGTTACTTCAACCTAGTTCTTTAATTCTTTTACTACAAATCTTTGAAAGATTACGAGAAAAGAAATTTTATTTGCAGTAAAAGTGTATTTAAAAAGACTTATACTACATTCGTTGCAAATAATGTTAGTTTACTGCAAATATATCTCGTTTTAAAGCAAATGTGGTATATTTAAAAAGTTTTCATTAGACTTGTAAATTTACAGAGAATATCCAGAACATATAGGCATTTTTATAATTTTCAATTTAAACTTGACAGAAGTTTTGTTTAACTAATTCACACCGCAGCAATGTATTTAAAATTTAAAAAAAAAAAAAGAAGAAAAATGTGAACGATTGTTTCACCTTAATCACTTAATTATTGAAAATTTCAATTGCAGTAATATTAATTAAACCATTCCGTACTATATAATATTTTCGGTTAATCTTCAATTTGAAACTTTTTGACATCTTTTTGTCAGTCCGGTAGAACTGATTGTAATCAGAACTCTCACAGTAGTAGTAAAATTTATATCAAATGGAAAAACAATTCGTGTGTAATTAATTTTTAATGCAAAGCTTAATTTTTCCAAAATACTAGTCACATTTTAAGTTTATCACAAAAACTTTAATATTCATCTACAGTTCCAAGTCTTAAATCACTTACTATATATTTATTGTTGAACTTTTACAACTTTTAAATAATACCTAAATCTTTCAGGTAAACATAAAATCAACTACCAACATTCTAAATTTCTTTAAACAATTTCCAAATCATATTATAGACAATATTGGTAAAATGTTCTTTAACTTGATATAGATTCGAAAATGATACAAAAAAAAAATTCTTATGTATAGTTTATTTATGACTATAAATTTAGTCAAAACCAAAATTGGTTTCTTTTTTTGGTACCTTGAATCCTTATTTCATTCGTTTTACCATAGAAACCCAATCAATGAAAAAAGATATAATCAGGATTAAAAGAAAAGCAACCAAATTTGTACTTTTATTTTATTTTTTGTTTTTGTAAGTTGAATATCATTTGTGTTTTTTTTTTTGATAAAATTTATGATCTAAAAGGACTAGACAGACCCTAAAGAAAATTTTCGACTTTATAAGGATTTCTTTTCTATTGTATATAATTTTGTACCAAAAAAACCAAATATTGTTTTCACTACCATAGATATAAATTTCATAAAGTGTGTTTTAAGGATAAAAATTTAATGAACTGAATTTTATTTCTATATATATTTTTTTTATTATTATTATTATTTTGTATACAGAAAAAGTATAGGATTTTAAGCAGATTCCTAAAAAAAAAAGCACCAGAGATGAAAAAAAAAAATTGTAATAAAATTGGATACCTAAAGCTATAAATGGGTAAGCTTCTAAATGATCCAATTTCAAAGATATATCTATTTTATGTGTGAGAACAAAAAAAAAAACATGCAAAAATCCAAAAAAGAAAAAAATCAATAATTCAGATGAGTAAGTAAATATATATTTGTTTATATATCTATCTATACATAGTTCATAAATTTTTGTAGTTATGTGTTTTATGAGTCACGATTGTACATGGAAAATATTTTATCTCATAATAACAATCAAATTTTTATGCATTAATTGGGGGATGTTAAAAATAATAAAAAAAACCAAAAAAATTATATAAAATTTTATGTATATGTATATATGTAGATTGTATATAGTTAAGTATAATCCAATTTCAAGAAAAACATGACAGAAAAGAATAAAAGATTGTTGCTTCAAATTACAAAAAAAAAAACAAAAAAGTACCAGTTGTTGCTTCAAAAAATTGTAGCACCCTTAAAATTTGAGTTTGCAAAATAAAATATACATATATATGTATTTATATATACATGTATATAATATTTTGCCCAAGGTGATCAAATTTTCTAAGTATATTATACATAGAATTTTACACAAAAAAAAAAATTCAATTTGCTATAAATTTTTTTTATTAAAATTGTAGACAGAAAACTGTTGAATACACAAACTATCAAATTTTCAACATTTACTTGCGTGTCTATTAAAAAATTACATTTTTATTTTTTTAAATTCATAAAATCTATAAAATTTTCTTTGACTAGTTTTACACAGTCTTGGTTTTCTTCATATTTTATATTTTTGTGACATGGATAACACAGTATGTCCTTTCTTAATTTAACTGAAAGACTGAGTAAATTAATTTATGAATAAAAATTACAAAAACTATGATTTATCTATCATTCAGTTTATTGTCAACCAACTGGTATTTCAAATAGACTCAAACACATATTGCAAATTAAACATGATAAGAAAAAGTAGAATTTATTGAAATAAAATTGACCAGCTCAAATAGTTTATGGAGGCGGTTTATTAATCTTTTAGGATTTAAAAAGAAATTTTTAAGAACAATTAGGTTTTTATACACTTTAAATTAAATGAAGAAAACTTGGGGTGAATAAAATTGGAATTGATCAAAAATGACCGAAAATAGACTGTGTAAAACCATATTTTACACAGTGAAATTTGTTCATAGTTTAAATATCTTTCTACAATGTTGTCGTAAAATTATAACTATTTTCTTATAATTATACGCCAGGTTAAAAAAAGCCAGTCATTCTCCAATGACAACTGTGGCTAAAAAATAAAAAACCAAACCCGTGTCGCTTTTTTTTGTCAACGTTTCCAGTTTTATCCAGCATTGCAAAAACATCTTAAGTAGAAAAATATACCCTAGTACAATAATTTACAATAATTTACTATAAAAATATTAAATATTAAATTTAGTTGAAAATTAAGAAAACTTAAGTTGAAAATTTCAATCAATTTTATTTACCCAAACATAAAATTATTAATATTTATTTAGTAAAAGCAAATTTCTACCTAGTGTCATCAAAATTTAAAAAAAAAAATTGTTTTGCTTTTTGAACATAAATTTGAAACTTTTTTGTAAGAATTTTCAAGAATTAATAAATGAATTTAAAAAAAATTAATATTTAAAAAAAAACTTGTTTACTTGACAAATTTTTTCTAATTCACTGGCTTGTTTAAAGCAATGTCAAAGCATATAAAATCAACACCAAAGAAGCGTGAAAAGTATTATTAAAAAAACAATTTTTTTTAATTAAACTTTTTCATATACTTTTTAAGAAAAAAATGGAAATCTTGTTTAACTAACACATACTCGCAACTACAATTTATCGAATACTAAAAAAAAAGGAAAAACCAAAGAGATTCTATAGTAAGAGTATACACTGTATAGAACTGCAAACAAAATGTAATATTTGTGAAAACTCAGATATTTGTGCGAATTTACTTTCTTTAACTAATATTTAACACATTATAATGTTACAATTTTTTTATTTTTTCCGTTTAGTTTAAAAATTGAAGTAAGTTTTCTAATAATGAAAAACATTTATGTATTTGTTATAAAAATCATTCTAATTCATTTTTTACACTTTATCCTGTTAACGGATACATTGACCTATAAACGCATGATTTGTACTTATTTATATTTATTCAACTCTATAATACAAACGCCTAAGAATATGCAAAAACAAAGTTGCCATAAACATATATATGCAATTATATAGATCGGTCATTTAATTGATAACAAATATAAATAACACAACTACAGTCCAAAAGAAAATGTATTTAATTTCCTTTGTTTGTGTGAATTATAACTTGTACTATGGCAATGTTGCTAGTAGGTGATTTTATGTTTCATTGAATTAATTTATGTTCAACCTATGTAATACTGTTTGGAGTTTTAATATAAAAAAAATAATAAATTGTTATTATGTATTAAACTAAATAAGAATATAAATACCGCTTGTTCTTTATTATAACTTCTTTAGCCGACATCTTTGGATTTACCTATCACTGACACAAAATTGGAAAACCCTTTTTCAAAGAGAATTAAAGGCAATTAGTTTGAGTCTTTTCGCAAAAGAACTAATATCATAATCTGATAACCAATTAAAAAGCAATAACAGAATTTTAATTAAAAAAGATAGAAAATGCGAATTTCGTATTTTCTATCTTTTTTAATTTTTTTCACACCTGGCAAAAACTCTAAATATTCACTTTCTCTACATGTAAAAAGAATATCTTTTCAGAGAAATAAAAAATTTATCCTGCAACCCAAAATTTGTTTTGAATTTTATGTTGTGAAACATTAAGCATGTTATTTATTTATAGCTTATTCTAACCCATGGAGTGTTTTAAAATTTCTATCGTGAACCCTCTTTATATATAAATCTCTTTGGAAAAATTGTTTGTAAATACAAAGGATGTACAATTTTATGAAAAAGGGTTTGTTTTGCTGGATCTAACATTTCGGTGCAAATGTTTACATAAATATAACGTTATAAATATATTTAAAAAAATATAAACATGTACATATATCCTATTACACAAGAGTTACATATTTGTATATAGTTCATAGAAAGCTGTATGCAGTTAACTCACAACCACGCAGTATTACTTAATTAAGTAAATTTCATATTTATGAGCTATTTTAGAAATCGACAATTCACCACATTGTTTTTCTCAATTTTACTCTATATGTTGAGTCTGTCACTAATTTTGGGTCACATTTTAAATTGTATATATTTGGTATGCATATATTTTTAATCGTAGCACCCTCTGGTGGTACCTACAGTCGGTTTTTTTAATTTATATTTTTTGAAAACTTAACTATGTTATACTACACTGAATAAATGTTACTAATTACCAATTAGTCAAACGTAAATTCAAATCTCTTCTTGATTGAGTTTTCAATTTGGAGATAATTACAATTATTACCATTTTTTGTGGAAAATTAAAAATTTTCCTTCAAATGACTATTCAGGGTAAAGGATGCGTAACTGAACTTATTATTAAGTACATTATAAACATCTAATTCAAATTCGTCAACTATATTTTTCTTGCGTGCAGTTAGTTTCTTTTCAACCAATTTTAAGTAAGAGAAATTGCCATAATAACAGTAAGATAGATCCGAGACATGCATGACAGATAGGCAGACGAACTGACTGAGTAATAGACAAAAGCAAAAATATCATTAACACTAAATAAATTTTATTCTTCTAAAAAGCCTTAAGAGCAACAACATCGAAAATTGTTATTTTCATTTTTTTTTTTCGTTGAGATTTACTCGTGTAACCTTCAAGTACGTTTAAAGCTTTGAATATTTTTTTATATGAATGCCTTTATTCCATACCTAAGGGTTTCAAAATATTTAATACAAAATGTTAACTTTTAATATGTTATTAGTGAATGGTTTAAGTTTGAAGTTTGTTTATGTTTTTTTCACATTACTTTATATTTATAGTAAATATTTACCTGCAGTAGTTTTTTATTTATATTTTTTGAATACTTAACTATGTTATACTTCACTGAAAAAATGTAACTATCTTTAAAAATATTTAATTTAATTTACGTAAGTATATAATATTAATAAAAAGTTAAAATTTGTAATACTCAAATTATTTATAAATTATGGTTTTTCTTGAAGTAACACATAAATAATTTTTTGTAAACAAAATTGACTGAAGTTCTTTTCAAAGAAATTTGTTGGCTTTTAGTTTCCCTTAGGCAAAAAATTGTTTTATATTATAAGATATTCTACTCTATATTAATTTTATTTTTTTCAGGTCTACTTTAATAAATAATTTAAATAATAATGAATCATTTATTTAAATCATAAAATAATATTATTTACATATGTACATATTTCAATTAATAAATATTTTACAGACAAAACTCTACAACAGATAAATTCGTCATGACTACAATTATTAAAAATTAATATTTGCGTACCAAATTCAAGCTATAAAACACAAATTAATTTATGGACAGGGATAGATAACCAAATAGACAGGACAGTAACAACGACTTTTTTTAAAATATTGAAAATAAAAATAAGTGCCCGTCAACGTTTTAAAGTAAATTTAATTATTTTAGTTTATAAAAGGATATTAGATAAGTTATTTATAACCTCTCGACTATTTCTAATTTTTTACAAACTATATATTCTTATAATATTATTCAACGTTATAAATTTTAACAAGTTATTTAAATTCATTTTAGACATAAATTTTAATTATAATATTTTTCTGGTGCACAGAAATAACTTCACATCTCTTTTAATTACCTATTGAAAGGGAAATGAGTTACTCTAAAAATGGATATGTGGTTATTTCTCATTTTATTTCTAAACTTCATTTGAAAATTACTTTTACCCAAAAAGATTGAATAAAATATATAATTAATATTCTTCCCATAACTTTTCATTACAAAGTAGAAGATGGAAAATAACAACACATCAATTTTGGTGAACATACTTTCCTTTTAAAGAGTATTAAATTCCTTATCAATGATTTGATTGATAAAATTGATAGGGTACTATGCTGTACTCTATTAGATATGCATTCGGTTTTCGTACGAAGCACCGATATTTGTTTAAGTTTACTCAGTTTTAAATTAATACCAATAATAAAATGACAGTAAAAGTCTCAAGTTACTATGTCATTTTCTTACTATGTCAAAAGGTGTGTAGGTTATACTGTGTCGTTATGAGTCATTACCGTCTTGGAGAATACTCCCATTATTCGTTACTTCATACACTAGTCTGCGGACTTCAACTTCTGAATACAGTTTAAGGATGGATTTATAATCTAAGATCTAGATACAGATATTGGATAAAAGCAACAAATTAATCGGGACCGTAATCGGTTCTTACCAATTATTTCTCACCATTTTTCATGTAGGCTTTCTTGTAATTATTGAAGACAACTAAATTCTTCTTTATTCAATTTAGCCTCATTAGTAATTTGGTTTCCTGTCAATTTGGGTTTTTGCTGCGATTTAAGATTTCTGTATTGCTATTTTTGTGAACAACTAATCTGTTTATCCTATCTTGCTAACCATCTAACCTTCCAAATTCTTCATACTCCGTTATCCACTAGTTTACAAATCAAGTGGACTATGTAGTTTTATAATTTTTATCTAGTTTGATAATTTTTGGAACGTTTTGGGGCAAATCCAGACACATTAGTTTGAAAAGCTTTTACTATACAGAACTTATTATAAATTTATTAGTTTCGCAAAATGAGAAACTACCGTATATTGGAAAAATAATTATAACGCGAGAGACTAATGTTATACGACGATATAAGTAGGGATATTTCTCCATATACTTGCCTCCCTCAAATTCACTATTTCTTATAATTACATCGCTGCAACCAAGTAGAGAGAGGTAATTCTAAAACTACTTTAACCATACTGTATAGTTCAGAATTCATTTAAAATTAGTTTGAAATAGAATGTTTCGGAACTTCTAACTAGACTCTATTCGAGATGTTATGCCATTGAAGAAATTCATTATTTAGGTAATTTTTCGGTATTATAAACCTAGTAGGCTAACGCCAACGATATATAAATTCCATATGAAATGATTTCATTCCATATTTTTTCCAAATTCTGCTTACAAATTCCAAATTTCTGCATAAAATTAAATATTATGTTTTCTACACAACATAATAAATTTTTGCTTACATAAAATTTTCATATATTTTCATTCAATTTCATTTCCAATTTCTTTCACAACATATTCAAATTATCTTCTACCCAGTTATAAAAATATATATTTTATAATTTCACTATATTTTCTACAAAAATGATAAATGAAATTTTTCCAAAAGAAAATATAAAAATAAAGATTTATTGATTTATTTCCGCTTGAAATTTAATAATAAAAAAAACATTTATTTTTGATTTGGCAACCATGAGGAAAATATTTTTTATCTATAAGAAATTTTCCACTTTTTTTACTTCAAATATAAAGAACACCTCATCAAATAACACTGCTGGTTTAAGCTAGATAACAAAAGTTATGTACATATACAAAAACAAAGTATAGATATTATTTGTATAAACCTTTACCCTTAATTTAATATTCAAGTTTATTCACAATTCTTTAAAATATATAAAAAAAGTGTCCTTTAAAAAAATATATAATCTTTTTCTTTCCTGTGTTCAATGTCAATTTAAAAAAATATATTTTTTTTTTTTAGATTACACTTCCTTAACAGGACAACTTAACAGGATTTCTTAAGGGAGTTTATAACCAACAACAACATACACAAAACTGACACCTACAAAAATATTCATTTTTCTTATTTTACAATAGAATTTATGATAATTTTTCTTGTTGTCATTGCTGTTGTTGTTGTAGCAAGGAGTAAAAATATTTTGAAGGATATTTTTGGACATTTATTTGTAAATTGTTATACGGTAATTATAAATATGATTTATGATCTACATTTTATATTCGGGGTCATTTAAGAAAACAACTAAATTTTTAGGTAAAAGATACTTACGTTATTCTGTTTGACGGACTATCCATTTTGTAGTAACCATTTTCTAAAATTGTTTGTGAAGGTAACTGATATTGTTCCTTATTTACTTTATCGGAAGTATATAGATTATCAATTTTTGTCCGAGTCCGTTTTCCTCCATTGGCATCAGACTTCCGTAACTGGTCTCCAACTTGAAGACTTGGTTAGCCTTTTCTGAAAAGGTCTACTTTTTTGAAAAGGTCTTCGGAAATGCGCTAGAAATTAAATTCCCTACACGGAAATACCAAATATGTGGGGATTGCTTTCAGTTTTAAGGGTTTTCATTTTTTTGCTACAAAATCTGATGTTTTGTATTGAATCTCATTAAATTTCCATATTTTCCCGATTTCTCGAGCAATTTTGAATATTTTTCGAAAAGGTGTTCGGAAATGCGCTAGAATTAAATTCCCTACACGGGAATACCAAATATATGGGGATTGCTTTCAGTTTTAAGGGTTTTCATTTTTTTGCTACAAAATCTGATGTTTTGTATTGAATCTCATTAAATTTCCATATTTTCCCGATTTCTCGGGCAATTTTGAATATTTTTTGAAAAGGTCTTCGGAAATGCGCTATAAATTAAATTCCCTACACGGAAATAACAAATATGTGGGGATTGCTTTAAGTTTTAAGGGTTTTCTTTTTTTGCTAAAAAATTTGATGTTTTGTTTTGAATCTTATTAAATTTCCATATTTTCCCGATTTCTCGGGCAATTTTGAATATTTTTTGAAAAGGTCTTCGGAAATGCGCTAGAAATTAAATTCCCTACACGGAAATACCAAATATGTGGGGATTGCTTTCAGTTTTAAACGTTTTCATTTTTTTGCTACAAAATCTGTTGTTTTGTATTGAATGTAATTAAATTACCATATTTTCCCGATTTCTCTGGCAATTTTGAATATTTTTTGAAAAGGTCTTCGGAAATGCGCTAGAAATTAAATTCCCTACGCGGGGATACCAAATATGTGGGGATTGCTTTCAGTTTTAAGGGTTTTAATTTTTTTGCTACAAAATCAGATTTTTTGTATTGAATCTAATTAAATTTCCATATTTTCCCGATTTCTCGGGCAATTTTGAATATTTTTTGAAAAGGTCTTCGGAAATGAGCTAGAAATTAAATTCCCTACACGGAAATACCAAATATGTGGGGAATGCTTTCAGTTTTAAGGGTTTTCATTTTTTTGCTACAAATTCTGATGTTTTGTATTGAATCTCATTAAATTTCCATATTTTCCGGATTTCTCGGGCAATATTGAATATTTTTTGAACAGGTCTTCGGAAATGCGCTAGAAATTAAATTCGCTACACGGCAACACCAAATATGTGGGGATTGCTTTCAGTTTTAAGGGTTTTCTTTTTTTTTGCTAGAAAATCTGATGTTTTGTATTGCATCTCATTAAATTTCCATATTTTCCTGATTTCTCGAGCAATTTTGAATATTTTTTGAAAAGATCTCCGGAAATGCGCTACAAATTAAATTCCCTACACGGAAATACCAAATATGTGGGGATTGCTTTAAGTTTTAAGGGTTTTCTTTTTTTGCTACAAAATTTGATGTTTTGTTTTGAATCTCATTAAATTTCCATATTTTCCCGATTTCTCGGGCAATTTTGAATATTTTTTGAAAAGGTCTTCGGAAATGCGCTAGAAATTAAATTCCCTACACGGAAATACCAAATATGTGGGGATTGCTTTCAGTTTTAAAGGTTTTCATTTTTTTGCTACAAAATCTGATGTTTTGTGTTGAATGTCATTAAATTTCCATATTTTCCCGATTTCTCGGGCAATTTTGAATATTTTTTGAAAAGTTCTTCGGCAATGCGCTAGAAATTAAATTCCCTACAAGGAAATACCAAATATGTGGGGAATGCTTTCAGTTTTAAGGGTTTTCATTTTTTTGCTACAAATTCTGATGTTTTGTATTGAATCTCATTAAATTTCCATATTTTCCCGATTTCTCGGGCAATATTGAATATTTTTTGAAAAGGTCTTCGGAAATGCGCTAGAAATTAAATTCGCTACACGGCAACACCAAATATGTGGGGATTGCTTTCAGTTTTAAGGGTTTTCTTTTTTTGCTACAAAATTTGATGTTTTCTTTTGAATCTCATTAAATTCCATATTTTCCCGATTTCTCGGGCAATTTTGAATATTTTTTGAAAAGTTCTTCGGCTATGCGCTAGAAATTAAATTCCCTATACGGAAATACCAAATATGTGGGGAATGCTTTCAGTTTTAAGGGTTTTCATTTTTTTGCTACAAATTCTGATGTTTTGTATTGAATCTCATTAAATTTCCATATTTTCTAAAATTTCTCGGGCAATATTGAATATTTTTTGAAAAGGTCTTCGGAAATGCGCTAGAAATTAAATTCGCTACACGGCAACACCAAATATGTGGGGATTGCTTTCAGTTTTAAGGGTTTTCTTTTTTTGCTACAAAATTTGATGTTTTGTTTTGAATCTCATTAAATTTCCATATTTTCCCGATTTCTCGGGCAATTTTGAATATTTTTTGAAAAGTTCTTCGGCAATGCGCTAGAAATTAAATTCCCTACACGGAAATACCAAATATGAGGGGAATGCTTTCAGTTTTAAGGGTTTTCATTTTTTTGGTACAAATTCTGATGTTTGGTATTGAATCTCATTAAATTTCCATATTTTCCCGATTTCTCGGGAAATTTTGAATATTTTTTGAAAAGTTCTTCGGCAATGCGCTAGAAATTAAATTCCCTACACGGAAGTACCAAATATGTGGGGAATGCTTTCAGTTTTAAGGGTTTTCATTTTTTTGGTACAAATTCTGATGTTTTGTATTGAATGTCATTAAATTTCCATATTTTCCCGATTTCTCGGGCAATTTTGAATATTTTTTGAAAAGTTCTTCGGCAATGCGCTAGAAATTAAATTCCCTACACGGAAATACCAAATATGTGGGGAATGCTTTCAGTTTTAAGGGTTTTCATTATTTTGCTACAAATTCTGATGTTTTGTATTGAATCTCATTAAATTTCCATATTTTCCCGATTTCTCGGGCAATATTAAATATTTTTTGAAAAGGTCTTCGGAAATGCGCCAGAAATTAAATTCGCTACACGGTAACACCAAATATGTGGGGATTGCTTTCAGTTTTAAGGGTTTTCTTTTTTTGCTAGAAAATCTGATGTTTTGTATTGAATCTCATTAAATTTCCATATTTTCCCGATTTCTCGAGCAATTGTGAATATTTTTCGAAAAGGTCTTCGGAAGTGCGCTAGAAATTAAATTCCCTACGCGGGGATACCAAATATGTGGGGATTGCTTTCAGTGTTAAGGGTTTTAATTTTTTTTGCTACAAAATCAGATTTTTTGTATTGAATTTCCATATTTTCCCAATTTCTCGGGCAATTTTGAATATTTTTTGAAAAGATCTTCGGAAATGCGCTACAAATTAAATTCCCTACACGGCAATACCAAATATGTGGGGAATGCTTTCAGTTTTAAGGGTTTTCATTTTTTTGGTACAAATTCTAATGTTTTGTAGTGAATGTCATTAAATTTCCATATTTTCCCGATTTCTCGGGCAATTTTGAATATTTTTTGAAAAGTTCTTCGGCTATGCGCTAGAAATTAAATTCCCTATACGGAAATACCAAATATGTGGGGAATGCTTTCAGTTTTAAGGGTTTTCATTTTTTTGCTACAAATTCTGATGTTTTGTATTGAATCTCATTAAATTTCCATATTTTCTAAAATTTCTCGGGCAATATTGAATATTTTTTGAAAAGGTCTTCGGAAATGCGCTAGAAATTAAATTCGCTACACGGCAACACCAAATATGTGGGGATTGCTTTCAGTTTTAAGGGTTTTCTTTTTTTGCTACAAAATTTGATGTTTTGTTTTGAATCTCATTAAATTTCCATATTTTCCCGATTTCTCGGGCAATTTTGAATATTTTTTGAAAAGTTCTTCGGCAATGCGCTAGAAATTAAATTCCCTACACGGAAATACCAAATATGAGGGGAATGCTTTCAGTTTTAAGGGTTTTCATTTTTTTGGTACAAATTCTGATGTTTGGTATTGAATCTCATTAAATTTCCATATTTTCCCGATTTCTCGGGAAATTTTGAATATTTTTTGAAAAGTTCTTCGGCAATGCGCTAGAAATTAAATTCCCTACACGGAAATACCAAATATGTGGGGAATGCTTTCAGTTTTAAGGGTTTTCATTTTTGTGCTACAAATTCTGATGTTTTGTATTGAATCTCATTAAATTTCCATAATTTTCCCGATTTCTCGGGCAATTTTGACTATTTTTTAAAAGGTCTTCGGAAATGCGCTAGAAATTAAATTCCCTACACGGGGATACCAAATATGTGGGGATTGCTTTCAGTTTTAAGGGTTTTCATTTTTTTGCTACAAAATCAGATTTTTTGTATTGAATCTCATTAAATTTCCATATTTTCCCGATTTATCGAGCAATTTTGAATATTTTTTGTAAAGGTATTCGGAAATGCGATAGAAATTAAACTCTCTACACGGAAATACCAAATATGTGGGGATTGCTTTCAGTTTTAAGAGTTTTCATTTTTTACTACAAAATCTGATGTTTTGTATTGAATCTCTTTAAATTTCCATATTTTCCCGATTTCTCGAGATTAAATTTCGAACACGTAGATACCAAATATGTGGGGATTGCTTTTGTTTTAAACTTTTTTAATTTTTTTCGGAAAAATCATAATGGTTGGTATGGATTTTCACAAAGCTTATGTTTTTGTGAAATTTTTCGGACAATTTTAATTATTTTTGAAAAAGGTCTTCGGTAATGAACTGGAAATTAAATTTCGAACACGTAGATACCAAATATGTGGGGATTGCTTTTGTTTTAAACTTTTTTAATTTTTTTCGGAAAAATCATGATGGTTGGTATGGATTTTGACAAAGCTTATGTTTTTGTGAAATTTCTCGGGCAATTTTAATTATTTTTGAAAAATGTCTTCGGAAATGAACTGGAAATTAAATTTCGAACACCTAGATACCAAATGTGTGTGGATTGCTTTTGTTTTAAACTTTTTTAATTTTTTTCGGAAAAATCATGATGGTTGGTATGGATTTTGACAAAGCTTATGTTTTTGTGAAATTTCTCGGGAAATTTTAATTATTTTTGAAAAAGGTCTTCGGTAATGAACTGGAAATTAAATTTCGAACACTTAGATACCAAATATGTGGGGATTGCTTTTGTTTTAAACTTTTTCAATTTTGTTCGGAAAAATCGTGATGGTTGGTATGGATTTTGACAAAGCTTATGTTTTTGTGAAATTTCTCGGGCAATTTTAATTATTTTTGAAAACGGTCTTCGGTAATGAAGTGGAAATTAAATTTCGAACACCTAGATACCAAATATGTGGGGATTGCTTTTGTTTTAAACTTTTTTAATTTTTTTCGGAAAAATCATGATGGTTGGTATGGATTTTGACAAAGCTTATGTTTTTGTGAAATTTCTCGGACAATTTTAATTATTTTTGAAAAAGGTCTTTGGTAATGAACTGGAAATTAAATTTCGAACACCTAGATACCAAATATGTGGGGATTGCTTTTGTTTTAAACTTTTTTAATTTTTTTCGGAAAAATCATGATGGTTGGTATGGATTTTGACAAAGCTTATGTTTTTGTGAAATTTCTCGGACAATTTTAATTATTTTTGAAAAAGCTCTTCGGAAATGAACTGGAAATTAAATTTCGAACACCTAGATACCAAATGTGTGTGGATTGCTGTTGTTTTAAACTTTTTTAATTTTTTTCGGAAAAATCATAATGGTTGGTATGGATTTTGACAAAGCTTATGTTTTTGTGAAATTTCTCGAGCAATTTTAATTATTTTTAAAAAAGGTCTTCGGAAATGAACTGGAAATTAAATTTAGAACACGTAGATACCAAATATGTGGGGATTGATTTTGTTTTAAACTTTTTTAATTTTTTTCGGAAAAATCATGATGGTTGGTATGGATTTTGACAAAGCTTATGTTTTTGTGAAATTTTTCGGACAATTTTAATTATTTTTGAAAAAGGTCTTCGGAAATTAACTGGAAATTTCGAACACGTAGATACCAAATATGTGGGGATTGCTTTCGTTTTAAACTTTTTTAATTTTTTTCGGAAAAATCATGATGGTTGGTATGGATTTTGACAAAGCTTATGTTTTTGTGAAATTTCTCGGACAATTTTAATTATTTTTGAAAAAGGTCTTCGGTAATGAACTGGAAATTAAATTTCGAACACCTAGATACCAAATATGTGGGGATTGCTTTTGTTTTAAACTTTTTTAATTTTTTTCGGAAAAATCATGATGGTTGGTATGGATTTTGACAAAGCTTATGTTTTTGTGAAATTTCTCTGACAATTTTAATTATTTTTTAAAATGGTCTTCGGTAATGAACTGGAAATTAAATTCCGAACACGTAGATACCAAATATGTGGGGATTGCTTTTGTTTTAAACTTTTTTAATTTTTTTCGGAAAAATCATGATGGTTGGTATGGATTTTGACAAAGCTTATATTTTTGTGAACTTTCTCGGACAATTTTAATTATTTTTGAAAAAGGTCTTCGGTAATGAACTGGAAATTAAATTTCGAACACCTAGATACCAAATATGTGGGGATTGCTTTTGTTTTAAACTTTTTTAATTTTTTTCGGAAAAATCATGATGGTTGGTATGGATTTTGACAAAGCTTATGTTTTTGTGAAATTTCTCTGACAATTTTAATTATTTTTGAAAAAGGTCTTCGGTAATGAACTGGAAATTAAATTTCGAACACCTAGATACCAAATATGTGGGGATTGCTTTTGTTTTAAACTTTTTTAATTTTTTTCGGAAAAATCATGATGGTTGGTATGGATTTTGACAAAGCTTATGTTTTTGTGAAATTTCTCTGACAATTTTAATTATTTTTTAAAATGGTCTTCGGTAATGAACTGGAAATTAAATTCCGAACACGTAGATACCAAATATGTGGGGATTGCTTTTGTTTTAAACTTTTTTAATTTTTTTCGGAAAAATCATGATGGTTGGTATGGATTTTGACAAAGCTTATGTTTTTGTGAACTTTCTCGGACAATTTTAATTATTTTTGAAAAAGGTCTTCGGTAATGAACTGGAAATTAAATTTCGAACACCTAGATATCAAATATGTGGGGATTGCTTTTGTTTTAAACTTTTTTAATTTTTTTCGGAAAAATCATGATGGTTGGTATGGATTTTGACAAAGCTTATGTTTTTGTGAAATTTCTCTGACAATTTTAATTATTTTTTAAAAAGGTCTTCGGTAATGAACTGGAAATTAAATTCCGAACACGTAGATACCAAATATGTGGGGATTGCTTTTGTTTTAAACTTTTTTAATTTTTTTCGGAAAAATCATGATGGTTGGTATGGATTTTGACAAAGCTTATGTTTTTGTGAAATTTCTCGGGCAATTTTAATTATTTTTGAAAAAGGTCTTCGGAAATGAACTGGAAATTAAATTTCGAACACCTAGATACCAAATGTGTGGGGATTGCTTTTGTTTTAAACTTTTTTAATTTTTTTCGGAAAAATCATGATGGTTGGTATGGATTTTGACAAAGCTTATGTTTTTGTGAAATTTCTCGGGAAATTTTAATTATTTTTGAAAAAGGTCTTCGGTAATGAACTGGAAATTAAATTTCGAACACTTAGATACCAAATATGTGGGGATTCCTTTTGTTTTAAACTTTTTCAATTTTGTTCGGAAAAATCGTGATGGTTGGTATGGATTTTGACAAAGCTTATGTTTTTGTGAAATTTCTCGGGCAATTTTAATTATTTTTGAAAACGGTCTTCGGTAATGAACTGGAAATTAAATTTCGAACACGTAGATACCAAATATGTGGGGATTGCTTTTGTTTTAAACTTTTGAAATTTTTTTCGGAAAAATCATGATGGTTGGTATGGATTTTGACAAAGCTTATGTTTTTGTGAAATTTCTCGGACAATTTTAATTATTTTTGAAAAAGGTCTTCGGTAATGAACTAGAAATTAAATTTCGAACACCTAGATACCAAATATGTGGGGATTGCTTTTGTTTTAACCTTTTTCAATTTTGTTCGGAAAAATCGTGATGGTTGGTATGGATTTTGACAAAGCTTATGTTTTTGTGAAATTTCTCGGGCAATTTTAATTATTTTTGAAAAAGGTCTTCGGTAATGAACTGGAAATTAAATTTCGAACACGTAGATACCAAATATGTGGGGATTGCTTTTGTTTTAAACTTTTTTAATTTTTTTCGGAAAAATCATGATGGTTCGTATGGATTTTTTGAAAAAGGTCTTCGGTAATATGTGGGGATTGCTTTTGTTTTAAACTTTTTTAATTTTTTTCGGAAAAATCATGATGGTTGGTATGGATTTTGACAAAGCTTATGTTTTTGTGAAATTTCTCGGACAATTTTAATTATTTTTGAAAAAGGTCTTCGGTAATGAACTGGAAATTAAATTTCGAACACCTAGATACCAAATATGTGGGGATTGCTTTTGTTTTAAACTATTTTAATTTTTTTCGGAAAAATCATGATGGTTGGTATGGATTTTGACAAAGCTTATGTTTTTGTGAAATTTCTCTGACAATTTTAATTATTTTTTAAAAAGGTCTTCGGTAATGAACTGGAAATTAAATTCCGAACACGTAGATACCAAATATGTGGGGAGTGCTTTTGTTTTAAACTTTTTTAATTTTTTTCGGAAAAATCATGATAGTTGGTATGGATTTTGACAAAGCTTATGTTTTTGTGAACTTTCTCGGACAATTTTAATTATTTTTGAAAAAGGTCTTCGGTAATGAACTGGAAATTAAATTTCGAACACCTAGATACCAAATATGTGGGGATTGCTTTTGTTTTAAAATTTTTTTATTTTTTTCGGAAAAATCATGATGGTTGGTATGGATTTTGACAAAGCTTATGTTTTTGTGAAATTTCTCTGACAATTTTAATTATTTTTTAAAAAGGTCTTCGGTAATGAACTGGAAATTAAATTCCGAACACGTAGATACCAAATATGTGGGGATTGCTTTTGTTTTAAACTTTTTTAATTTTTTTCGGAAAAATCATGATGGTTGGTATGGATTTTGACAAAGCTTATGTTTTTGTGAACTTTCTCGGACAATTTTAATTATTTTTGAAAAAGGTCTTCGGTAATGAACTGGAAATTAAATTTCGAACACGTAGATACCAAATATGTGGGGATTGCTTTTGTTTTAAACTTTTTTAATTTTTTTCGGAAAAATCATGATGGTTGGTATGGATTTTGACAAAGCTTATGTTTTTGTGAACTTTCTCGGACAATTTTAATTATTTTTGAAAAAGGTCTTCGGTAATGAACTGGAAATTAAATTTCGAACACCTAGATACCAAATATGTGGGGATTGCTTTTGTTTTAAAATTTTTTTATTTTTTTCGGAAAAATCATGATGGTTGGTATGGATTTTGACAAAGCTTATGTTTTTGTGAAATTTCTCTGACAATTTTAATTATTTTTTAAAAAGGTCTTCGGTAATGAACTGGAAATTAAATTCCGAACACGTAGATACCAAATATGTGGGGAGTGCTTTTGTTTTAAACTTTTTTAATTTTTTTCGGAAAAATCATGATAGTTGGTATGGATTTTGACAAAGCTTATGTTTTTGTGAACTTTCTCGGACAATTTTAATTATTTTTGAAAAAGGTCTTCGGAAATTAACTGGAAATTAAATTTCGAACACGTAGATACCAAATATGTGGGGATTGCTTTCGTTTTAAACTTTTTTAATTTTTTTCGGAAAAATCATGATGGTTGGTATGGATTTTGACAAAGCTTATGTTTTTGTGAAATTTCTCGGACAATTTTAATTATTTTTGAAAAAGGTCTTCGGTAATGAACTGGAAATTAAATTTCGAACACGTAGATACCAAATATGTGGGGATTGCTTTTGTTTTAAACTTTTTTAATTTTTTTCGGAAAAATCATGATGGTTGGTATGGATTTTGACAAAGCTTATGTTTTTGTGAAATTTCTCGGGCAATTTTAATTATTTTTGAAAAAGGTCTTCGGAAATGAACTGGAAATTAAATTTCGAACACCTAGATACCAAATGTGTGTGGATTGCTTTTGTTTTAAACTTTTTTAATTTTTTTCGGAAAAATCATGATAGTTGGTATGGATTTTGACAAAGCTTATGTTTTTGTGAAATTTCTCGGGCAATTTTAATTATTTTTGAAAACGGTCTTCGGTAATGAACTGGAAATTAAATTTCGAACACGTAGATACCAAATATGTGGGGATTGCTTTTGTTTTAAACTTTTTTAATTTTTTTCGGAAAAATCATGATGGTTGGTATGGATTTTGACAAAGCTTATGTTTTTGTGAAATTTCTCGGACAATTTTAATTATTTTTGAAAAAGGTCTTCGGTAATGAACTAGAAATTAAATTTCGAACACCTAGATACCAAATATGTGGGGATTGCTTTTGTTTTAACCTTTTTCAATTTTGTTCGGAAAAATCGTGATGGTTGGTATGGATTTTGACAAAGCTTATGTTTTTGTGAAATTTCTCGGGCAATTTTAATTATTTTTAAAAAAGGTCTTCGGTAATGAACTGGAAATTAAATTTCGAACACGTAGATACCAAATATGTGGGGATTGCTTTTGTTTTAAACTTTTTTAATTTTTTTCGGAAAAATCATGATGGTTCGTTTGGATTTTTTGAAAAAGGTCATCGGTAATATGTGGGGATTGCTTTTGTTTTAAACTTTTTTAATTTTTTTCGGAAAAATCATGATGGTTGGTATGGATTTTGACAAAGCTTATGTTTTTGTGAAATTTCTCGGACAATTTTAATTATTTTTGAAAAAGGTCTTCGGTAATGAACTGGAAATTAAATTTCGAACACCTAGATACCAAATATGTGGGGATTGCTCTTGTTTTAAACTTTTTCAATTTTGTTCGGAACAATCATGATGGTTGGTATAAATTTTTTGAAAAAGGTCTTCGGTAATATGTGGGGATTGCTTTTGTTTTAAACTTTTTTAATTTTTTTCGGAAAAATCATGATGGTTGGTATGGATTTTGACAAAGCTTATGTTTTTGTGAAATTTCTCGGACAATTTTAATTATTTTTGAAAAAGGTCTTCGGTAATGAACTGGAAATTAAATTTCGAACACCTAGATACCAAATATGTGGGGATTGCTTTTGTTTTAAACTTTTTTAATTTTTTTCGGAAAAATCATGATGGTTGGTATGGATTTTGACAAAGCTTATGTTTTTGTGAAATTTCTCTGACACTTTTAATTATTTTTTAAAATGGTCTTCGGTAATGAACTGGAAATTAAATTCCGAACACGTAGATACCAAATATGTGGGGATTGCTTTTGTTTTAAACTTTTTTAATTTTTTTCGGAAAAATCATGATGGTTGGTATGGATTTTGACAAAGCTTATGTTTTTGTGAACTTTCTCGGACAATTTTAATTATTTTTGAAAAAGGTCTTCGGTAATGAACTGGAAATTAAATTTCGAACACCTAGATACCAAATATGTGGGGATTGCTTTTGTTTTAAACTTTTTTAATTTTTTTCGGAAAAATCATGATGGTTGGTATGGATTTTGACATAGCTTATGTTTTTGTGAAATTTCTCTGACAATTTTAATTATTTCTGAAAAAGGTCTTCGGTAATGAACTGGAAATTAAATTTCGAACACCTAGATACCAAATATGTGGGGATTGCTTTTGTTTTAAACTTTTTTAATTTTTTTCGGAAAAATCATGATGGTTGGTATGGATTTTGACAAAGCTTATGTTTTTGTGAAATTTCTCTGACAATTTTAATTATTTTTTAAAATGGTCTTCGGTAATGAACTGGAAATTAAATTCCGAACACGTAGATACCAAATATGTGGGGATTGCTTTTGTTTTAAACTTTTTTAATTTTTTTCGGAAAAATCATGATGGTTGGTATGGATTTTGACAAAGCTTATGTTTTTGTGAACTTTCTCGGACAATTTTAATTATTTTTGAAAAAGGTCTTCGGTAATGAACTGGAAATTAAATTTCGAACACCTAGATATCAAATATGTGGGGATTGCTTTTGTTTTAAACTTTTTTAATTTTTTTCGGAAAAATCATGATGGTTGGTATGGATTTTGACAAAGCTTATGTTTTTGTGAAATTTCTCTGACAATTTTAATTATTTTTTAAAAAGGTCTTCGGTAATGAACTGGAAATTAAATTCCGAACACGTAGATACCAAATATGTGGGGATTGCTTTTGTTTTAAACTTTTTTAATTTTTTTCGGAAAAATCATGATGGTTGGTATGGATTTTGACAAAGCTTATGTTTTTGTGAAATTTCTCGGGCAATTTTAATTATTTTTGAAAAAGGTCTTCGGAAATGAACTGGAAATTAAATTTCGAACACCTAGATACCAAATGTGTGTGGATTGCTTTTGTTTTAAACTTTTTTAATTTTTTTCGGAAAAATCATGATGGTTGGTATGGATTTTGACAAAGCTTATGTTTTTGTGAAATTTCTCGGGAAATTTTAATTATTTTTGAAAAAGGTCTTCGGTAATGAACTGGAAATTAAATTTCGAACACTTAGATACCAAATATGTGGGGATTCCTTTTGTTTTAAACTTTTTCAATTTTGTTCGGAAAAATCGTGATGGTTGGTATGGATTTTGACAAAGCTTATGTTTTTGTGAAATTTCTCGGGCAATTTTAATTATTTTTGAAAACGGTCTTCGGTAATGAACTGGAAATTAAATTTCGAACACGTAGATACCAAATATGTGGGGATTGCTTTTGTTTTTAACTTTTGAAATTTTTTTCGGAAAAATCATGATGGTTGGTATGGATTTTGACAAAGCTTATGTTTTTGTGAAATTTCTCGGACAATTTTAATTATTTTTGAAAAAGGTCTTCGGTAATGAACTAGAAATTAAATTTCGAACACCTAGATACCAAATATGTGGGGATTGCTTTTGTTTTAACCTTTTTCAATTTTGTTCGGAAAAATCGAGATGGTTGGTATGGATTTTGACAAAGCTTATGTTTTTGTGAAATTTCTCGGGCAATTTTAATTATTTTTGAAAAAGGTCTTCGGTAATGAACTGGAAATTAAATTTCGAACACGTAGATACCAAATATGTGGGGATTGCTTTTGTTTTAAACTATTTTAATTTTTTTCGGAAAAATCATGATGGTTCGTATGGATTTTTTGAAAAAGGTCTTCGGTAATATGTGGGGATTGCTTTTGTTTTAAACTTTTTTAATTTTTTTCGGAAAAATCATGATGGTTGGTATGGATTTTGACAAAGCTTATGTTTTTGTGAAATTTCTCGGACAATTTTAATTATTTTTGAAAAAGGTCTTCGGTAATGAACTGGAAATTAAATTTCGAACACCTAGATACCAAATATGTGGGGATTGCTTTTGTTTTAAACTTTTTTAATTTTTTTCGGAAAAATCATGATGGTTGGTATGGATTTTGACAAAGCTTATGTTTTTGTGAAATTTCTCTGACAATTTTAATTATTTTTTAAAAAGGTCTTCGGTAATGAACTGGAAATTAAATTCCGAACACGTAGATACCAAATATGTGGGGAGTGCTTTTGTTTTAAACTTTTTTAATTTTTTTCGGAAAAATCATGATAGTTGGTATGGATTTTGACAAAGCTTATGTTTTTGTGAACTTTCTCGGACAATTTTAATTATTTTTGAAAAAGGTCTTCGGTAATGAACTGGAAATTAAATTTCGAACACCTAGATACCAAATATGTGGGGATTGCTTTTGTTTTAAAATTTTTTTATTTTTTTCGGAAAAATCATGATGGTTGGTATGGATTTTGACAAAGCTTATGTTTTTGTGAAATTTCTCTGACAATTTTAATTATTTTTTAAAAAGGTCTTCGGTAATGAACTGGAAATTAAATTCCGAACACGTAGATACCAAATATGTGGGGATTGCTTTTGTTTTAAACTTTTTTAATTTTTTTCGGAAAAATCATGATGGTTGGTATGGATTTTGACAAAGCTTATGTTTTTGTGAACTTTCTCGGACAATTTTAATTATTTTTGAAAAAGGTCTTCGGTAATGAACTGGAAATTAAATTTCGAACACGTAGATACCAAATATGTGGGGATTGCTTTTGTTTTAAACTTTTTTAATTTTTTTCGGAAAAATCATGATGGTTGGTATGGATTTTGACAAAGCTTATGTTTTTGTGAAATTTTTCGGACAATTTTAATTATTTTTGAAAAAGGTCTTCGGAAATTAACTGGAAATTAAATTTCGAACACGTAGATACCAAATATGTGGGGATTGCTTTCGTTTTAAACTTTTTTAATTTTTTTCGGAAAAATCATGATGGTTGGTATGGATTTTGACAAAGCTTATGTTTTTGTGAAATTTCTCGGACAATTTTAATTATTTTTGAAAAAGGTCATCGGTAATGAACTGGAAATTAAATTTCGAACACGTAGATACCAAATATGTGGGGATTGCTTTTGTTTTAAACTTTTTTAATTTTTTTCGGAAAAATCATGATGGTTGGTATGGATTTTGACAAAGCTTATGTTTTTGTGAAATTTCTCGGGCAATTTTAATTATTTTTGAAAAAGGTCTTCGGAAATGAACTGGAAATTAAATTTCGAACACCTAGATACCAAATGTGTGTGGATTGCTTTTGTTTTAAATTTTTTTAATTTTTTTCGGAAAAATCATGATGGTTGGTATGGATTTTGACAAAGCTTATGTTTTTGTGAAATTTCTCGGGAAATTTTAATTATTTTTGAAAAAGGTCTTCGGTAATGAACTGGAAATTAAATTTCGAACACTTAGATACCAAATATGTGGGGATTGCTTTTGTTTTAAACTTTTTCAATTTTGTTCGGAAAAATCGTGATGGTTGGTATGGATTTTGACAAAGCTTATGTTTTTGTGAAATTTCTCGGGCAATTTTAATTATTTTTGAAAACGGTCTTCGGTAATGAACTGGAAATTAAATTTCGAACACCTAGATACCAAATATGTGGGGATTGCTTTTGTTTTAAACTTTTTTAATTTTTTTCGGAAAAATTATGATGGTTGGTATGGATTTTGACAAAGCTTATGTTTTTGTGAAATTTCTCGGGCAATTTTAATTATTTTTGAAAAAGGTCTTCGTTAATGAACTGGAAATTATATTCCGAACACGTAGATACCAAATATCTGGGGATTGCTTTTGTTTTAAACTTTTTTAATTTTTTTCGGAAAAATCATGATGGTTGGTATGGATTTTGACAAAGGTTATGTTTTTGTGAACTTTCTCGGACAATTTTAATTATTTTTGAAAAAGGTCTTCGGTAATGAACTGGAAATTAAATTTCGAACACGTAGATACCAAATATGTGGGGATTGCTTTCGTTTTAAACTTTTTTAATTTTTTTCGGCAAAATCATGATGGTTGGTATGGATTTTGACAAAGCTTATGTTTTTGCGAAATTTCTCGGGCAATTTTAATTATTTTTGAAAAAGGTCTTCGGTAATGAACTGGAAATTAAATTACTAACACCTAGATACCAAATATGTGGGGATTGCTGTTGTTTTAAACTTATTTAATTTTTTTCGGAAAAATCATGATGGTTGGTATGGATTTTGACAAAGCTTATGTTTTTTTGAAATTTCTCGGGCAATTTTAATTATTTTTGAAAAAGGTCTTCGGTAATGAACTGGAAATTAAATTTCGAACACCTAGATACCAAATAATGGGGTATTGCTTTTGTTTTACACTTTTTTAATTTTTTTCGGCAAAATCATGATGGTTGGTATGGATTATGACAAAGCTTATGTTTTTGTGAAATTTCTCGGACAATTTCAATTATTTTTGAAAAAGGTCTTCGGTAATGAACTGGAAATTAAATTTCGAACACGTAAATACCAACTATGTGGGGATTGCTTTTGTTTTAAACTTTTTTAATTTTTTTCGGAAAAATCATGATGGTTGGTATGGATTTTGACAAAGCTTATGTTTTTGTGAAATTTCTCGGACAATTTTAATTATTTTTGAAAAAGGTCTTCGGTAATGAACTAGAAATTAAATTCCGAACACGTAGATACCAAATATGTGGGGATTGCTTTTGTTTTAAACTTTTTTAATTTTTTTCGGAAAAATCATGATGGTTGGTATGGATTTTGACAAAGCTTATGTTTTTGTGAAATTTCTCGGGAAATTTTAATTATTTTTGAAAAAGGTCTTCGGTAATGAACTAGAAATTAAATTTCGAACACCTAGATACCAAATATGTGGGGATTGCTTTTGTTTTAAACTTTTTTAATTTTTTTCGGAAAAATCGTGATGGTTGGTATGGATTTTGACAAAGCTTATGTTTTTGTGAAATTTCTCGGGCAATTTTAATTATTTTTGAAAAAGGTCTTCGGTAATGAACTGGAAATTAAATTTCGAACACGTAGATACCAAATATGTGGGATTGCTTTTGTTTTAAACTTTTTTAATTTTTTTCGGAAAAATAATGATGGTTGGTATGGATTTTGACAAAGCTTATGTTTTTGTGAAATTTCTCGGACAATTTTAATTATTTTTGAAAAAGGTCTTCGGTAATGAACTGGAAATTAAATTTCGAACACGTAGATACCAAATATGTGGGGATTGCTTTTGTGTTAAACTTTTTTAATTTTTTTCGGAAAAATCATGATGGTTGGTATGGATTTTGACAAAGCTTATGTTTTTGTGAAATTTCTCGGACAATTTTAATTATTTTAGAAAAAGGTCTTCGGTAATGAACTAGAAATTAAATTTCGAACACCTAGATACCAAATATGTGGGGATTGCTTTTGTTTTAAACTTTTTTAATTTTTTTCGGAAAAATCATGATAGTTGGTATGGATTTTGACAAAGCTTATGTTTTTGTGAAATTTCTCGGGCAATTTTAATTATTTTTGAAAAAGCTCTTCGGAAATGAACTGGAAATTAAATTTCGAACACGTAGATACCAAATGTGTGTGGATTGCTTTTGTTTTAAACTTTTGTAATTGTTTTCGGAAAAATCATGATGGTTGGTATGGATTTTGACAAAGCTTATGTTTTTGTGAAATTTCTCGAGCACTTTTAATTATTTTTGAAAAAGGTCTTCGGAAATGAACTGGAAATTAAATTTCGAACACATAGATACCAAATATGTGGGTATTGCTTTTGTTTTAACCTTTTTCAATTTTGTTCGGAAAAATCGTGATGGTTGGTATGGATTTTGACAAAGCTTATGTTTTTGTGAAATTTCTCGAGCAATTTTAATTATTTTTGAAAAAGGTCTTCGGTAATGAACTGGAAATTAAATTTCGAACACGTAGATACCAAATATGTAGGGATTGCTTTTGTTTTAAACTTTTTTAATTTTTTTCGGAAAAATCATGATGATTGGTATGGATTTTGACAAAGCTTATGTTTTTGTGAAATTTCTCGGACAATTTTAATTATTTTTGAAAAAGGTCTTCGGTAATGAACTGGAAATTAAATTTCGAACACCTAAATACCAAATATGTGGGGATTGCTTTTGTTTTAAACTTTTTTAATTTTTTTCGGAAAAATCATGATGGTTGGTATGGATTTTGACAAAGCTTATGTTTTTGTGAAATTTCTCGGGCACTTTTAATTATTTTTGAAGAAGGTCTTCGGAAATTAACTGGAAATTAAATTTCGAACACGTAGATACCAAATATGTGAGGATTGCTTTTGTTTTAAACTTTTTTAATTTTTGTCGGAAAAATCATGATGGTTAGTATGGATTTTGACAAAGCTTATGTTTTTGTGATATTTCTCGGGAAATTTTAATTATTTTTGAAAAAGCTCTTCGGAAATGAACTGGAAATTAAATTTCGAACACGTAGATACCAAATGTGTGCGGATTGCTTTTGTTTTAAACTTTTTTAATTTTTTTCGGAAAAATCATGATGGTTGGTATGGATTTTGACAAAGCTTATGTTTTTGTGAAATTTCTCGGGCAATTTTAATTATTTTTAAAAAAGGTCTTCGGAAATGAACGGGAAATTAAATTCCGAACACGTAGATACCAAATATGTGGGGATTGCTTTTGTTTTAAACTTTTTTAATTTTTTTCGGAAAAATCAAGATAGTTGGTATGGATTTTGACAAAGCTTATGTTTTTGTGAAATTTCTCGGCCAATTTTAATTATTTTTGACAAAGGTCTTCGGTAATGACCTGGAAATTAAATTCCGAACACGTAGATACCAAATATGTGGGGATTGCTTTTATTTTAAACTTTTTTAATTTTTTTCGGAAAAATCATGATGGTTGGTATGGATTTTGACAAAGCTTATGTTTTTGTGAAATTTCTCGGGCAATTTTAATTATTTTTAAAAAAGGTCTTCGGAAATAAACGGGAAATTAAATTTCGAACACGTAGATACCAAATATGTAGGGATTGCTTTTGTTTTAAACTTTTTTAATTTTTTTCGGTAAAATCGTGATGGTTGGTATGGATTTTGACAAAGCTTATGTTTTTGTGAAATTTCTCGGGCAATTTTAATTATTTTTGAAAAAGGTCTTCGGTAATGAACTGGAAATTAAATTTCGAACACGTAGATACCAAATATGTGGGGATTGCTTTTGTTTTAAACTTTTTTAATTTTTTTCGGAAAAATCATGATGGTTGGTATGGATTTTGACAAAGCTTATGTTTTTGTGAAATTTCTCGGACAATTTTAATTATTTTTGAAAAAGGTCTTCGGTAATGAACTGGAAATTAAATTTCGAACACCTAGATACCAAATATGTGGGGATTGCTTTTGTTTTAAACTTTTTTAGTTTTTTTCGGAAAAATCATGATAGTTGGTATGGATTTTGACAAAGCTTATGTTTTTGTGAAATTTCTCGGGCAATTTTAATTATTTTTGAAAAAGGTCTTCGGAAATAAACGGGAAATTAAATTTCGAACGCGTAGATACCAAATATGTAGGGATTGCTTTTGTTTTAAACTTTTTTAATTTTTTTCGGTAAAATCGTGATGGTTGGTATGGATTTTTACAAAGCTTATGTTTTTGTGAAATTTCTCGGGCAATTTTAATTATTTTTGAAAAAGGTCTTCGGTAATGAACTGGAAATTAAATTTCGAACACGTAGATACCAAATATGTGGGGATTGCTTTTGTTTGAAACTTTTTTAATTTTTTTCGGAAAAATCATGATGGTTGGTATGGATTTTGACAAAGCTTATGTTTTTGTGAAATTTCTCGGGCACTTTTAATTATTTTTGAAGAAGGTCTTCGGTAATTAACTGGAAATTAAATTTCGAACACGTAGATACGAAATATGTGAGGATTGCTTTTGTTTTAAACGTTTTTAATTTTTGTCGGAAAAATCATGATGGTTAGTATGGATTTTGACAAAGCTTATGTTTTTGTGATATTTCTCGGGCAATTTTAATTAGTTTTGAAAAAGCTCTTCGGAAATGAACTGGAAATTAAATTTCGAACACGTAGATACCAAATGTGTGCGGATTGCTTTTGTTTTAAACTTTTTTAATTTTTTTCGGAAAAATCATGATGGTTGGTATGGATTTTGACAAAGCTTATGTTTTTGTGAAATTTCTCGGGCAATTTTAATTATTTTTAAAAAAGGTCTTCGGAAATGAACGGGAAATTAAATTTCGAACACGTAGATACCAAATATGTAGGGATTGCTTTTGTTTTAAACTTTTTTAATTTTTTTCGGTAAAATCGTGATGGTTGGTATGGATTTTGACAAAGCTTATGTTTTTGTGAAATTTCTCGGGCAATTTTAATTATTTTTAAAAAAGGTCTTCGGTAATGAACTGGAAATTAAATTTCGAACACCTAGATACCAAATATGTGGGGATTGCTTTTGTTTTAAACTTTTTTAATTTTTTTCGGAAAAATCATGATAGTTGGTATGGATTTTGACAAAGCTTATGTTTTTGTGAAATTTCTCGGGCACTTTTAATTATTTTTGAAGAAGGTCTTCGGAAATTAACTGGAAATTAAATTTCGAACACGTAGATACCAAATATGTGGGGATTGCTTTTATTTAAAACTTTTTTAATTTTTTTCGGAAAAATCATGATGGTTGGTATGGATTTTGACAAAGCTTATGTTTTTGTGAAATTTCTCGGGCAATTTTAATTATTTTTAAAAAAGGTCTTCGCAAATAAACGGGAAATTAAATTTCGAACACGTAGATACCAAATATGTAGGGATTGCTTTTGTTTTAAACTTTTTTAATTTTTTTCGGTAAAATCGTGATGGTTGGTATGGATTTTGACAAAGCTTATGTTTTTGTGAAATTTCTCGGGCAATTTTAATTATTTTTGAAAAAGGTCTTCGGTAATGAACTGGAAATTAAATTTCGAACACGTAGATACCAAATATGTGGGGATTGCTTTTGTTTTAAACTTTTTTAATTTTTTTCGGAAAACTCATGATGGTTGGTATGGATTTTGACAAAGCTTATGTTTTTGTGAAATTTCTCGGACAATTTTAATTATTTTTGAAAAAGGTCTTCGGAAATAAACGGGAAATTAAATTTCGAACACGTAGATACCAAATATGTAGGGATTGCTTTTGTTTTAAACTTTTTAAATTTTTTTCGGTAAAATCGTGATGGTTGGTATGGATTTTGACAAAGCTTATGTTTTTGTGAAATTTCTCGGGCAATTTTAATTATTTTTGAAAAAGGTCTTCGGAAATAAACGGGAAATTAAATTTCGAACACGTAGATACTAAATATGTAGGGATTGCTTTTGTTTTAAACTTTTTTAATTTTTGTCGGTAAAATCGTGATGGTTGGTATGGATTTTGACAAAGCTTATGTTTTTGTGAAATTTCTCGGGCAATTTTAATTATTTTTGAAAAAGGTCTTCGGTAATGAACTGGAAATTAAATTCCGAACACGTAGATACCAAATATGTGGGGATTGCTTTTGTTTTAAACTTTTTTAATTTTTTTCGGAAAAATCATGATAGTTGGTATGGATTTTGACAAAGCTTATGTTTTTGTGAAATTTCTCGGCCAATTTTAATTATTTTTGACAAAGGTCTTCGGTAATGAACTGGAAATTAAATTTCGAACACCTAGATACCAAATATGTGGGGATTGCTTTTGTTTTAAACTTTTTTAATTTTTTTCGGAAAAATCATGATAGTTGGTATGGATTTTGACAAAGCTTATGTTTTTGTGAAATTTCTCGGGCAATTTTAATTATTTTTAAAAAAGGTCTTCGGAAATAAACGGGAAATTAAATTTCGAACACGTAGATACCAAATATGTAGGGATTGCTTTTGTTTTAAACTTTTTTAATTTTTTTCGGTAAAATCGTGATGGTTGGTATGGATTTTGACAAAGCTTATGTTTTTGTGAAATTTCTCGGGCAATTTTAATTATTTTTGAAAAAGCTCTTCGGTAATGAACTGGAAATTAAATTTCGAACACGTAGATACCAAATATGTGGGGATTGCTTTTGTTTTAAACTTTTTTAATTTTTTTCGGAAAAATCATGATGGTTGGTATGGATTTTGACAAAGCTTATGTTTTTGTGAAATTTCTCGGGCAATTTTAATTATTTTTAAAAAAGGTCTTCGGAAATAAACGGGAAATTAAATTTCGAACACGTAGATACCAAATATGTAGGGATTGCTTTTGTTTTAAACTTTTTTAATTTTTTTCGGTAAAATCGTGATGGTTGGTATGGATTTTGACAAAGCTTATGTTTTTGTGAAATTTCTCGGGCAATTTTAATTATTTTTAAAAAAGGTCTTCGGAAATAAACGGGAAATTAAATTTCGAACACGTAGATACCAAATATGTAGGGATTGCTTTTGTTTTAAACTTTTTAAATTTTTTTCGGTAAAATCGTGATGGTTGGTATGGATTTTGACAAAGCTTATGTTTTTGTGAAATTTCTCGGGCAATTTTAATTATTTTTGAAAAAGGTCTTCGGTAATGAACTGGAAATTAAATTTCGAACACGTAGATACCAAATATGTGGGGATTGCTTTTGTTTTAATCTTTTTTAATTTTTTTCGGAAAAATCATGATGGTTGGTATGGATTTTGACAAAGCTTATGTTTTTGTGAAATTTCTCTGACAATTTTAATTATTTTTGAAAAAGGTCTTCGGTAATGAACTGGAAATTAAATTTCGAACACCTAGATACCAAATATGTGGGGATTGCTTTTGTTTTAAACTTTTTTAATTTTTTTCGGAAAAATCATGATAGTTGGTATGGATTTTGACAAAGCTTATGTTTTGTGAAATTTCTCGGGCAATTTTAATTATTTTTGAAAAAGGTCTTCGGAAATAAACGGGAAATTAAATTTCGAACACGTAGATACCAAATATGTAGGGATTGCTTTTGTTTTAAACTTTTTTAATTTTTTTCGGAAAAATCATGATGGTTGGTATGGATTTTGACTGTGAAATTTCTCGGGCACTTTTAATTATTTTTGAAAAAGGTCTTCGGTAATTAACTGGAAATTAAATTTCGAACACGTAGATACCAAATATGTGGGGATTGCTTTTGTTTTAAACTTTTTTAATTTTTTTCGGTAAAATCGTGATGGTTGGTATGGATTTTGACAAAGCTTATGTTTTTGTGAAATTTCTCGGGCAATTTTAATTATTTTTGAAAAAGGTCTTCGGTAATGAACTGGAAATTAAATTTCAAACACGTAGATACCAAATATGTGGGGATTGCTTTTGTTTTAAACTTTTTTAATTTTTTTCGGAAAAATCATAATGGTTGGTATGGATTTTTACAAAGCTTATGTTTTTGTGAAATTTCTCGGACAATTTTAATTATTTTTGAAAAAGGTCTTCGGTAATGAACTGGAAATTAAATTTCGAACACCTAGATACCAAATATGTGGGGATTGCTTTTGTTTTAAACTTTTTTAATTTTTTTGGAAAAATTATGATAGTTGGTATGGATTTTGACAAAGCTTATGTTTTTGTGAAATTTCTCGGGCAATTTTAATTATTTTTGAAAAAGGTCTTCGGTAATGAACTGGAAATTATATTCCGAACACGTAGATACCAAATATGTGGGGATTGCTTTTGTTTTAAACTTTTTTAATTTTTTTCGGAAAAATCATGATGGTTGGTATGGATTTTGACTGTGAAATTTCTCGGGCACTTTTAATTATTTTTGAAAAAGGTCTTCGGAAATTAACTGGAAATTAAATTTCGAACACGTAGATACCAAATATGTGGGGATTGCTTTTGTTTTAAACTTTTTTAATTTTTTTCGGAAAAATCATGATGGTTGGTATGGATTTTGACAAAGCTTATGTTTTTGTGAAATTTCTCGGGCAATTTTTATTATTTTTGAAAAAGGTCTTCGGAAATGAACTGGAAATTAAATTTCGAACACGTAGATACCAAATATGTGGGGATTGCTTTTGTTTTAAACTTTTTTAATTTTGTTCGGAAAAATCATGATGGTTGGTATGGATTTTGATAAAGCTTATGTTTTTGTGAAATTTCTCGGCCAATTTTAATTATTTTTGAAAAAGGTCTTCGGTAATGAACTGGAAATTAAATTTCTAACACCTAGATACCAAATATGTGGGGATTGCTTTTGTTTTAAACTTTTTTAATTTTTTTCGGAAAAATCATGCTGGTTGGCATGGATTTTGACAAAGCTTATGTTTTTGTGAAATTTCTCGGACAATTTTAATTATTTTTGAAATAGGTCTTCGGTAATGAACTATAAATTAAATTTCGAACACCTAGATACCAAATATGTGGGGATTGCTTTTGTTTTAAACTTTTTTAATTTTTTTCGGAAAAATCATGATGGTTGGTATGGATTTTGACAAAGCTTATGTGTTTGTGAAATTTCTCGGACAATTTTAATTATTTTTGAAAAAGGTCTTCGGTAATGAACTGGAAATTAAATTCCGAACAAGTAGATACCAAATATGTGGGGATTGCTTTTGTTTTAAACTTTTTTAATTTTTTTCGGAAAAATCATGATAGTTGGTATGGATTTTGACAAAGCTTATGTTTTTGTGAAATTTCTCGGGCAATTTTAATTATTTTAGAAAAAGGTCTTCGGAAATAAACGGGAAATTAAATTTCAAACACGTAGATACCAAATATGTAGGGATTGCTTTTGTTTTAAACTTTTTTAATTTTTTTCGGTAAAATCGTGATGGTTGGTATGGATTTTGACAAAGCTTATGTTTTTGTGAAATTTCTCGGGCAATTTTAATTATTTTTCAAAAAGGTCTTCGGTAATGAACTGGAAATTAAATTTCGAACACGTAGATACCAAATATGTGGGGATTGATTTTGTTTTAAACTTTTTTAATTTTTTTCGGAAAAATCATGATGGTTGGTATGGATTTTGACAAAGCTTATGTTTTTGTGAAATTTCTCGGACAATTTTAATTATTTTTGAAAAAGGTCTTCGGTAATGAACTGGAAATTAAATTTCGAACACCTAGATACCAAATATGTGGGGATTGCTTTTGTTTTAAACTTTTTTAATTTTTTTGGGAAAATTATGATAGTTGGTATGGATTTTGACAAAGCTTATGTTTTTGTGAAATATTCTCGGCCAATTTTAATTATTTTTGAAAAAGGTCTTCAGTAATGAACTGGAAATTATATTCCGAACACGTAGATACCAAATATGTGGGGATTGCTTTTGTTTTAAACTTTTTTAATTTTTTTCGGAAAAATCATGATGGTTGGTATGGATTTTGACTGTGAAATTTCTCGGGCACTTTTAATTATTTTTGAAAAAGGTCTTCGGAAATTAACTGGAAATTAAATTTCGAACACGTAGATATCAAATATGTGGGGATTGCTTTTGTTTTAAACTTTTTTAATTTTTTTCGGAAAAATCATGATGGTTGGTATGGATTTTGACAAAGCTTATGTTTTTGTGAAATTTCTCGGGCAATTTTAATTATTTTTGAAAAAGGTCTTCGGAAATGAACTGGAAATTAAATTTCGAACACGTAGATACCAAATATGTGGGGATTGCTTTTTTTGTATTAAACTTTTTTAATTTTGTTCGGAAAAATCATGATGGTTGGTATGGATTTTGATAAAGATTATGTTTTTGTGAAATTTCTCGGCCAATTTTAATTATTTTTGAAAAAGGTCTTCGTTAATGAACTGGAAATTAAATTTCTAACACCTAGATACCAAATATGTGGGGATTGCTTTTGTTTTAAACTTTTTTAATTTTTTTCGGAAAAATCATGATGGTTGGTATGGATTTTGACAAAGCTTATGTTTTTGTGAAATTTCTCGGACAATTTTAATTATTTTTGAAATAGGTCTTCGGTAATGAACTGGAAATTAAATTTCGAACACCTAGATACCAAATATGTGGGGATTGCTTTTGTTTTAAACTTTTTTAATTTTTTTCGGAAAAATCATGATGGTTGGTATGGATTTTGACAAAGCTTATGTTTTTGTGAAATTTCTCGGACAATTTTAATTATTTTTGAAAAAGGTCTTCGGTAATGAACTGGAAATTAAATTCCGAACACGTAGATACCAAATATGTGGGGATTGCTTTTGTTTTAAACTTTTTTAATTTTTTTCGGAAAAATCATGATGGTTGGTATGGATTTTGACAAAGCTTATGTTTTTGTGAAATTTCTCGGACAATTTTAATTATTTTTGAAAAAGGTCTTTGGTAATTAACTGGAAATTAAATTCCGAACACGTAGATACCAAATATGTGGGGATTGCTTTTGTTTTAAACTTTTTTAATTTTTTTCGGAAAAATCATGATGGTTGGTATGGATTTTGACAAAGCTTATGTTTTTGTGAAATTTCTCGGACAATTTTAATTATTTTTGAAAAAGGTCTTCGGTAATGAACTAGAAATTAAATTTCGAACACCTAGATACCAAATATGTGGGGATTGCTTTTGTTTTAAACTCTTTTAATTTTTTTCGGAAAAATCATGATGGTTGGTATGGATTTTGACAAAGCTTATGTTTTTGTGAAATTTCTCGGACAATTTTAATTATTTTTGAAAAAGGTCTTCGGTAATGAACTGAAAATTAAATTTCGAACACCTAGATACCAAATATGTGGGGATTGCTTTTGTTTTAAACTTTTTTAATTTTTTTCGGAAAAATCATGATGGTTAGTATGGATTTTGACAAAGCTTATGTTTTTGTGAAATTTCTCGGGCACTTTTAATTATTTTTGAAGAAGGTCTTCGGAAATTAACTGGAAATTAAATTTCGAACACCTAGATACCAAATATGTGGGGATTGCGTTTTTTTAAACTTTTTTAATTTTTTTCGGAAAAATCATGATGTGAAATTATGTGGTATGGATTTTGACAAAGCTTATGTTTTTGTGAAATTTCTAGGGCAATTTTAATTATTTTGGAAAAAGGTCTTCAGTAATGAACTGGAAATTAAATTTCGAACACCTAGATACCAAATATGTGGGGATTGCTTTTGTTTTAAACTTTTTTAATTTTTTTCGGAAAAATCATGATGGTTGGTATGGATTTTGACAAAGCTTATGTTTTTGTGAAATTTCTCGGGCAATTTTAATTATTTTTGAAAAAGGTCTGCGGTAATGAACTGGAAATTAAATTTCGAACACGTAGATACCAAATATGTGGGGATTGCTTTTGTTTTAAACTTTTTTAATTTTTTTCGGAAATTTCATGATGGTTGGTATGGATTTTGACAAAGCTTATGTTTTTGTGAAATTTCTCGGGCAATTTTAATTATTTTTGAAAAAGGTCTTCGGTAATGAACTGGAAATTAAATTTCGAACACGTAGATACCAAATATGTGGGGATTGCTTTTGTTTTAAACTTTTTAAATTTTTTTCGGAAAAATCATGATGGTTGGTATGAATTTTGACAAAGCTTATGTTTTTGTGAAATTTCTCGGACAATTTTAATTATTTTTGAAAAAGGTCTTCAGTAATGAACTAGAAATTAAATTTCGAATACGTAGATACCAAATATGTGGGGATTGCTTTTGTTTTAAACTTTTTTAATTTTCTTCGGAAAAAGCATGATGGTTGGTATGGATTTTGACAAAGCTTATGTTTTTGTGAAATTTCTCGGGCAATTTTAATTATTTTTGAAAAAGGTCTTCGGTAATGAACTGGAAATTAAATTTCGAACACGTAGATACCAAATATGTGGGGATTGCTTTTGTTTTAAACTTTTTAAATTTTTTTCGGAAAAATCATGATGGTTGGTATGGATTTTGACAAAGCTTATGTTTTTGTGAAATTTCTCGGGCAATTTTAATTATTTTTGAAAAAGGTCTTCGGTAATGAACTAGAAATTAAATTTCGAACACGTAGATACCAAATATGTGGGGATTGCTTTTGTTTTAAACTTTTTTAATTTTTTTCGGAAAAATCATGATGGTTGGTATGGATTTTGACAAAGCTTTTGTTTTTGTGAAATTTCTCGGGCAGTTTTAATTATTTTTGAAAAAGGTCTTCGGAAATGAACTGGAAATTAAATTTCGAACACCTAGATACCAAATATGTGGGGATTGCTTTTGTTTTAAACTTTTTTAATTTTTTTCGGAAAAATCATGATGGTTGGTATGGATTTTGACAAAGCTTATGTTTTTGTGAAATTTCTCGGGCAATTTTAATTATTTTTGAAAAAGGTCTTCGGTAGTGAACTGGAAATTAAATTTCGAACACGTAGATACCAAATATGTGGGTATTGCTTTTGTTTTAAACTTTTTTAATTTTTTTCGGAAAAATCATGATGGTTGGTATGGATTTTGACAAAGCTTATGTTTTTGTGAAATTTCTCGGACAATTTTAATTATTTTTGAAATAAGTCTTCGGTAATGAACTGGAAATTTAATTTCGAACACCTAGATACCAAATATGTGGGGATTGCTTTTGTTTTAAACTTTTTTAATTTTTTTCGGAAAAATCATGATGGTTGGTATGGATTTTGACAAAGCTTATGTTTTTGTGAAATTTCTCGGGCAATTTTAATTATTTTTGAAAAAGGTCTTCGGAAATGAACTAGAAATTAAATTTCGAACACGTAGATACCAAATATTTGGGGATTGCTTTTGTTTTAAACTTTTTAAATTTTTTTCGGAAAAATCATGATGGTTGGTATGGATTTTGACAAAGCTTATGTTTTTGTGAAATTTCTCGGGCAATTTTAATTATTTTTGAAAAAGGTCTTCGGAAATGAACTAGAAATTAAATTTCGAACACGTAGATACCAAATATGTGGGGATTGCTTTTGTTTTAAACTTTTTAAATTTTTTTCGGAAAAGTCATGATGGTTGGTATGGATTTTGACAAAGCTTATGTTTTTGTGAAATTTCTCGGGCAATTTTAATTATTTTTGAAAAAGGTCTTCGGTAATGAACTGGAAATTAAATTTCGAACACCTGGATACCAAATATGTGGGGATTGCTTTTGTTTTAAACTTTTTTAATTTTTTTCGGAAAAATCATGATGGTTGGTATGGATTTTGACAAAGCTTATGTTTTTGTGAAATTTCTCGGGCAATTTTAATTATTTTTGAAAAAGGTCTTCGGTAATGAACTGGAAATTAAATTTCGAACACCTAGATGCAAAATATGTGGGGATTGCTTTTGTTTTAAACTTTTTTAATTTTTTTCGGAAAAATCATGATGGTTGGTATGGATTTTGACAAAGCTTATGTTTTTGTGAAATTTGTCGGACAATTTTAATTATTTTTGAAAAAGGTCTTCGGTAATGAACTGGAAATTAAATTTCGAACACCTGGATACCAAATATGTGGGAATTGCTTTTGTTTTAAACTTTCTTAATTTTTTTCGGAAAAATCATGATGGTTGGTATGGATTTTGACAAAGCTTATGTTTTTGTGAAATTTCTCGGACAATTTTAATTATTTTTGAAAAAGGTCTTCGGTAATGAACTGGAAATTAAATTTCGAACACCTGGATACCAAATATGTGGGAATTGCTTTTGTTTTAAACTTTTTTAATTTTTTTCGGAAAAATCATGATGGTTGGTATGGATTTTGACAAAGCTTATGTTTTTGTGAAATTTCTCGGGCAGTTTTAATTATTTTTGAAAAAGGTCTTCGGTAATGAACTGGAAATTAAATTTCGAACACGTAGATACCAAATATGTGGGGATTGCTTTTGTTTTAAACTTTTTTAATTTTTTTCGGAAAAATCATGATGTGAAATTATGTGGTATGGATTTTGACAAAGCTTATGTTTTTGTGAAATTTCTCGGGCAATTTTAATTATTTTTGAAAAAGGTCTTCGGTAGTGAACTGGAAATTAAATTTCGAACACGTAGATACCAAATATGTGGGTATTGCTTTTGTTTTAAACTTTTTTAATTTTTTTCGGAAAAATCATGATGGTTGGTATGGATTTTGACAAAGCTTATGTTTTTGTGAAATTTCTCGGACAATTTTAATTATTTTTGAAATAGGTCTTCGGTAATGAACTGGAAATTTAATTTCGAACACCTAGATACCAAATATGTGGGGATTGCTTTTGTTTTAAACTTTTTAAATTTTTTTCGCAAAAATCATGATGGTTGGTATGGATTTTGACAAAGCTTATGTTTTTGTGAAATTTCTCGGGCAGTTTTAATTATTTTTGAAAAAGGTCTTCGGAAATGAACTGGAAATTATATTTCGAACACGTAGATACCAAATATGTGGGGATTGCTTTTGTTTTAAACTTTTTTAATTTTTTTCGGAAAAATCATGATGGTTGGTATGGATTTTGACAAAGCTTATGTTTTTGTGAAATTTCTCGGGCAGTTTTAATTATTTTTGAAAAAGGTCTTCGGAAATGAACTGGAAATTAAATTTCGAACACGTAGATACCAAATATGTGGGGATTGCTTTTGTTTTAAACTTTTTTAATTTTTTTCGGAAAAATCATGAAGGTTGGTATGGATTTTGACAAAGCTTATGTTTTTGTCAAATTTCTCGGACAATTTTAATTATTTTTGAAAAAGGTCTTCGGTAATGAACTGGAAATTAAATTTCGAACACCTGGATACCAAATATGTAGGAATTGCTTTTGTTTTAAACTTTTTAAATTTTTTTCGGAAAAATCATGATGGTTGGTATGGATTTTGACAAAGCTTATGTTTTTGTGAAATTTCTCGGGCAATTTTAATTATTTTTGAAAAAGGTCTTCGGTAATGAACTGGAAATTAAATTTCGAACACCTGGATACCAAATATGTGGGGATTGCTTTTGTTTTAAACTTTTTTAATTTTTTTCGGAAAAATCATGATGGTTGGTATGGATTTTGACAAAGCTTATGTTTTTGTGAAATTTCTCGGGCAATTTTAATTATTTTTGAAAAAGGTCTTCGGTACTGAACTGGAAATTAAATTTCGAACACCTAGATACCAAATATGTGGGGATTGCTTTTGTTTTAAACTTTTTTAATTTTTTTCGGAAAAATCATGATGGTTGGTATGGATTTTGACAAAGCTTATGTTTTTGTGAAATTTCTCGGACAATTTTAATTATTTTTGAAAAAGGTCTTCGGTAAGGAACTGGAAATTAAATTTCGAACACCTGGATAGCAAATATGTGGGAATTGCTTTTGTTTTAAACTTTTTTAATTTTTTTCGGAAAAATCATGATGGTTGGTATGGATTTTGACAAAGCTTATGTTTTTGTGAAATTTCTCGGGCAGTTTTAATTATTTTTGAAAAAGGTCTTCGGTAATGAACTGGAAATTCAATTTCGAACACGTTGATACCAAATATGTGGGGATTGCTTTTGTTTTAACCTTTTTTAATTTTTTTCGGAAAAATCATGATGGTTGGTATGGATTTTGACAAAGCTTATGTTTTTGAGAAATTTCTCGGGCAATTTTAATTATTTTTGAAAAAGGTCTTCGGTAGTGAACTGGAAATTAAATTTCGAACACGTAGATACCAAATATGTGGGTATTGCTTTTGTTTTAAACTTCTTAAATTTTTTTCGGAAAAATCATGATGGTTGGTATGGATTTTGACAAAGCTTATGTTTTTGTGAAATTTCTCGGGCAATTTTAATTATTTTTGAAAAAGGTCTTCGGAAATGAACTAGAAATTAAATTTCGAACACGTAGATACCAAATATGTGGGGATTGCTTTTGTTTTAAACTTTTTAAATTTTTTTCGGAAAAATCATGATGGTTGGTATGGATTTTGACAAAGCTTATGTTTTTGTGAAATTTCTCGGGCAGTTTTAATTATTTTTGAAAAAGGTCTTCGGAAATGAACTGGAAATTAAATTTCGAACACCTAGATACCAAATATGTGGGGATTGCTTTTGTTTTAAACTTTTTTAATTTTTTTCGGAAAAATCATGATGGTTGGTATGGATTTTGACAAAGCTTATGTTTTTGTCAAATTTCTCGGGCAATTTTAATTATTTTTGAAAAAGGTCTTCGAAAATGAACTGGAAATTAAATTTCGAACACCTAGATACCAAATATGTGGGGATTGCTTTTGTTTTAAACTTTTTTAATTTTTTTCGGAAAAATCATGATGGTTGGTACGGATTTTGACAAAGCTTATGTTTTTGTGAAATTTCTCGGACAATTTTAATTATTTTTGAAAAAGGTCTTCGGTAATGAACTGGAAATTAAATTTCGAACACCTGGATACCAAATATGTGGGAATTGCTTTTGTTTTAAACTTTTTAAATTTTTTTCGGAAAAATCATGATGGTTGGTATGGATTTTGACAAAGCTTATGTTTTTGTGAAATTTCTCGGGCAATTTTAATTATTTTTGAAAAAGGTCTTCGGAAATGAACTAGAAATTAAATTTCGAACACGTAGATACCAAATATGTGGGGATTGCTTTTGTTTTAAACTTTTTAAATTTTTTTCGGAAAAATCATGATGGTTGGTATGGATTTTGACAAAGCTTATGTTTTTGTGAAATTTCTCGGGCAGTTTTAATTATTTTTGAAAAAGGTCTTCGGAAATGAACTGGAAATTAAATTTCGAACACCTAGATACCAAATATGTGGGGATTGCTTTTGTTTTAAACTTTTTTAATTTTTTTCGGAAAAATCATGATGGTTGGTATGGATTTTGACAAAGCTTATGTTTTTGTCAAATTTCTCGGGCAATTTTAATTATTTTTGAAAAAGGTCTTCGAAAATGAACTGGAAATTAAATTTCGAACACCTAGATACCAAATATGTGGGGATTGCTTTTGTTTTAAACTTTTTTAATTTTTTTCGGAAAAATCATGATGGTTGGTACGGATTTTGACAAAGCTTATGTTTTTGTGAAATTTCTCGGACAATTTTAATTATTTTTGAAAAAGGTCTTCGGTAATGAACTGGAAATTAAATTTCGAACACCTGGATACCAAATATGTGGGAATTGCTTTTGTTTTAAACTTTCTTAATTTTTTTCGGAAAAATCATGATGGTTGGTATGGATTTTGACAAAGCTTATGTTTTTGTGAAATTTCTCGGACAATTTTAATTATTTTTGAAAAAGGTCTTCGGTAATGAACTGGAAATTAAATTTCGAACACGTAGATACCAAATATAATTTTTTTCGGAAAAATCATGATGGTTGGTATGGATTTTGACAAAGCTTATGTTTTTGTGAAATTTCTCGGGCAATTTTAATTATTTTTGAAAAAGGTCTTCGGTAGTGAACTGGAAATTAAATTTCGAACACGTAGATACCAAATATCTTGGTATTGCTTTTGTTTTAAACTTTTTTAATTTTTTTCGGAAAAATCATGATGGTTGGTATGGATTTTGACAAAGCTTATGTTTTTGTGAAATTTCTCGGACAATTTTAATTATTTTTAAAAAAGGTCTTCGGTAATGAACTGGAAATTAAATTTCGAACACGTAGATACCAAATATGTGGGTATTGCTTTTGTTTTAAACTTTTTTAATTTTTTTCGGAAAAATCATGATGGTTGGTATGGATTTTGACAAAGCTTATGTTTTTGTGAAATTTCTCGGGCAGTTTTAATTATTTTTGAAAAAGGTCTTCGGTAATGAACTGGAAATTAAATTCCGAATACGTAGATACCAAATATGTGGGGATTGCTTTAGTTTTAAACTTTTTTAATTTTTTTCGGAAAAATCATGATGGTTGGTATGGATTTTGACAAAGCTTATATTTTTGTAAAATTTCTCGGGCAGTTTTAATTATTTTTAAAAAAGGTCTTCGGAAATGAACTGGAAATTAAATTTCGAACACCTAGATACCAAATATGTGGGGATTGCTTTTGTTTTAAACTTTTTTAAATTTTTTTTCGGAAAAATCATGATGGTTGATATGGATTTTGACAAAGCTTATGTTTTTGTGAAATTTCTCGGGCAATTTTAATTATTTTTGAAAAAGGTCTTCGGTAATGAACTGGAAATTAAATTTCGAACACGTAGATACCAAATATGTGGGGATTGCTTTTGTTTTAAACTTTTTAAATTTTTTTCGGAAAAATCATGATGGTTGGTATGGATTTTGACAAAGCTTATATTTTTGTGAAATTTCTCGGGCAGTTTTAATTATTTTTGAAAAAGGTCTTCGGAAATGAACTGGAAATTAAATTTCGAACACCTAGATACCAAATATGTGGGGATTGCTTTTGTTTTAAACTTTTTAAATTTTTTTCGGAAAAATCATGATGGTTGGTATGGATTTTGACAAAGCTTATGTTTTTGTGAAATTTCTCGGCCAGTTTTAATTATTTTTGAAAAAGGTCTTCGGAAATGAACTGGAAATTAAATTTCGAACACCTAGATACCAAATATGTGGGGATTGCTTTTGTTTTAAACTTTTTTAATTTTTTTCGGAAAAATCATGATGGTTGGTATGGATTTTGATAAACCTTATGTTTTTGTCAAATTTCTCGGGCAATTTTAATTATTTTTGAAAAAGGTCTTCGGAAATGAACTGGAAATTAAATTTCGAACACCTAGATACCAAATATGTGGGGATTGCTTTTGTTTTAAACTTTTTTAATTTTTTTCGGAAAAATCATGATGGTTGGTATGGATTTTGACAAAGCTTATGTTTTTGTGAAATTTCTCGGGCAATTTTAATTATTTTTGAAAAAGGTCTTCGGAAATGTACTAGAAATTAAATTTCGAACACGTAGATACCAAATATGTGGGGATTGCTTTTGTTTTAAACTTTTTTAATTTTTTTCGGAAAAATCATGATGGTTGGTATGGATTTTGACAAAGCTTATGTTTTTGTGAAATTTCTCGGACAATTTTAATTATTTTTGAAAAAGGTCTTCGGTAATGAACTGGAAATTAAATTTCGAACACCTGGATACCAAATATGTGGGAATTGCTTTTGTTTTAAACTTTCTTAATTTTTTTCGGAAAAATCATGATGGTTGGTATGGATTTTGACAAAGCTTATGTTTTTGTGAAATTTCTCGGACAATTTTAATTATTTTTGAAAAAGGTCTTCGGTAATGAACTGGAAATTAAATTTCGAACACCTGGATACCAAATATGTGGGAATTGCTTTTGTTTTAAACTTTTTTAATTTTTTTCGGAAAAATCATGATGGTTGGTATGGATTTTGACAAAGCTTATGTTTTTGTGAAATTTCTCGGGCAGTTTTAATTATTTTTGAAAAAGGTCTTCGGTAATGAACTGGAAATTAAATTTCGAACACGTAGATACCAAATATGTGGGAATTGCTTTTGTTTTAAACTTTTTTAATTTTTTTCGGAAAAATCATGATGGTTGGTATGGATTTTGACAAAGCTTATGTTTTTGTGAAATTTCTCGGGCAATTTTAATTATTTTTGAAAAAGGTCTTCGGAAATGTACTAGAAATTAAATTTCGAACACGTAGATACCAAATATGTGGGGATTGCTTTTGTTTTAAACTTTTTTAATTTTTTTCGGAAAAATCATGATGGTTGGTATGGATTTTGACAAAGCTTATGTTTTTGTGAAATTTCTCGGACAATTTTAATTATTTTTGAAAAAGGTCTTCGGTAATGAACTGGAAATTAAATTTCGAACACCTGGATACCAAATATGTGGGAATTGCTTTTGTTTTAAACTTTCTTAATTTTTTTCGGAAAAATCATGATGGTTGGTATGGATTTTGACAAAGCTTATGTTTTTGTGAAATTTCTCGGACAATTTTAATTATTTTTGAAAAAGGTCTTCGGTAATGAACTGGAAATTAAATTTCGAACACCTGGATACCAAATATGTGGGAATTGCTTTTGTTTTAAACTTTTTTAATTTTTTTCGGAAAAATCATGATGGTTGGTATGGATTTTGACAAAGCTTATGTTTTTGTGAAATTTCTCGGGCAGTTTTAATTATTTTTGAAAAAGGTCTTCGGTAATGAACTGGAAATTAAATTTCGAACACGTAGATACCAAATATGTGGGAATTGCTTTTGTTTTAAACTTTTTTAATTTTTTTCGGAAAAATCATGATGGTTGGTATGGATTTTGACAAAGCTTATGTTTTTGTGAAATTTCTCGGGCAATTTTAATTATTTTTGAAAAAGGTCTTCGGTAGTGAACTGGAAATTAAATTTCGAACACGTAGATACCAAATATGTGGGTATTGCTTTTGTTTTAAACTTTTTTAATTTTTTGCGGAAAAATCATGATGGTTGGTATGGATTTTGACAAAGCTTATGTTTTTGTGAAATTTCTCGGGCAATTTTAATTATTTTTGAAAAATGTCTTCGGAAATGAACTGGAAATTAAATTTCGAACACGTAGATACCAAATATGTGGGGATTGCTTTTGTTTTAAACTTTTTAAATTTTTTTCGGAAAAATCATGATGGTTGGTATGGATTTTGACAAAGCTTATGTTTTTATGAAATTTCTCGGGCAATTTTAATTATTTTTGAAAAAGGTCTTCGGTAATGAACTGGAAATTAAATTTCGAACACGTAGATACCAAATATGTGGGGATTGCTTTTGTTTTAAACTTTTTTAATTTTTTTCGGAAAAATCATGATGGTTGGTATGGATTTTGACAAAGCTTATGTTTTTGTGAAATTTCTCGGGCAATTTTAATTATTTTTGAAAAAGGTCTTCGGTAGTGAACTGGAAATTAAATTTCGAACACGTAGATACCAAATATGTGGGTATTGCTTTTGTTTTAAACTTTTTTAATTTTTTTCGGAAAAATCATGATGGTTGGTATGGATTTTGACAAAGCTTATGTTTTTGTGAAATTTCTCGGGCAATTTTAATTATTTTTGAAAAAGGTCTTCGGAAATGAACTAGAAATTAAATTTCGAACACGTAGATACCAAATATGTGGGGATTGCTTTTGTTTTAAACTTTTTAAATTTTTTTCGGAAAAATCATGATGGTTGGTATGGATTTTGACAAAGCTTATGTTTTTATGAAATTTCTCGGGCAATTTTAATTATTTTTGAAAAAGGTCTTCGGAAATGAACTGGAAATTAAATTTCGAACACCTAGATACCAAATATGTGGGGATTGCTTTTGTTTTAAACTTTTTAAATTTTTTTCGGAAAAATCATGATGGTTGGTATGGATTTTGACAAAGCTTATGTTTTTGTGAAATTTCTCGGGCAATTTTAATTATTTTTGAAAAAGGTCTTCGGAAATGAACTAGAAATTAAATTTCGAACACCTGGATACCAAATATGTGGGGATTGCTTTTGTTTTAAACTTTTTAAATTTTTTTCGGAAAAATCATGATGGTTGGTATGGATTTTGACAAAGCTTATGTTTTTGTGAAATTTCTCGGGCAATTTTAATTATTTTTGAAAAAGGTCTTCGGAAATGAACTAGAAATTAAATTTCGAACACCTGGATACCAAATATGTGGGGATTGCTTTTGTTTTAAACTTTTTAAATTTTTTTCGGAAAAATCATATGGTTGGTATGGATTTTGACAAAGCTTATGTTTTTGTGAAATTTCTCGGGCAATTTTAATTATTTTTGAAAAAGGTCTTCGGTAATGAACTGGAAATTAAATTTCGAACACGTAGATACCAAATATGTGGGTATTGCTTTTGTTTTAAACTTTTTTAATTTTTTTCGGAAAAATCATGATGGTTGGTATGGATTTTGACAAAGCTTATGTTTTTGTGAAATTTCTCGGGCAATTTTAATTATTTTTGAAAAAGGTCTTCGGAAATGAACTAGAAATTAAATTTCGAACACGTAGATACCAAATATGTGGGGATTGCTTTTGTTTTAAACTTTTTAAATTTTTTTCGGAAAAATCATGATGGTTGGTATGGATTTTGACAAAGCTTATGTTTTTATGAAATTTCTCGGGCAATTTTAATTATTTTTGAAAAAGGTCTTCGGAAATGAACTAGAAATTAAATTTCGAACACCTGGATACCAAATATGTGGGGATTGCTTTTGTTTTAAACTTTTTAAATTTTTTTCGGAAAAATCATATGGTTGGTATGGATTTTGACAAAGCTTATGTTTTTGTGAAATTTCTCGGGCAATTTTAATTATTTTTGAAAAAGGTCTTCGGTAATGAACTGGAAATTAAATTTCGAACACGTAGATACCAAATATGTGGGGATTGCTTTTGTTTTAAACTTTTTAAATTTTTTTCGGAAAAATCATGATGGTTGGTATGGATTTTGACAAAGCTTATGTTTTTGTGAAATTTCTCGGGCAATTTTAATTATTTTTGAAAAATGTCTTCGGAAATGAACTGGAAATTAAATTTCGAACACGTAGATACCAAATATGTGGGGATTGCTTTTGTTTTAAACTTTTTAAATTTTTTTCGGAAAAATGATGATGGTTGGTATGGATTTTGACAAAGCTTATGTTTTTGTGAAATTTCTCGGGCAGTTTTAATTATTTTTGAAAAAGGTCTTCGGAAATGAACTGGAAATTAAATTTCGAACACGTAGATACCAAATATGTGGGGATTGCTTTTGTTTTAAACTTTTTAAATTTTTTTCGGAAAAATCATGATGGTTGGTATGGATTTTGACAAAGCTTATGTTTTTGTGAAATTTCTCGGACAATTTAAATTATTTTTGAAATAGGTCTTCGGTAATGAACTGGAAATTTAATTTCGAACACCTAGATACGAAATATGTGGGGATTGCTTTTGTTTTAAACTTTTTAAATTTTTTTCGGAAAAATCATGATGGTTGGTATGGATTTTGACAAAGCTTATGTTTTTGTGTAATTTCTCGGACAATTTTAATTATTTTTAAAAAAGGTCTTCGGAAATGAACTGGAAATTAAATTTCGAACACCTAGATACCAAATATGTGGGGATTGCTTTTGTTTTAAACTTTTTTAATTTTTTTCGGAAAAATCATGATGGTTGGTATGGATTTTGACAAAGCTTATGTTTTTGTGAAATTTCTCGGGCAATTTTAATTATTTTTGAAATAGGTCTTCGGTAATGAACTGGAAATTTAATTTCGAACACCTAGATACCAAATATGTGGGGATTGCTTTTGTTTTAAACTTTTTAAATTTTTTTTGGAAAAATCATGATGGTTGGTATGGATTTCGACAAAGCTTATGTTTTTGTGAAATTTCTCGGGCAATTTTAATTATTTTTGAAAAAGGTCTTCGGAAATGAACTAGAAATTAAATTTCGAACACGTAGATACCAAATATGTGGGGATTGCTTTTGTTTTAAACTTTTTAAATTTTTTTCGGAAAAATCATGATGGTTGGTATGGATTTTGACAAAGCTTATGTTTTTGTGAAATTTCTCGGGCAATTTTAATTATTTTTGAAAAAGGTCTTCGGAAATGAACTGGAAATTAAATTTCGAACACCTAGATACCAAATATGGGGGGATTGCTTTTGTTTTAAACTTTTTAAATTTTTTTCGGAAAAATCATGATGGTTGGTATGGATTTTGACAAAGCTTATGTTTTTGTGAAATTTCTCGGGCAATTTTAATTATTTTTGAAAAAGGTCTTCGGAAATGAACTAGAAATTAAATTTCGAACACCTGGATACCAAATATGTGGGGATTGCTTTTGTTTTAAACTTTTTAAATTTTTTTCGGAAAAATCATATGGTTGGTATGGATTTTGACAAAGCTTATGTTTTTGTGAAATTTCTCGGGCAATTTTAATTATTTTTGAAAAAGGTCTTCGGTAATGAACTGGAAATTAAATTTCGAACACCTAGATACCAAATATGTGGGGATTGCTTTTGTTTTAAACTTTTTAAATTTTTTTCGGGAAAATCATGATGGTTGGTATGGATTTTGACAAAGCTTATGTTTTTGTGAAATTTCTCGGGCAATTTTAATTATTTTTGAAAAATTTCTTCGGAAATGAACTGGAAATTAAATTTCGAACACGTAGATATCAAATATGTGGGGATTGCTTTTGTTTTAAACTTTTTAAATTTTTTTCGGAAAAATCATGATGGTTGGTATGGATTTTGACAAAGCTTATGTTTTTGTGAAATTTCTCGGGCAGTTTTAATTATTTTTGAAAAACGTCTTCGGAAATGAACTGGAAATTAAATTTCGAACACGTAGATACCAAATATGTGGGGATTGCTTTTGTTTTAAACTTTTTTAATTTTTTTCGGAAAAATCATGATGGTTGGTATGGATTTTGACAAAGCTTATGTTTTTGTGAAATTTCTCGGACAATTTTAATTATTTTTGAAATAGGTCTTCGGTAATGAACTGGAAATTTAATTTCGAACACCTAGATACCAAATATGTGGGGATTGCTTTTGTTTTAAACTTTTTAAATTTTTTTCGGGAAAATCATGATGGTTGGTATGGATTTTGACAAAGCTTATGTTTTTGTGAAATTTCTCGGACAATTTTAATTATTTTTGAAATAGGTCTTCGGTAATGAACTGGAAATTTAATTTCGAACACCTAGATACCAAATATGTGGGGATTGCTTTTGTTTTAAACTTTTTAAATATTTTTCGGAAAAATCATGATGGTTGGTATGGATTTTGACAAAGCTTATGTTTTTGTGAAATTTCTCGGGCAATTTTAATTATTTTTGAAAAACGTCTTCGGAAATGAACTAGAAATTAAATTTCGAACACGTAGATACCAAATATGTGGGGATTGCTTTTGTTTTAAACTGTTTAAATTTTTTTCGGAAAAATCATGATGGTTGGTATGGATTTTGACAAAGCTTATGTTTTTGTGAAATTTCTCGGACAATTTTAATTATTTTTGAAAAAGATCTTCGGTAATGAACTGGAAATTAAATTCCGAACACGTAGATACCAAATATGTGGGGATTGCTTTTGTTTTAAACTTTTTAAATTTTTTTCGGAAAAATCATGATGGTTGGTATGGATTTTGACAAAGCTTATGTTTTTGTGAAATTTCTCGGGCAATTTTAATTATTTTTGAAAAAGGTCTTCGGTAATGAACTGGAAATTAAATTTCGAAAACCTAGATACCAAATATTTGGGGATTGCTTTTGTTTTAAACTTTTTTAATTTTTTTCGGAAAAATCATGATGGTTGGTATGGATTTTGACAAAGCTTATGTTTTTGTGAAATTTCTCGGGCAATTTTAATTATTTTTGAAAAAGGTCTTCGGAAATTAACTGGAAATTAAATTTCGAACACCTAGATACCAAATATTTGGGGATTGCTTTTGTTTTAAACTTTTTTAATTTTTTTCGGAAAAATCATGATGGTTGGTATGGATTTTGACAAAGCTTATGTTTTTGTGAAATTTCTCGGGCAATTTTAATTATTTTTGAAAAAGGTCTTCGGTAATGAACTGGAAATTAAATTTCGAACACGTAGATACCAAATATGTGGGGATTGCTTTTGTTTTAAACTTTTTTAATTTTTTTCGGAAAAATCATGATGGTTGGTATGGATTTTGACAAAGCTTATGTTTTTATGAAATTTCTCGGGCAATTTTAATTATTTTTGAAAAAGGTCTTCGGAAATGAACTGGAAATTAAATTTCGAACACGTAGATACCAAATATGTGGGGATTGCTTTTGTTTTAAACTTTTTTTATTTTTTTCGGAAAAATCATGATGGTTGGTATGGATTTTGACAAAGCTTATGTTTTTGTCAAATTTCTCGGGCAATTTTAATTATTTTTGAAAAAGGTCTTCGGAAATGAACTGGAAATTAAATTTCGAACACCTAGATACCAAATATGTGCGGATTGCTTTTGTTTTAAACTTTTTTAATTTTTTTCGGAAAAATCATGATGGTTGGTATGGATTTTGACAAAGCTTATGTTTTTGTGAAATTTCTCGGGCAATTTTAATTATTTTTGAAAAAGGTCTTCGGAAATGAACTAAAAATTAAATTTCGAACACGTAGATACCAAATATGTGGGGATTGCTTTTGTTTTAAACTTTTTAAATTTTTTTCGGGAAAATCATGATGGTTGGTATGGATTTTGACAAAGCTTATGTTTTTGTGAAATTTCTCGGACAATTTTAATTATTTTTGAAAAAGGTCTTCGGTAGTGAACTGGAATTTAAATTTCGAACACCTGGATACCAAATATGTGGGGATTGCTTTTGTTTTAAACTTTTTTAATTTTTTTCGGAAAAATCATGATGGTTGGTATGGATTTTGACAAAGCTTATGTTTTTGTGAAATTTTTCGGGCAGTTTTAATTATTTTTGAAAAAGGTCTTCGGTAATGAACTGGAAATTAAATTTCGAAACCTAGATACCAAATATGTGGGGATTGCTTTTGTTTTAAACTTTTTAAATTTTTTTCGGAAAAATCATGATGGTTGGTATGGATTTTGACAAAGCTTATGTTTTTGTGAAATTTCTCGGGCAATTTTAATTATTTTTGAAAAAGGTCTTCGGTAATGAACTGGAAATTAAATTTCGAACACGTAGATACCAAATATGTGGGGATTGCTTTTGTTTTAAACTTTTTTAATTTTTTTCGGAAAAATCATGATGGTTGGTATGGATTTTGACAAAGCTTATGTTTTTGTGAAATTTTTCGGGCAATTTTAATTATTTTTGAAAAAGGTCTTCGGTAATGAACTGGAAATTAAATTTCGAACACCTAGATACCAAATATGTGGGGATTGCTTTTGTTTTAAACTTTTTTAATTTTTTTCGGAAAAATCATGATGGTTGGTATGGATTTTGACAAAGCTTATGTTTTTGTGAAATTTCTTGGGCAATTTTAACTATTTTTGAAAAAGGTCTTCGGTAATGAACTGGAAATTAAATTTCAAACACCTGGATACCAAATATGTGGGAATTGCTTTTGTTTTAAACTTTTTTAATTTTTTTCGGAAAAATCATGATGGTTGGTATGGATTTTGACAAAGCTTATGTTTTTGTGAAATTTCTCGGGCAGTTTTAATTATTTTTGAAAAAGGTCTTCGGTAATGAACTGGAAATTAAATTTCGAACACGTAGATACCAAATATGTGGGGATTGCTTTTGTTTTAAACTTTTTTAATTTTTTTCGGAAAAATCATGATGGTTGGTATGGATTTTGACAAAGCTTATGTTTTTGTGAAATTTCTCGGTCAATTTTAATTATTTTTGAAAAAGGTCTTCGGTAATGAACTGGAAATTTAATTTCGAACACCTAGATACCAAATATGTGGGGATTGCTTTTGTTTTAAACTTTTTAAATTTTTTTTGGAAAAATCATGATGGTTGGTATGGATTTTGACAAAGCTTATGTTTTTGTGAAATTTCTCGGGCAATTTTAATTATTTTTGAAAAAGGTCTTCGGAAATGAACTAGAAATTAAATTTCGAACACGTAGATACCAAATATGTGGGGATTGCTTTTGTTTTAAACTTTTTAAATTTTTTTCGGAAAAATCATGATGGTTGGTATGGATTTTGACAAAGCTTATGTTTTTGTGAAATTTCTCGGGCAATTTTAATTATTTTTGAAAAAGGTCTTCGGAAATGAACTGGAAATTAAATTTCGAACACCTAGATACCAAATATGTAGGGATTGCTTTTGTTTTAAACTTTTAAAATTTTTTTCGGAAAAATCATGATGGTTGGTATGGATTTTGACAAAGCTTATGTTTTTGTGAAATTTCTCGGGCAATTTTAATTATTTTTGAAAAAGGTCTTCGGAAATGAACTAGAAATTAAATTTCGAACACCTGGATACCAAATATGTGGGGATTGCTTTTGTTTTAAACTTTTTAAATTTTTTTCGGAAAAATCATATGGTTGGTATGGATTTTGACAAAGCTTATGTTTTTGTGAAATTTCTCGGGCAATTTTAATTATTTTTGAAAAAGGTCTTCGGAAATGAACTGGAAATTAAATTTCGAACACGTAGATACCAAATATGTGGGGATTGCTTTTGTTTTAAACTTTTTAATTTTTTTTCGGAAAAATCATGATGGTTGGTATGGATTTTGACAAAGCTTATGTTTTTGTGAAATTTCTCGGGCAGTTTTAATTATTTTTGAAAAGGGTCTTCGGAAATGAACTGGAAATTAAATTTCGAACACGTAGATACCAAATATGTGGGGATTGCTTTTGTTTTAAACTTTTTAAATTTTTTTCGGAAAAATCATGATGGTTGGTATGGATTTTGACAAAGCTTATGTTTTTGTAAAATTTCTCGGGCAGTTTTAATTATTTTTGAAAAAGGTGTTCGGAAATGAACTGGAAATTAAATTTCGAACACGTAGATACCAAATATGTGGGGATTGCTTTTGTTTTAAACTTTTTTAATTTTTTTCGGAAAAATCATGATGGTTGGTATGGATTTTGACAAAGCTTATGTTTTTGTGAAATTTCTCGGACAATTTTAATTATTTTTGAAATAGGTCTTCGGTAATGAACTGGAAATTTAATTTCGAACACCTAGATACCAAATATGTGGGGATTGCTTTTGTTTTAAACTTTTTAAATTTTTTTCGGGAAAATCATGATGGTTGGTATGGATTTTGACAAAGCTTATGTTTTTGTGAAATTTCTCGGACAATTTGAATTATTTTTGAAATAGGTCTTCGGTAATGAACTGGAAATTTAATTTCGAACACCTAGATACCAAATATGTGGGGATTGCTTTTGTTTTAAACTTTTTAAATTTTTTTCGGAAAAATCATGATGGTTGGTATGGATTTTGACAAAGCTTATGTTTTTGTGAAATTTCTCGGGCAATTTTAATTATTTTTGAAAAACGTCTTCGGAAATGAACTAGAAATTAAATTTCGAACACGTAGATACCAAATATGTGGGGATTGCTTTTGTTTTAAACTTTTTAAATTTTTTTCGGAAAAATCATGATGGTTGGTATGAATTTTGACAAAGCTTATGTTTTTGTGAAATTTCTCGGACAATTTTAATTATTTTTGAAAAAGATCTTCGGTAATGAACTGGAAATTAAATTCCGAACACGTAGATACCAAATATGTGGGGATTGCTTTTGTTTTAAACTTTTTAAATTTTTTTCGGAAAAATCATGATGGTTGGTATGGATTTTGGCAAAGCTTATGTTTTTGTGAAATTTCTCGGGTAATTTTAATTATTTTTGAAAAAGGTCTTCGGTAATGAACTGGAAATTAAATTTCGAACACCTAGATACCAAATATTTGGGGATTGCTTTTGTTTTAAACTTTTTTAATTTTTTTCGGAAAAATCATGATGGTTGGTATGGATTTTGACAAAGCTTATGTTTTTGTGAAATTTCTCGGGCAATTTTAATTATTTTTGAAAAAGGTCTTCGGTAGTGAACTGGATATTAAATTTCGAACACCTGGATACCAAATATGTGGGAATTGCTTTTGTTTTAAACTTTTTAAATTTTTTTCGGAAAAATCATGATGGTTGGTATGGATTTTGACAAAGCTTATGTTTTTGTGAAATTTCTCGGGCAATTTTAATTATTTTTGAAAAAGGTCTTCGGTAATGAACTGGAAATTAAATTTCGAACACCTGGATACCAAATATGTGGGAATTGCTTTTGTTTTAAACTTTTTTAATTTTTTTCGGAAAAATCATGATGGTTGGTATGGATTTTGACAAAGCTTATGTTTTTGTGAAATTTCTCGGGCAATTTTAATTATTTTTGAAAAAGGTCTTCGGTAATGAACTGGAAATTAAATTTCGAACACCTAGATACCAAATATTTGGGGATTGCTTTTGTTTTAAACTTTTTTAATTTTTTTCGGAAAAATCATGATGGTTGGTATGGATTTTGACAAAGCTTATGTTTTTGCGAAATTTCTCGGGCAATTTTAATTATTTTTGAAAAAGGTCTTCGGTAATGAACTGGAAATTAAATTCCGAACACGTAGATACCAAATATGTGGGGATTGCTTTTGTTTTAAACTTTTTAAATTTTTTTCGGAAAAATCATGATGGTTGGTATGGATTTTGACAAAGCTTATGTTTTTGTGAAATTTCTCGAGCAATTTTAATTATTTTTAAAAAAGGTCTTCGGTAATGAACTGGAAATTAAATTTCGAACACGTAGATACCAAATATGTGGGGATTGCTTTTGTTTTAAACTTTTTAAATTTTTTTCGGAAAAATAATGATGGTTGGTATGGATTTTGACAAAGCTTATGTTTTTGTGAAATTTCTCGGGCAATTTTAATTATTTTTGAAAAAGGTCTTCGGAAATGAACTAGAAATTAAATTTCGAACACGTAGATACCAAATATGTGGGGATTGCTTTTGTTTTAAACTTTTTAATTTTTTTTCGGAAAAATCATGATGGTTGGTATGGATTTTGACAAAGCTTATGTTTTTGTGAAATTTCTCGGGCAGTTTTAATTATTTTTGAAAAAGGTCTTCGGAAATGAACTGGAAATTAAATTTCGAACACCTAGATACCAAATATGTGGGGATTGCTTTTGTTTTAAACTTTTTTAATTTTTTTCGGAAAAATCATGATGGTTGGTATGGATTTTGACAAAGCTTATGTTTTTGTGAAATTTCTCGGGCAATTTTAATTATTTTTGAAAAAGGTCTTCAGAAATGAACTAAAAATTAAATTTCGAACACGTAGATACCAAATATGTGGGGATTGCTTTTGTTTTAAACTTTTTAAATTTTTTTCGGGAAAATCATGATGGTTGGTATGGATTTTGATAAAGCTTATGTTTTTGTGAAATTTCTCGGACAATTTTAATTATTTTTGAAAAAGGTCTTCGGTAGTGAACTGGAATTTAAATTTCGAACACCTGGATACCAAATATGTGGGGATTGCTTTTGTTTTAAACTTTTTTAATTTTTTTCGGAAAAATCATGATGGTTGGTATGGATTTTGACAAAGCTTATGTTTTTGTGAAATTTCTCGGGCAGTTTTAATTATTTTTGAAAAAGGTCTTCGGTAATGAACTGGAAATTAAATTTCGAAACCTAGATACCAAATATGTGGGGATTGCTTTTGTTTTAAACTTTTTAAATTTTTTTCGGAAAAATCATGATGGTTGGTATGGATTTTGACAAAGCTTATGTTTTTGTGAAATTTCTCGGACAATTTTAATTATTTTTGAAATAGGTCTTCGGTAATGAACTGGAAATTAAATTGCGAACACCTGGATACCAAATATGTGGGAATTGCTTTTGTTTTAAACTTTTTTAATTTTTTTCGGAAAAATCATGGTGGTTGGTATGGATTTTGACAAAGCTTATGTTTTTGTGAAATTTCTCGGGCAGTTTTAATTATTTTTGAAAAAGGTCTTCGGTAATGAACTGGAAATTAAATTTCGAACACGTAGATACCAAATATGTGGGGATTGCTTTTGTTTTAAACTTTTTAAATTTTTTTCGGAAAAATCATGATGGTTGGTATGGATTTTGACAAAGCTTATGTTTTTGTGAAATTTCTCGGGCAATTTTAATTATTTTTCAAAAAGGTCTTCGGAAATGAACTAGAAATTACATTTCGAATACGTAGATACCAAATATGTGGGGATTGCTTTTGTTTTAAACTTTTTAAATTTTTTTCGGAAAAATCATGATGGTTGGTATGGATTTTGACAAAGCTTATGTTTTTGTGAAATTTCTCGGGCAATTTTAATTATTTTTGAAAAAGGTCTTCGGAAATGAACTAAAAATTAAATTTCGAACACGTAGATACCAAATATGTGGGGATTGCTTTTGTTTTAAACTTTTTAAATTTTTTTCGGGAAAATCATGATGGTTGGTATGGATTTTGACAAAGCTTATGTTTTTGTGAAATTTCTCGGACAATTTTAATTATTTTTGAAAAAGGTCTTCGGTAGTGAACTGGATATTAAATTTCGAACACCTGGATACCAAATATGTGGGAATTGCTTTTGTTTTAAACTTTTTTAATTTTTTTCGGAAAAATCATGATGGTTGGTATGGATTTTGACAAAGCTTATGTTTTTGTGAAATTTCTCGGGCAATTTTAATTATTTTTGAAAAAGGTCTTCGGTAATGAACTGGAAATTAAATTTCGAACACCTGGATACCAAATATGTGGGAATTGCTTTTGTTTTAAACTTTTTTAATTTTTTTCGGAAAAATCATGATGGTTGGTATGGATTTTGACAAAGCTTATGTTTTTGTGAAATTTCTCGGGCAATTTTAATTATTTTTGAAAAAGGTCTTCGGTAATGAACTGGAAATTAAATTCCGAACACGTAGATACCAAATATGTGGGGATTGCTTTTGTTTTAAACTTTTTAAATTTTTTTCGGAAAAATCATGATGGTTGGTATGGATTTTGACAAAGCTTATGTTTTTGTGAAATTTCTCGAGCAATTTTAATTATTTTTAAAAAAGGTCTTCGGTAATGAACTGGAAATTAAATTTCGAATACGTAGATACCAAATATGTGGGGATTGCTTTTGCTTTAAACTTTTTAAATTTTTTTCGGAAAAATAATGATGGTTGGTATGGATTTTGACAAAGCTTATGTTTTTGTGAAATTTCTCGGGCAATTTTAATTATTTTTGAAAAAGGTCTTCGGAAATGAACTAGAAATTAAATTTCGAACACGTAGATACCAAATATGTGGGGATTGCTTTTGTTTTAAACTTTTTAATTTTTTTTCGGAAAAATCATGATGGTTGGTATGGATTTTGACAAAGCTTATGTTTTTGTGAAATTTCTCGGGCAGTTTTAATTATTTTTGAAAAAGGTCTTCGGAAATGAACTGGAAATTAAATTTCGAACACCTAGATACCAAATATGTGGGGATTGCTTTTGTTTTAAACTTTTTTAATTTTTTTCGGAAAAATCATGATGGTTGGTATGGATTTTGACAAAGCTTATGTTTTTGTGAAATTTCTCGGACAATTTTAATTATTTTTGAAAAAGGTCTTCGGTAATGAACTGGAAATTAAATTTCGAACACCTAGATACCAAATATGTGGGGATTGCTTTTGTTTTAAACTTTAAAATTTTTTTCGGAAAAATCATGATGGTTGGTATGGATTTTGACAAAGCTTATGTTTTTGTGAAATTTCTCGGGCAATTTTAATTATTTTTGAAAAAGGTCTTCGGAAATGAACTAAAAATTAAATTTCGAACACGTAGATACCAAATATGTGGGGATTGCTTTTGTTTTAAACTTTTTTAAATTTTTTTCGGGAAAATCATGATGGTTGGTATGGATTTTGACAAAGCTTATGTTTTTGTGAAATTTCTCGGACAATTTTAATTATTTTTGAAAAAGGTCTTCGGTAGTGAACTGGAATTTAAATTTCGAACACCTGGATACCAAATATGTGGGGATTGCTTTTGTTTTAAACTTTTTTAATTTTTTTCGGAAAAATCATGATGGTTGGTATGGATTTTGACAAAGCTTATGTTTTTGTGAAATTTCTCGGGCAGTTTTAATTATTTTTGAAAAAGGTCTTCGGTAATGAACTGGAAATTAAATTTCGAAACCTAGATACCAAATATGTGGGGATTGCTTTTGTTTTAAACTTTTTAAATTTTTTTCGGAAAAATCATGATGGTTGGTATGGATTTTGACAAAGCTTATGTTTTTGTGAAATTTCTCGGACAATTTTAATTATTTTTGAAATAGGTCTTCGGTAATGAACTGGAAATTAAATTTCGAACACCTGGATACCAAATATGTGGGAATTGCTTTTGTTTTAAACTTTTTTAATTTTTTTCGGAAAAATCATGGTGGTTGGTATGGATTTTGACAAAGCTTATGTTTTTGTGAAATTTCTCGGGCAGTTTTAATTATTTTTGAAAAAGGTCTTCGGTAATGAACTGGAAATTAAATTTCGAACACGTAGATACCAAATATGTGGGGATTGCTTTTGTTTTAAACTTTTTTAATTTTTTTCGGAAAAATCATGATGGTTGGTATGGATTTTGACAAAGCTTATGTTTTTGTGAAATTTCTCGGGCAATTTTAATTATTTTTGAAAAAGGTCTTCGGAAATGAACTAGAAATTAAATTTCGAACACGTAGATACCAAATATGTGGGGATTGCTTTTGTTTTAAACTTTTTTAATTTTTTCGGAAAAATCATGATGGTTGGTATGGATTTTGACAAAGCTTATATTTTTGTGAAATTTCTCGGGCAGTTTTAATTATTTTTGAAAAAGGTCTTCGGAAATGAACTGGAAATTAAATTTCGAACACCTAGATACCAAATATGTGGGGATTGCTTTTGTTTTAAACTTTTTTAATTTTTTTCGGAAAAATCATGATGGTTGGTATGGATTTTGACAAAGCTTATGTTTTTGTGAAATTTCTCGGGCAATTTTAATTATTTTTGAAAAAGGTCTTCGGTAGTGAACTGGAAATTAAATTTCGAACACGTAGATACCAAATATGTGGGGATTGCTTTTGTTTTAAACTTTTTTAATTTTTTTCGGAAAAATCATGATGGTTGGTATGGATTTTGACAAAGCTTATGTTTTTGTGAAATTTCTCGGGCAGTTTTAATTATTTTTGAAAAAGGTCTTCGGAAATGAACTGGAAATTAAATTTCGAACACGTAGATACCAAATATGTGGGGATTGCTTTTGTTTTAAACTTTTTTAATTTTTTTCGGAAAAATCATGATGGTTGGTATGGATTTTGACAAAGCTTATGTTTTTGTGAAATTTCTCGGGCAATTTTAATTATTTTTGAAATAGGTCTTCGGTAATGAACTGGAAATTTAATTTCGAACACCTAGATACCAAATATGTGGGGATTGCTTTTGTTTTAAACTTTTTAAAATTTTTCGGAAAAATCATGATGGTTATTATGGATTTTGACAAAGCTTATGTTTTTGTGAAATTTCTCGGGCAATTTTAATTATTTTTGAAAAAGGTCTTCGGAAATGAACTAGAAATTAAATTTCGAACACGTAGATACCAAATATGTGGGTATTGCTTTTGTTTTAAACTTTTTTAATTTTTTTCGGAAAAATCATAATGGTTGGTATGGATTTTGACAAAGCTTATGTTTTTGTGAAATTTCTCGGACAATTTTAATTATTTTTGAAATAGGTCTTCGGTAATGAACTGGAAATTTAATTTCGAACACCTAGATACCAAATATGTGGGGATTGCTTTTGTTTTAAACTTTTTTAATTTTTTTCGAAAAATCATGATGGTTGGTATGGATTTTGACAAAGCTTATGTTTTTGTGAAATTTCTCGGGCAGTTTTAATTATTTTTGAAAAAGGTCTTCGGAAATGAACTGGAAATTAAATTTCGAACACCTAGATACCAAATATGTGGGGATTGCTTTTGTTTGAAACTTTTTTAATTTTTTTCGGAAAAATCATGATGGTTGGTATGGATTTTGACAAAGCTTATGTTTTTGTGAAATTTCTCGGGCAGTTTTAATTATTTTTGAAAAAGGTCTTCGGTAATGAACTGGAAATTAAATTTCGAACACGTAGATATCAAATATGTGGGGATTGCTTTTGTTTTAAACTTTTTTAATTTTTTTCGGAAAAATCATGATGGTTGGTATGGATTTTGACAAAGCTTATGTTTTTGTGAAATTTCTCGGGCAGTTTTAATTATTTTTGAAAAAGGTCTTCGGTAATGAACTGGAAATTAAATTTCGAACACGTAGATACCAAATATGTGGGGATTGCTTTTGTTTTAAACTTTTTAAATTTTTTTCGGAAAAATCATGATGGTTGGTATGGATTTTGACAAAGCTTATGTTTTTGTGAAATTTCTCGGGCAATTTTAATTATTTTTGAAAAAGGTCTTCGGTAATGAACTGGAAATTAAATTTCGAACACGTAGATTCCAAATATGTGGGACTTGCTTTTGTTTTAAACTTTTTTAATTTTTTTCGGAAAAATCATGATGGTTGGTATGGATTTTGACAAAGCTTATGTTTTTGTGAAATTTCTCGGGCAGTTTTAATTATTTTTGAAAAAGGTCTTCGGAAATGAACTAGAAATTAAATTTCGAACACGTAGATACCAAATATGTGGGGATTGCTTTTGTTTTAAACTTTTTTAATTTTTTTCGGAAAAATCATGATGGTTGGTATGGATTTTGACAAAGCTTATGTTTTTGTGAAATTTCTCGGGCAGTTTTAATTATTTTTCAAAAAGGTCTTCGGTAATGAACTGGAAATTAAATTCCGAACACGTAGATACCAAATATGTGGGGATTGCTTTTGTTTTAAACTTTTTAAATTTTTTTCGGAAAAATCATGATGGTTGGTATGGATTTTGACAAAGCTTATGTTTTTGTGAAATTTCTCGGGCAATTTTAATTATTTTAAAAAAAGGTCTTCGGTAATGAACTGGAAATTATGGATTTTGACAAAAATTCCGAACACGTAGATACCAAATATGTGGGGATTGCTTTTGTTTTAAAATTTTAAATTTTTTTCGGAAAAATCATGATGGTTGGTATGGATTTTGACAAAGCTTATGTTTTTGTGCAATTTCTCGGACAATTTTAATTATTTTTGAAAAAGGTCTTCGGTAATGAACTGGAAATTAAATTTCGAACACCTGGATACCAAATATGTGGGAATTGCTTTTGTTTTAAACTTTTTTAATTTTTTTCGGAAAAATCATGATGGTTGGTATGGATTTTGACAAAGCTTATGTTTTTGTGAAATTTCTCGGGCAATTTTAATTATTTTTGAAAAAGGTCTTCGGAAATGAACTAGAAATTAAATTTCGAACACGTAGATACCAAATATGTGGGGATTGCTTTTGTTTTAAACTTTTTAAATTTTTTTCGGAAAAATCATGATGGTTGGTATGGATTTTGACAAAGCTTATGTTTTTGTGAAATTTCTCGGACAATTTTAATTATTTTTGAAAAAGGTCTTCGGTAATGAACTGGAAATTAAATTTCGAACACTTGGATACCAAATATGTGGGAATTGCTTTTGTTTTAAACTTTTTTAATTTTTTTCGGAAAAATCATGATGGTTGGTATGGATTTTGACAAAGCTTATGTTTTTGTGAAATTTCTCGGGCAATTTTAAATATTTTTAAAAAAGGTCTTCGGTAATGAACTGGAAATTAAATTCCGAACACGTAGATACCAAATATGTGGGGATTGCTTTTGTTTTAAACTTTTTAAATTTTTTTCGGAAAAATCATGATGGTTGGTATGGATTTTGACAAAGCTTATGTTTTTGTGAAATTTCTCGGACAATTTTAATTATATTTGAAAAAGGTCTTCGGTAATGAACTGGAAATTAAATTTCGAACACCTGGATACCAAATATGTGGGAATTGCTTTTGTTTTAAACTTTTTTAATTTTTTTCGGAAAAATCATGATGGTTGGTATGGATTTTGACAAAGCTTATGTTTTTGTGAAATTTCTCGGACAATTTTAATTATATTTTTGAAAAAGGTCTTCGGTAATGAACTGGAAATTAAATTTCGAACACCTGGATACCAAATATGTAGGAATTGCTTTTGTTTTAAACTTTTTTAATTTTTTTCGGAAAAATCATGATGGTTGGTATGGATTTTGACAAAGCTTATGTTTTTGTGAAATTTCTCGGGCAATTTTAATTATTTTTGAAAAAGGTCTTCGGAAATGAACTAGAAATTAAATTTCGAACACATAGATACCAAATATGTGGGGATTGCTTTTGTTTTAAACTTTTTAAATTTTTTTCGGAAAAATCATGATGGTTGGTATGGATTTTGACAAAGCTTATGTTTTTGTGAAATTTCTCGGGCAATTTTAATTATTTTTAAAAAAGGTCTTCGGTAATGAACTGGAAATTAAATTCCGAACACGTAGATACCAAATATGTGGGGATTGCTTTTGTTTTAAACTTTTTAAATTTTTTTCGGAAAAATCATGATGGTTGGTATGGATTTTGACTAAGCTTATGTTTTTGTGAAATTTCTCGGACAATTTTAATTATTTTTGAAAAAGGTCTTCGGTAATGAACTGGAAATTAAATTTCGAACACCTGGATACCAAATATGTGGGAATTGCTTTTGTTTTAAACTTTTTTAATTTTTTTCGGAAAAATCATGATGGTTGGCATGGATTTTGACAAAGCTTATGTTTTTGTGAAATTTCTCGCGTAATTTTAATTATTTTTAAAAAAGGTCTTCGGAAATGAACTGGAAATTAAATTTCGAACACCTAGATACCAAATATGTGGGGATTGCTTTTGTTTTAAACTTTTTTAATTTTTTTCGGAAAAATCATGATGGTTTGTATGGATTTTGACAAAGCTTATGTTTTTGTGAAATTTCTCGGGCAGTTTTAATTATTTTTGAAAAAGGTCTTCGGTAATGAACTGGAAATTAAATTCCGAACATGTAGATACCAAATATGTGGGAATTGCTTTTGTTTTAAACTTTCTTAATTTTTTTCGGAAAAATCATGATGGTTGGTATGGATGTTGACAAAGCTTATGTTTTTGTGAAATTTCTCGGACAATTTTAATTAGTTTTGAAAAAGGTCTTCGGTAATGAACTGGAAATTAAATTTCGAACACCTGGATACCAAATATGTGGGAATTGCTTTTGTTTTAAACTTTTTTAATTTTTTTCGGAACAATCATGATGGTTAGTATGGATTTTGACAAAGCTTATGTTTTTGTGAAATTTCTCGGGCAATTTTAATTATTTTTGAAAAAGGTCTTCGGTAGGGAACTGGAAATTAAATTTCGAACACGTAGATACCAAATATGTGGGTATTGGTTTTGTTTTAAACTTTTTTAATTTTTTTCGGAAAAATCATGATGGTTGGTATGGATTTTGACAAAGCTTATGTTTTTGTAAAATTTCTCGGACAATTTTAATTATTTTTGAAATAGGTCTTCGGTAATGAACTGGAAATTTAATTTCGAACACCTAGATACCAAATATGTGGGGATTGCTTTTGTTTTAAACTTTTTAAATTTTTTTCGGAAAAATCATGATGGTTGGTATGGATTTTGACAAAGCTTATGTTTTTGTGAAATTTCTCGGACAATTTTAATTATTTTTGAAAAAGGTCTTCGGTAATGAACTGGAAATTAAATTTCGAACACCTGGATACCAAACATGTGGGAATTGCTTTTGTTTTAAACTTTTTTAATTTTTTTCGGAAAAATCATGATGGTTGGTATGGATTTTGACAAAGCTTATGTTTTTGTGAAATTTCTCGGGCAGTTTTAATTATTTTTGGAAAAGGTCTTCGGTAATGAACTGGAAATTAAATTTCGAACACGTAGATACCAAATATGTGGGGATTGCTTTTGTTTTAAACTTTTTAAATTTTTTTCGGAAAAATCATGATGGTTGGTATGGATTTTGACAAAGCTTATGTTTTTGTCAAATTTCTCGGGCAATTTTAATTATTTTTGAAAAAGGTCTTCGGAAATGAACTGGAAATTAAATTTCGAACACGTAGATACCAAATATGTGGGGATTGCTTTTGTTTTAAACTTTTTTAATTTTTTTCGGAAAAATCATGATGGTTGGTATGGGTTTTGACAAAGCTTATATTTTTGTGAAATTTCTCGGGTAATTTTAATTATTTTTGAAAAAGGTCTTCGGTAGTGAACTGGAAATTAAATTTCGAACACGTAGATACCAAATATGTGGGGATTGCTTTTGTTTTAAACTTTTTAAATTTTTTTCGGAAAAATCATGATGGTTGGTATGGATTTTGACAAAGCTTATGTTTTTGTGAAATTTCTCGGACAATTTTAATTATTTTTGAAAAAGGTCTTCGGTAATGAACTGGAAATTAAATTTCGAACACCTGGATACCAAATATGTGGGAATTGCTTTTGTTTTAAACTTTTTTAATTTTTTTCGGAAAAATCATGATGGTTGGTATGGATTTTGACAAAGCTTATGTTTTTGTGAAATTTCTCGGGCAGTTTTAATTATTTTTGGAAAAGGTCTTCGGTAATGAACTGGAAATTAAATTTCGAACACGTAGATACCAAATATGTGGGGATTGCTTTTGTTTTAAACTTTTTAAATTTTTTTCGGAAAAATCATGATGGTTGGTATGGATTTTGACAAAGCTTATGTTTTTGTCAAATTTCTCGGGCAATTTTAATTATTTTTGAAAAAGGTCTTCGGAAATGAACTGGAAATTAAATTTCGAACACGTAGATACCAAATATGTGGGGATTGCTTTTGTTTTAAACTTTTTTAATTTTTTTCGGAAAAATCATGATGGTTGGTATGGATTTTGACAAAGCTTATGTTTTTGTGAAATTTCTCGGACAATTTTAATTATTTTTGAAATAGGTCTTCGGTAATGAACTGGAAATTTAATTTCGAACACCTAGATACCAAATATGTGGGGATTGCTTTTGTTTTAAACTTTTTAAATTTTTTTCGGAAAAATCATGATGGTTGGTATGGATTTTGACAAAGCTTATGTTTTTGTGAAATTTCTCGGGCAATTTTAATTATTTTTGGAAAAGGTCTTCGGAAATGAACTAGAAATTAAATTTCGAACACGTAGATACCAAATATGTGGGGATTGCTTTTGTTTTAAACTTTTTAAATTTTTTTCGGAAAAATCATGATGGTTGGTATGGATTTTGACAAAGCTTATGTTTTTGTCAAATTTCTCGGGCAATTTTAATTATTTTTGAAAAAGGTCTTCGGAAATGAACTGGAAATTAAATTTCGAACACCTAGATACCAAATATGTGGGGATTGCTTTTGTTTTAAACTTTTTTAATTTTTTTTTGGAAAAATCATGATGGTTGGTATGGATTTTGACAAAGCTTATGTTTTTGTGAAATTTCTCGGGCAATTTTAATTATTTTTGAAAAAGGTCTTCGGAAATGAACTAGAAATTAAATTCCGAACACGTAGATACCAAATATGTGGGGATTGCTTTTGTTTTAAACTTTTTTAATTTTTTTCGGAAAAATCATGATGGTTGGTATAGATTTTGACAAAGCTTATGTTTTTGTGAAATTTCTCGGGCAGTTTTAATTATTTTTGAAAAAGGTCTTCGGTAATGAACTGGAAATTAAATTTCGAACACGTAGATACCAAATATGTGGGGATTGCTTTTGTTTTAAACTTTTTTAATTTTTTTCGGAAAAATCATGATGGTTGGTATGGATTTTGACAAAGCTTATATTTTTGTGAAATTTCTCGGGCAATTTTAATTATTTTTGAAAAAGGTCTTCGGTAGTGAACTGGAAAATAAATTTCGAACACGTAGATACCAAATATGTGGGTATTGCTTTTGTTTTAAACTTTTTTAATTTTTTTCGGAAAAATCATGATGGTTGGTATGGATTTTGACAAAGCTTATGTTTTTGTGAAATTTCTCGGGCAATTTTAATTATTTTTGAAAAAGGTCTTCGGAAATGAACTGGAAATTAAATTTCGAACACCTAGATACCAAATATGTGGGGATTGCTTTTGTTTTAATCTTTTTAAATTTTTTTCGGAAAAATCATGATGGTTGGTATGGATTTTGACAAAGCTTATGTTTTTGTGAAATTTCTCGGGCAGTTTTAATTATTTTTCAAAAAGGTCTTCGGTAATGAACTGGAAATTAAATTCCGAACACGTAGATACCAAATATGTGGGGATTGCTTTTGTTTTAAACTTTTTAAATTTTTTTCGGAAAAATCATGATGGTTGGTATGGATTTTGACAAAGCTTATGTTTTTGTGAAATTTCTCGGGCAATTTTAATTATTTTTAAAAAAGGTCTTCGGAAATGAACTAGAAATTAAATTCCGAACACGTAGATACCAAATATGTGGGGATTGCTTTTGTTGTAAACTTTTTAAATTTTTTTCGGAAAAATCATGATGGTTGGTATGGATTTTGACAAAGCTTATGTTTTTGTGAAATTTCTCGGGCAGTTTTAATTATTTTTCAAAAAGGTCTTCGGTAATGAACTGGAAATTAAATTCCGAACACGTAGATACCAAATATGTGGGGATTGCTTTTGTGTTAAACTTTTTAAATTTTTTTCGGAAAAATCATGATGGTTGGTATGGATTTTGACAAAGCTTATGTTTTTGTGAAATTTCTCGGACAATTTTAATTATTTTTGAAAAAGGTCTTCGGTAATGAACTGGAAATTAAATTTCGAACACGTAGATACCAAATATGTGGGGATTGCTTTTGTTTTAAACTTTTTAAATTTTTTTCGGAAAAATCATGATGGTTGGTATGGATTTTGACAAAGCTTATGTTTTTGTGAAATTTCTCGGGCAATTTTAATTATTTTTAAAAAAGGTCTTCGGTAATGAACTGGAAATTAAATTCCGAACACGTAGATACCAAATATGTGGGGATTGCTTTTGTTTTAAACTTTTTAAAAAATTTTCGGAAAAATCATGATGGTTGGTATGGATTTTGACAAAGCTTATGTTTTTGTGAAATTTCTCGGACAATTTTAATTATTTTTGAAAAAGGTCTTCGGTAATGAACTGGAAATTAAATTTCGAACACCTGGATACCAAATATGTGGGAATTGCTTTTGTTTTAAACTTTTTTAATTTTTTTCGGAAAAATCATGATGGTTGGTATGGATTTTGACAAAGCTTATGTTTTTGTGAAATTTCTCGGGCAATTTTAATTATTTTTGAAAAAGGTCTTCGGAAATGAACTAGAAATTAAATTTCGAACACGTAGATACCAAATATGTAGGGATTGCTTTTGTTTTAAACTTTTTAAATTTTTTTCGGAAAAATCATGATGGTTGGTATGGATTTTGACAAAGCTTATGTTTTTGTGAAATTTCTCGGGCAGTTTTAATTATTTTTGAAAAAGGTCTTCGGAAATGAACTGGAAATTAAATTTCGAACACCTAGATACCAAATATGTGGGGATTGCTTTTGTTTTAAACTTTTTTAATTTTTTTCGGAAAAATCATGATGGTTGGTATGGATTTGGACAAAGCTTATGTTTTTGTCAAATTTCTCGGGCAATTTTAATTATTTTTGAAAAAGGTCTTCGGAAATGAACTGGAAATTAAATTTCGAACACCTAGATACCAAATATGTGGGGATTGCTTTTGTTTTAAACTTTTTTAATTTTTTTCGGAAAAATCATGATGGTTGGTATGGATTTTGACAAAGCTTATGTTTTTGTGAAATTTCTCGGGCAATTTTAATTATTTTTGAAAAAGGTCTTCGGAAATGAACTAGAAATTAAATTGCGAACACGTAGATACCAAATATGTGGGGATTGCTTTTGTTTTAAACTTTTTAAATTTTTTTCGGAAAAATCATGATGGTTGGTATGGATTTTGACAAAGCTTATGTTTTTGTGAAATTTCTCGGGCAGTTTTAATTATTTTTCAAAAAGGTCTTCGGTAATGAACTGGAAATTAAATTCCGAACACGTAGATACCAAATATGTGGGGATTGCTTTTGTTTTAAACTTTTTTAATTTTTTTCGGAAAAATCATGATGGTTGGTATGGATTTTGACAAAGCTTATGTTTTTGTGAAATTTCTCGGGCAATTTTAATTATTTTTAGAAAAGGTCTTCGGTAATGAACTGGAAATTAAATTCCGAACACGTAGATACCAAATATGTGGGGATTGCTTTTGTTTTAAACTTTTTAAATTTTTTTCGGAAAAATCATGATGGTTGGTATGGATTTTGACAAAGCTTATGTTTTTGTGAAATTTCTCGGACAATTTTAATTATTTTTGAAAAAGGTCTTCGGTAATGAACTGGAAATTAAATTTCGAACACCTGGATACCAAATATGTGGGAATTGCTTTTGTTTTAAACTTTGTTAATTTTTTTCGGAAAAATCATGATGGTTGGTATGGATTTTGACAAAGCTTATGTTTTTGTGAAATTTCTCGGGCAATTTTAATTATTTTTAAAAAAGGTCTTCGGAAATGAACTGGAAATTAAATTTCGAACACCTAGAGACCAAATATGTGGGGATTGCTTTTGTTTTAAACTTTTTTAATTTTTTCGGAAAAATCATGATGGTTGGTATGGATTTTGACAAAGCTTATGTTTTTGTGAAATTTCTCGGGCAATTTTAATTATTTTTAAAAAAGGTCTTCGGTAATGAACTGGAAATTAAATTCCGAACACGTAGATACCAAATATGTGGGGATTGCTTTTGTTTTAAACGTTTTAAATTTTTTTCGGAAAAATCATGATGGTTGGTATGGATTTTGACAAAGCTTATGTTTTTGTGAAATTTCTCGGGCAATTTTAATTATTTTTAAAAAAGGTCTTCGGTAATGAACTAGAAATTAAATTTCGAACACGTAGATACCAAATATGTGGGGATTGCTTTTGTTTTAAACTTTTTAAATTTTTTTCGGAAAAATCATGATGGTTGGTATGGATTTTGACAAAGCTTATGTTTTTGTGAAATTTCTCGGACAATTTTAATTATTTTTGAAAAAGGTCTTCGGTAATGAACTGGAAATTAAATTTGGAACACCTGAATACCAAATATGTGGGAATTGCTTTTGTTTTAAACTTTTTTAATTTTTTTCGGAAAAATCATGATGGTTGGTATGGATTTTGACAAAGCTTATGTTTTTGTGAAATTACTCGGGCAATTTTAATTATTTTTGAAAAAGGTCTTCGGAAATGAACTAGAAATTAAATTTCGAACACGTAGATACCAAATATGTGGGGATTGCTTTTGTTTTAAACTTTTTAAATTTTTTTCGGAAAAATCATGATGGTTGGTATGGATTTTGACAAAGCTTATGTTTTTGTGAAATTTCTCGGGCAATTTTAATTATTTTTAAAAAAGGTCTTCGGTAATGAACTGGAAATTAAATTCCGAACACGTAGATACCAAATATGTGGGGATTGCTTTTGTTTTAAACTTTTTAAATTTTTTTCGGAAAAATCATGATGGTTGGTATGGATTTTGACAAAGCTTATGTTTTTGTGAAATTTCTCGGGCAGTTTTAATTATTTTTGAAAAAGGTCTTCGGTAATGAACTGGAAATTAAATTTCGAACACGTAGATACCAAATATGTGGGGATTGCTTTTGTTTTAAACTTTTTTAATTTTTTTCGGAAAATTCATGATGGTTGGTATGGATTTTGACAAAGCTTATGTTTTTGTGAAATTTCTCGGACAATTTTAATTATTTTTGAAAAAGGTCTTCGGTAATGAACTGGAAATTAAATTTCGAACACCTGGATACCAAATATGTGGGAATTGCTTTTGTTTTAAACTTTTTTAATTTTTTTCGGAAAAATCATGATGGTTGGTATGGATTTTGACAAAGCTTATGTTTTTGTGAAATTTCTCGGGCAGTTTTAATTATTTTTGAAAAAGGTCTTCGGTAATGAACTGGAAATTAAATTTCGAACACGTAGATACCAAATATGTGGGGATTGCTTTTGTTTTAAACTTTTTTAATTTTTTTCGGAAAAATCATGATGGTTGGTATGGATTTTGACAAAGCTTATGTGTTTGTGAAATTTCTCGGGCAATTTTAATTATTTTTGAAAAAGGTCTTCGGTAGTGAACTGGAAATTAAATTTCGAACACGTAGATTCCAAATATGTGGGTATTGCTTTTGTTTTAAACTTTTTTAATTTTTTTCTGAAAAATCATGATGGTTGGTATGGATTTTGACAAAGCTTATGTTTTTGTGAAATTTCTCGGGTAATTTTAATTATTTTTAAAAAAGGTCTTCGGAAATGAACTGGAAATTAAATTTCGAACACCTAGATACCAAATATGTGGGGATTGCTTTTGTTTTAAACTTTTTTAATTTTTTTCGGAAAAATCATGATGGTTTGTATGGATTTTGACAAAGCTTATGTTTTTGTGAAATTTCTCATGCAGTTTTAATTATTTTTGAAAAAGGTCTTCGGTAATGAACTGGAAATTAAATTCCGAACACGTAGATACCAAATATGTGGGAATTGCTTTTGTTTTAAACTTTCTTAATTTTTTTCGGAAAAATTATGATGGTTGGTATGGATTTTGACAAAGCTTATGTTTTTGTGAAATTTCTCGGACAATTTTAATTATTTTTGAAAAAGGTCTTCGGTAATGAACTGGAAATTAAATTTCGAACACCTGGATACCAAATATGTGGGAATTGCTTTTGTTTTAAACTTTTTTAATTTTTTTCGGAAAAATCATGATGGTTGGTATGGATTTTGACAAAGCTTATGTTTTTGTGAAATTTCTCTGACAATTTTAATTATTTTTGAAAAAGGTCTTCGGTAATGAACTGGAAATTAAATTTCGAACACCTGGATACCAAATATGTGGGAATTGCTTTTGTTTTAAACTTTTTTAATTTTTTTCGGAAAAATCATGATGGTTGGTATGGATTTTGACAAAGCTTATGTTTTTGTGAAATTTCTCTGACAATTTTAATTATTTTTGAAAAAGGTCTTCGGTAGTGAACTGGAAATTAAATTTCGAACACCTGGATACCAAATATGTGGGAATTGCTTTTGTTTTAAACTTTTTTAATTTTTTTCGGAAAAATCATGATGGTTGGTATGGATTTTGACAAAGCTTATGTTTTTGTGAAATTTCTCTGACAATTTTAATTATTTTTGAAAAAGGTCTTCGGTAGTGAACTGGAAATTAAATTTCGAACACCTAGATACCAAATATGTGGGGATTGCTTTTGTTTTAAACTTTTTTAATTTTTTTCGGAAAAATCATGATGGTTGGTATGGATTTTGACAAAGCTTATGTTTTTGTGAAATTTCTCTGACAATTTTAATTATTTTTGAAAAAGGTCTTCGGTAGTGAACTGGAAATTAAATTTCGAACACCTAGATACCAAATATGTGGGGATTGCTTTTGTTTTAAACTTTTTTAATTTTTTTCGGAAAAATCATGATGGTTGGTATGGATTTTGACAAAGCTTATGTTTTTGTGAAATTTCTCTGACAATTTTAATTATTTTTGAAAAAGGTCTTCGGTAATGAACTGGAAATTAAATTTCGAACACCTGGATACCAAATATGTGGGAATTGCTTTTGTTTTAAACTTTTTTAATTTTTTTCGGAAAAATCATGATGGTTGGTATGGATTTTGACAAAGCTTATGTTTTTGTGAAATTTCTCTGACAATTTTAATTATTTTTGAAAAAGGTCTTCGGTAGTGAACTGGAAATTAAATTTCGAACACCTGGATACCAAATATGTGGGAATTGCTTTTGTTTTAAACTTTTTTAATTTTTTTCGGAAAAATCATGATGGTTGGTATGGATTTTGACAAAGCTTATGTTTTTGTGAAATTTCTCGGACAATTTTAATTATTTTTGAAAAAGGTCTTCGGTAATGAACTGGAAATTAAATTTCGAACACCTGGATACCAAATATGTGGGAATTGCTTTTGTTTTAAACTTTTTTAATTTTTTTCGGAAAAATCATGATGGTTGGTATGGATTTTGACAAAGCTTATGTTTTTGTGAAATTTCTCTGACAATTTTAATTATTTTTGAAAAAGGTCTTCGGTAATGAACTGGAAATTAAATTTCGAACACCTGGATACCAAATATGTGGGAATTGCTTTTGTTTTAAACTTTTTTAATTTTTTTCGGAAAAATCATGATGGTTGGTATGGATTTTGACAAAGCTTATGTTTTTGTGAAATTTCTCTGACAATTTTAATTATTTTTGAAAAAGGTCTTCGGTAGTGAACTGGAAATTAAATTTCGAACACCTGGATACCAAATATGTGGGAATTGCTTTTGTTTTAAACTTTTTTAATTTTTTTCGGAAAAATCATGATGGTTGGTATGGATTTTGACAAAGCTTATGTTTTTGTGAAATTTCTCTGACAATTTTAATTATTTTTGAAAAAGGTCTTCGGTAGTGAACTGGAAATTAAATTTCGAACACCTAGATACCAAATATGTGGGGATTGCTTTTGTTTTAAACTTTTTTAATTTTTTTCGGAAAAATCATGATGGTTGGTATGGATTTTGACAAAGCTTATGTTTTTGTAAAATTTCTTGGACAATTTTAATTATTTTTGAAATAGGTCTTCGGTAATGAACTGGAAATTTAATTTCGAACACCTAGATACCAAATATGTGGGGATTGCTTTTGTTTTAAACTTTTTAAATTTTTTTCGGAAAAATCATGATGGTTGGTATGGATTTTGACAAAGCTTATGTTTTTGTGAAATTTCTCGGACAATTTTAATTATTTTTGAAAAAGGTCTTCGGTAATGAACTGGAAATTAAATTTCGAACACCTGGATACCAAATATGTGGGAATTGCTTTTGTTTTAAACTTTTTTAATTTTTTTCGGAAAAATCATGATGGTTGGTATGGATTTTGACAAAGCTTATGTTTTTGTGAAATTTCTCTGACAATTTTAATTATTTTTGAAAAAGGTCTTCGGTAATGAACTGGAAATTAAATTTCGAACACCTGGATACCAAATATGTGGGAATTGCTTTTGTTTTAAACTTTTTTAATTTTTTTCGGAAAAATCATGATGGTTGGTATGGATTTTGACAAAGCTTATGTTTTTGTGAAATTTCTCTGACAATTTTAATTATTTTTGAAAAAGGTCTTCGGTAGTGAACTGGAAATTAAATTTCGAACACCTGGATACCAAATATGTGGGAATTGCTTTTGTTTTAAACTTTTTTAATTTTTTTCGGAAAAATCATGATGGTTGGTATGGATTTTGACAAAGCTTATGTTTTTGTGAAATTTCTCTGACAATTTTAATTATTTTTGAAAAAGGTCTTCGGTAGTGAACTGGAAATTAAATTTCGAACACCTGGATACCAAATATGTGGGAATTGCTTTTGTTTTAAACTTTTTTAATTTTTTTCGGAAAAATCATGATGGTTGGTATGGATTTTGACAAAGCTTATGTTTTTGTGAAATTTCTCTGACAATTTTAATTATTTTTGAAAAAGGTCTTCGGTAGTGAACTGGAAATTAAATTTCGAACACCTAGATACCAAATATGTGGGGATTGCTTTTGTTTTAAACTTTTTTAATTTTTTTCGGAAAAATCATGATGGTTGGTATGGATTTTGACAAAGCTTATGTTTTTGTAAAATTTCTTGGACAATTTTAATTATTTTTGAAATAGGTCTTCGGTAATGAACTGGAAATTTAATTTCGAACACCTAGATACCAAATATGTGGGGATTGCTTTTGTTTTAAACTTTTTAAATTTTTTTCGGAAAAATCATGATGGTTGGTATGGATTTTGACAAAGCTTATGTTTTTGTGAAATTTCTCGGACAATTTTAATTATTTTTGAAAAAGGTCTTCGGTAATGAACTGGAAATTAAATTTCGAACACCTGGATACCAAATATGTGGGAATTGCTTTTGTTTTAAACTTTTTTAATTTTTTTCGGAAAAATCATGATGGTTGGTATGGATTTTGACAAAGCTTATGTTTTTGTGAAATTTCTCTGACAATTTTAATTATTTTTGAAAAAGGTCTTCGGTAATGAACTGGAAATTAAATTTCGAACACCTGGATACCAAATATGTGGGAATTGCTTTTGTTTTAAACTTTTTTAATTTTTTTCGGAAAAATCATGATGGTTGGTATGGATTTTGACAAAGCTTATGTTTTTGTGAAATTTCTCTGACAATTTTAATTATTTTTGAAAAAGGTCTTCGGTAGTGAACTGGAAATTAAATTTCGAACACCTGGATACCAAATATGTGGGAATTGCTTTTGTTTTAAACTTTTTTAATTTTTTTCGGAAAAATCATGATGGTTGGTATGGATTTTGACAAAGCTTATGTATTTGTGAAATTTCTCTGACAATTTTAATTATTTTTGAAAAAGGTCTTCGGTAGTGAACTGGAAATTAAATTTCGAACACCTAGATACCAAATATGTGGGGATTGCTTTTGTTTTAAACTTTTTTAATTTTTTTCGGAAAAATCATGATGGTTGGTATGGATTTTGACAAAGCTTATGTTTTTGTGAAATTTCTCTGACAATTTTAATTATTTTTTAAAAAGGTCTTCGGTAATGAACTGGAAATTAAATTCCGAACACGTAGATACCAAATATGTGGGGATTGCTTTTGTTTTAAACTTTTTTAATTTTTTTCGGAAAAATCATGATGGTTGGTATGGATTTTGACAAAGCTTATGTTTTTGTGAAATTTCTCTGACAATTTTAATTATTTTTGAAAAAGGTCTTCGGTAGTGAACTGGAAATTAAATTTCGAACACCTGGATACCAAATATGTGGGAATTGCTTTTGTTTTAAACTTTTTTAATTTTTTTCGGAAAAATCATGATGGTTGGTATGGATTTTGACAAAGCTTATGTTTTTGTGAAATTTCTCGGACAATTTTAATTATTTTTGAAAAAGGTCTTCGGTAATGAACTGGAAATTAAATTTCGAACACCTGGATACCAAATATGTGGGAATTGCTTTTGTTTTAAACTTTTTTAATTTTTTTCGGAAAAATCATGATGGTTGGTATGGATTTTGACAAAGCTTATGTTTTTGTGAAATTTCTCTGACAATTTTAATTATTTTTGAAAAAGGTCTTCGGTAATGAACTGGAAATTAAATTTCGAACACCTGGATACCAAATATGTGGGAATTGCTTTTGTTTTAAACTTTTTTAATTTTTTTCGGAAAAATCATGATGGTTGGTATGGATTTTGACAAAGCTTATGTTTTTGTGAAATTTCTCTGACAATTTTAATTATTTTTGAAAAAGGTCTTCGGTAGTGAACTGGAAATTAAATTTCGAACACCTGGATACCAAATATGTGGGAATTGCTTTTGTTTTAAACTTTTTTAATTTTTTTCGGAAAAATCATGATGGTTGGTATGGATTTTGACAAAGCTTATGTTTTTGTGAAATTTCTCTGACAATTTTAATTATTTTTGAAAAAGGTCTTCGGTAGTGAACTGGAAATTAAATTTCGAACACCTAGATACCAAATATGTGGGGATTGCTTTTGTTTTAAACTTTTTTAATTTTTTTCGGAAAAATCATGATGGTTGGTATGGATTTTGACAAAGCTTATGTTTTTGTAAAATTTCTTGGACAATTTTAATTATTTTTGAAATAGGTCTTCGGTAATGAACTGGAAATTTAATTTCGAACACCTAGATACCAAATATGTGGGGATTGCTTTTGTTTTAAACTTTTTTAATTTTTTTCGGAAAAATCATGATGGTTGGTATGGATTTTGACAAAGCTTATGTTTTTGTAAAATTTCTTGGACAATTTTAATTATTTTTGAAATAGGTCTTCGGTAATGAACTGGAAATTTAATTTCGAACACCTAGATACCAAATATGTGGGGATTGCTTTTGTTTTAAACTTTTTTAATTTTTTTCGGAAAAATCATGATGGTTGGTATGGATTTTGACAAAGCTTATGTTTTTGTGAAATTTCTCGGACAATTTTAATTATTTTTGAAAAAGGTCTTCGGTAATGAACTGGAAATTAAATTTCGAACACCTGGATACCAAATATGTGGGAATTGCTTTTGTTTTAAACTTTTTTAATTTTTTTCGGAAAAATCATGATGGTTGGTATGGATTTTGACAAAGCTTATGTTTTTGTGAAATTTCTCTGACAATTTTAATTATTTTTGAAAAAGGTCTTCGGTAATGAACTGGAAATTAATTTTCGAACACCTGGATACCAAATATGTGGGAATTGCTTTTGTTTTAAACTTTTTTAATTTTTTTCGGAAAAATCATGATGGTTGGTATGGATTTTGACAAAGCTTATGTTTTTGTGAAATTTCTCTGACAATTTTAATTATTTTTGAAAAAGGTCTTCGGTAGTGAACTGGAAATTAAATTTCGAACACCTGGATACCAAATATGTGGGAATTGCTTTTGTTTTAAACTTTTTTAATTTTTTTCGGAAAAATCATGATGGTTGGTATGGATTTTGACAAAGCTTATGTTTTTGTGAAATTTCTCTGACAATTTTAATTATTTTTGAAAAAGGTCTTCGGTAGTGAACTGGAAATTAAATTTCGAACACCTAGATACCAAATATGTGGGGATTGCTTTTGTTTTAAACTTTTTTAATTTTTTTCGGAAAAATCATGATGGTTGGTATGGATTTTGACAAAGCTTATGTTTTTGTGAAATTTCTCTGACAATTTTAATTATTTTTGAAAAAGGTCTTCGGTAGTGAACTGGAAATTAAATTTCGAACACCTAGATACCAAATATGTGGGGATTGCTTTTGTTTTAAACTTTTTTAATTTTTTTCGGAAAAATCATGATGGTTGGTATGGATTTTGACAAAGCTTATGTTTTTGTGAAATTTCTCTGACAATTTTAATTATTTTTGAAAAAGGTCTTCGGTAATGAACTGGAAATTAAATTTCGAACACCTGGATACCAAATATGTGGGAATTGCTTTTGTTTTAAACTTTTTTAATTTTTTTCGGAAAAATCATGATGGTTGGTATGGATTTTGACAAAGCTTATGTTTTTGTGAAATTTCTCTGACAATTTTAATTATTTTTGAAAAAGGTCTTCGGTAGTGAACTGGAAATTAAATTTCGAACACCTGGATACCAAATATGTGGGAATTGCTTTTGTTTTAAACTTTTTTAATTTTTTTCGGAAAAATCATGATGGTTGGTATGGATTTTGACAAAGCTTATGTTTTTGTGAAATTTCTCGGACAATTTTAATTATTTTTGAAAAAGGTCTTCGGTAATGAACTGGAAATTAAATTTCGAACACCTGGATACCAAATATGTGGGAATTGCTTTTGTTTTAAACTTTTTTAATTTTTTTCGGAAAAATCATGATGGTTGGTATGGATTTTGACAAAGCTTATGTTTTTGTGAAATTTCTCTGACAATTTTAATTATTTTTGAAAAAGGTCTTCGGTAATGAACTGGAAATTAAATTTCGAACACCTGGATACCAAATATGTGGGAATTGCTTTTGTTTTAAACTTTTTTAATTTTTTTCGGAAAAATCATGATGGTTGGTATGGATTTTGACAAAGCTTATGTTTTTGTGAAATTTCTCTGACAATTTTAATTATTTTTGAAAAAGGTCTTCGGTAGTGAACTGGAAATTAAATTTCGAACACCTGGATACCAAATATGTGGGAATTGCTTTTGTTTTAAACTTTTTTAATTTTTTTCGGAAAAATCATGATGGTTGGTATGGATTTTGACAAAGCTTATGTTTTTGTGAAATTTCTCTGACAATTTTAATTATTTTTGAAAAAGGTCTTCGGTAGTGAACTGGAAATTAAATTTCGAACACCTAGATACCAAATATGTGGGGATTGCTTTTGTTTTAAACTTTTTTAATTTTTTTCGGAAAAATCATGATGGTTGGTATGGATTTTGACAAAGCTTATGTTTTTGTAAAATTTCTTGGACAATTTTAATTATTTTTGAAATAGGTCTTCGGTAATGAACTGGAAATTTAATTTCGAACACCTAGATACCAAATATGTGGGGATTGCTTTTGTTTTAAACTTTTTAAATTTTTTTCGGAAAAATCATGATGGTTGGTATGGATTTTGACAAAGCTTATGTTTTTGTGAAATTTCTCTGACAATTTTAATTATTTTTGAAAAAGGTCTTCGGTAATGAACTGGAAATTAAATTTCGAACACCTGGATACCAAATATGTGGGAATTGCTTTTGTTTTAAACTTTTTTAATTTTTTTCGGAAAAATTATGATGGTTGGTATGGATTTTGACAAAGCTTATGTTTTTGTGAAATTTCTCGGGCAGTTTTAATTATTTTTGAAAAAGGTCTTCGGTAATGAACTGGAAATTAAATTTCGAACACGTAGATACCAAATATGTGGGGATTGCTTTTGTTTTAAACTTTTTTAATTTTTTTCGGAAAAATCATGATGGTTGGTATGGATTTTGACAAAGCTTATGTTTTTGTGAAATTTCTCGGGCAATTTTAATTATTTTTGAAAAAGGTCTTCGGTAGTGAACTGGAAATTAAATTTCGAACACGTAGATACCAAACATGTGGGTATTGCTTTTGTTTTAAACTTTTTTAATTTTTTTCGGAAAAATCATGATGGTTGGTATGGATTTTGACAAAGCTTATGTTTTTGTGAAATTTCTCGGACAATTTTAATTATTTTTGAAATAGGTCTTCGGTAATGAACTGGAAATTTAATTTCGAACACCTAGATACCAAATATGTGGAGATTGCTTTTGTTTTAAACTTTTTAAATTTTTTTCGGAAAAATCATGATGGTTGGTATGGATTTTGACAAAGCTTATGTTTTTGTGAAATTTCTCGGGCAATTTTAATTATTTTTGAAAAAGGTCTTCGGAAATGAACTAGAAATTAAATTTCGAACACGTAGATACCAAATATGTGGGGATTGCTTTTGTTTTAAACTTTTTAAATTTTTTTCGGAAAAATCATGATGGTTGGTATGGATTTTGACAAAGCTTATGTTTTTGTGAAATTTCTCGGGCAGTTTTAATTATTTTTGAAAAAGGTCTTCGGAAATGAACTGGAAATTAAATTTCGAACACGTAGATACCAAATATGTGGGGATTGCTTTTGTTTTAAACTTTTTTAATTTTTTTCGGAAAAGGTCTTCGGAAATGAACTGGAAATTAAATTCCGAACACGTAGATACCAAATATGTGGGAATTGCTTTTGTTTTAAACTTTCTTAATTTTTTTCGGAAAAATTATGATGGTTGGTATGGATTTTGACAAAGCTTATGTTTTTGTGAAATTTCTCGGACAATTTTAATTATTTTTGAAAAAGGTCTTCGGTAATGAACTGGAAATTAAATTTCGAACACCTGGATACCAAATATGTGGGAATTGCTTTTGTTTTAAACTTTTTTAATTTTTTTCGGAAAAATCATGATGGTTGGTATGGATTTTGACAAAGCTTATGTTTTTGTGAAATTTCTCGGGCAATTTTAATTATTTTTGAAAAAGGTCTTCGGTAGTGAACTGGAAATTAAATTTCGAACACGTAGATACCAAATATGTGGGTACTGCTTTTGTTTTAAACTTTTTTAATTTTTTTCGGAAAAATCATGATGGTTGGTATGGATTTTGACAAAGCTTATGTTTTTGTGAAATTTCTCGGGCAATTTTAATTATTTTTGAAAAAGGTCTTCGGTAGTGAACTGGAAATTAAATTTCGAACACGTAGATACCAAATATGTGGGTATTGCTTTTGTTTTAAACTTTTTTAATTTTTTTCGGAAAAATCATGATGGTTGGTATAGATTTTGACAAAGCTTATGTTTTTGTAAAATTTCTTGGACAATTTTAATTATTTTTGAAATAGGTCTTCGGTAATGAACTGCAAATTTAATTTCGAACACCTAGATACCAAATATGTGGGGATTGCTTTTGTTTTAAACTTTTTTAATTTTTTTCGGAAAAATCATGATGGTTGGTATGGATTTTGACAAAGCTTATGTTTTTGTAAAATTTCTTGGACAATTTTAATTATTTTTGAAATAGGTCTTCGGTAATGAACTGGAAATTTAATTTCGAACACCTAGATACCAAATATGTGGGGATTGCTTTTGTTTTAAACTTTTTAAATTTTTTTCGGAAAAATCATGATGGTTGGTATGGATTTTGACAAAGCTTATGTTTTTGTGAAATTTCTCGGGCAATTTTAATTATTTTTGAAAAAGGTCTTCGGTAGTGAACTGAAATTAAATTTCGAACACGTAGATACCAAACATGTGGGTATTGCTTTTGTTTTAAACTTTTTTAATTTTTTTCGGAAAAATCATGATGGTTGGTATGGATTTTGACAAAGCTTATGTTTTTGTGAAATTTCTCGGACAATTTTAATTATTTTTGAAATAGGTCTTCGGTAATGAACTGGAAATTTAATTTCGAACACCTAGATACCAAATATGTGGAGATTGCTTTTGTTTTAAACTTTTTAAATTTTTTTCGGAAAAATCATGATGGTTGGTATGGATTTTGACAAAGCTTATGTTTTTGTGAAATTTCTCGGGCAATTTTAATTATTTTTGAAAAAGGTCTTCGGAAATGAACTAGAAATTAAATTTCGAACACGTAGATACCAAATATGTGGGGATTGCTTTTGTTTTAAACTTTTTAAATTTTTTTCGGAAAAATCATGATGGTTGGTATGGATTTTGACAAAGCTTATGTTTTTGTGAAATTTCTCGGGCAGTTTTAATTATTTTTGAAAAAGGTCTTCGGAAATGCACTGGAAATTAAATTTCGAACAACTAGATACCAAATATGTGGGGATTGCTTTTGTTTTAAACTTTTTTAATTTTTTTCGGAAAAGGTCTTCGGAAATGAACTGGAAATTAAATTCCGAACACGTAGATACCAAATATGTGGGAATTGCTTTTGTTTTAAACTTTCTTAATTTTTTTCGGAAAAATTATGATGGTTGGTATGGATTTTGACAAAGCTTATGTTTTTGTGAAATTTCTCGGACAATTTTAATTATTTTTGAAAAAGGTCTTCGGTAATGAACTGCAAATTAAATTTCGAACACCTGGATACCAAATATGTGGGAATTGCTTTTGTTTTAAACTTTTTTAATTTTTTTCGGAAAAATCATGATGGTTGGTATGGATTTTGACAAAGCTTATGTTTTTGTGAAATTTCTCGGGCAATTTTAATTATTTTTGAAAAAGGTCTTCGGTAGTGAACTGGAAATTAAATTTCGAACACGTAGATACCAAATATGTGGGTACTGCTTTTGTTTTAAACTTTTTTAATTTTTTTCGGAAAAATCATGATGGTTGGTATGGATTTTGACAAAGCTTATGTTTTTGTGAAATTTCTCGGGCAATTTTAATTATTTTTGAAAAAGGTCTTCGGTAGTGAACTGGAAATTAAATTTCGAACACGTAGATACCAAATATGTGGGTATTGCTTTTGTTTTAAACTTTTTTAATTTTTTTCGGAAAAATCATGATGGTTGGTATAGATTTTGACAAAGCTTATGTTTTTGTATAATTTCTTGGACAATTTTAATTATTTTTGTAATAGGTCTTCGGTAATGAACTGCAAATTTAATTTCGAACACCTAGATACCAAATATGTGGGGATTGCTTTTGTTTTAAACTTTTTAAATTTTTTTCGGAAAAATCATGATGGTTGGTATGGATTTTGACAAAGCTTATGTTTTTGTGAAATTTCTCTGACAATTTTAATTATTTTTGAAAAAGGTCTTCGGTAATGAACTGGAAATTAAATTTCGAACACCTGGATACCAAATATGTGGGAATTGCTTTTGTTTTAAACTTTTTTAATTTTTTTCGGAAAAATCATGATGGTTGGTATGGATTTTGACAAAGCTTATGTTTTTGTGAAATTTCTCGGGCAGTTTTAATTATTTTTGAAAAAGGTCTTCGGTAATGAACTGGAAATTAAATTTCGAACACGTAGATACCAAATATGTGGGGATTGCTTTTGTTTTAAACTTTTTTAATTTTTTTCGGAAAAATCATGATGGTTGGTATGGATTTTGACAAAGCTTATGTTTTTGTGAAATTTCTCGGGCAATTTTAATTATTTTTGAAAAAGGTCTTCGGTAGTGAACTGGAAATTAAATTTCGAACACGTAGATACCAAATATGTGGGGATTGCTTTTGTTTTAAACTTTTTTAATTTTGTTCGGAAAAATCATGATGGTTGGTATGGATTTTGACAAAGCTTATGTTTTTGTGAATTTCTCAAACAATTTTAATTATTTTTGAAATAGGTCTTCGGTAATGAACTGGAAATTTAATTTCGAACACCTAGATACCAAATATGTGGGGATTGCTTTTGTTTTAAACTTTTAAATTTTTTTCGGAAAAATCATGATGGTTGGTATGGATTTTGACAAAGCTTATGTTTTTGTGAAATTTCTCGGGCAATTTTAATTATTTTTGAAAAAGGTCTTCGGAAATGAACTAGAAATTAAATTTCGAACAGGTAGATACCAAATATGTGGGGATTGCTTTTGTTTTAAACTTTTTAAATTTTTTTCGGAAAAATCATGATGGTTGGTATGGATTTTGACAAAGCTTATGTTTTTGTGAAATTTCTCGGGCAGTTTTAATTATTTTTGAAAAAGGTCTTCGGAAATGAACTGGAAATTAAATTTCGAACACCTAGATACCAAATATGTGGGGATTGCTTTTGTTTTAAACTTTTTTAATTTTTTTCGGAAAAATCATGATGGTTGGTATGGATTTTGACAAAGCTTATGTTTTTGTCAAATTTCTCGGGCAATTTTAATTATTTTTGAAAAAGGTCTTCGGAAATGAACTGGAAATTAAATTTCGAACACCTAGATACCAAATATGTGGGGATTGCTTTTGTTTTAAACTTTTTTAATTTTTTTCGGAAAAATCATGATGGTTGGTATGGATTTTGACAAAGCTTATGTTTTTGTGAAATTTCTCGGGCAATTTTAATTATTGTTGAAAAAGGTCTTCGGAAATGAACTAGAAATTAAATTTCGAACATGTAGATACCAAATATGTGGGGATTGCTTTTGTTTTAAACTTTTTTAATTTTTTTCGGAAAAATCATGATGGTTGGTATGGATTTTGACAAAGCTTATGTTTTTGTGAAATTTCTCGGGCAATTTTAATTATTTTTGAAAAAGGTCTTCGGTAGTGAACTGGAAATTAAATTTCGAACACGTAGATACCAAATATGTGGGTATTGCTTTTGTTTTAAACTTTTTTAATTTTCTTCGGAAAAATCATGATGGTTGGTATGGATTTTGACAAAGCTTATGTTTTTGTGAAATTTCTCGGACAATTTTAATTATTTTTGAAATAGGTCTTCGGTAATGAAATGGAAATTTAATTTCGAACACCTAGATACCAAATATGTGGGGATTGCTTTTGTTTTAGACTTTTTAAATTTTTTTCGGAAAAATCATGATGGTTGGTATGGATTTTGACAAAGCTTATGTTTTTGTGAAATTTCTCGGGCAATTTTAATTATTTTTGAAAAAGGTCTTCGGAAATGAACTAGAAATTAAATTTCGAACACGTAGATACCAAATATGTGGGGATTGCTTTTGTTTTAAACTTTTTAAATTTTTTTCGGAAAAATCATGATGGTTGGTATGGATTTTGACAAAGCTTATGTTTTTGTGAAATTTCTCGGGCAGTTTTAATTATTTTTGAAAAAGGTCTTCGGAAATGAACTGGAAATTAAATTTCGAACACCTAGATACCAAATATGTGGGGATTGCTTTTGTTTTAAACTTTTTAAATTTTTTTCGGAAAAATCATGATGGTTGGTATGGATTTTGACAAAGCTTATGTTTTTGTGAAATTTCTCGGACAATTTTAATTATTTTTGAAAAAGGTCTTCGGAAATGAACTAGAAATTAAATTTCGAACACCTAGATACCAAATATGTGGGGATTGCTTTTGTTTTAAACTTTTTAAATTTTTTTCGGAAAAATCATGATGGTTGGTATGGATTTTGACAAAGCTTATGTTTCTGTGAAATTTCTCGGACAATTTTAATTATTTTTGAAAAAGGTCTTCGGTAATGAACTGCAAATTAAATTTCGAACACCTGGATACCAAATATGTGGGGATTGCTTTTGTTTTAAACTTTTTTAATTTTTTTCGGAAAAATCATGATGGTTGGTATGGATTTTGACAAAGCTTATGTTTTTGTGAAATTTCTCGGGCAATTTTAATTATTTTTAAAAAAGGTCTTCGGTAATGAACTGGAAATTAAATTTCGAACACGTAGATACCAAATATGTGGGGATTGCTTTTGTTTTAAACTTTTTAAATTTTTTTCGGAAAAATCATGATGGTTGGTATGGATTTTGACAAAGCTTATGTTTTTGTGAAATTTCTCGGGCAATTTTAATTATTTTTGAAAAAGGTCTTCGGTAATGAACTGGAAATTAAATTTCGAACACGTAGATACCAAATATGTGGGGATTGCTTTTGTTTTAAACTTTTTTAATTTTTTTCGGAAAAATCATGATGGTTGGTATGGATTTTGACAAAGCTTATGTTTTTGTGAAATTTCTCGGGCAATTTTAATTATTTTTGAAAAAGGTCTTCGGTAGTGAACTGGAAATTAAATTTCGAACACGTAGATACCAAATATGCGGGTATTGCTTTTGTTTTAAACTTTTTTAATTTTTTTCGGAAAAATCATGATGGTTGGTATGGATTTTGACAAAGCTTATGTTTTTGTGAAATTTCTCGGGCAGTTTTAATTATTTTTGAAAAAGGTCTCCGGAAATGAACTGGAAATTAAATTTCGAACACCTAGATACCAAATATGTGGGGATTGCTTTTGTTTTAAACTTTTTTAATTTTTTTCGGAAAAATCATGATGGTTGGTATGGATTTTGACAAAGCTTATGTTTTTGTGAAATTTCTCGGGCAATTTTAATTATTTTTGAAAAAGGTCTTCGGAAATGAACTAGAAATTAAATTTCGAACACCTAGATACCAAATATGTGGAGATTGCTTTTGTTTTAAACTTTTTTAATTTTTTTCGGAAAAATCATGCTGGTTGGTATGGATTTTGACAAAGCTTATGTTTTTGTGAAATTTCTCGGGCAATTTTAATTATTTTTGAAAAAGGTCTTCGGAAATGAACTAGAAATTAAATTTCGAACACGTAGATACCAAATATGTGGGGATTGCTTTTGTTTTAAACTTTTTAAATTTTTTTCGGAAAAATCATGATGGTTGGTATGGATTTTGACAAAGCTTATGTTTTTGTGAAATTTCTCGGGCAATTTTAATTATTTTTGAAAAAGGTCTTCGGAAATGAACTAGAAATTAAATTTCGAACACCTAGATACCAAATATGTGGGGATTGCTTTTGTTTTAAACTTTTTAAATTTTTTTCGGAAAAATCATGATGGTTGGTATGGATTTTGACAAAGCTTATGTTTCTGTGAAATTTCTCGGACAATTTTAATTATTTTTGAAAAAGGTCTTCGGTAATGAACTGCAAATTAAATTTCGAACACCTGGATACCAAATATGTGGGGATTGCTTTTGTTTTAAACTTTTTTAATTTTTTTCGGAAAAATCATGATGGTTGGTATGGATTTTGACAAAGCTTATGTTTTTGTGAAATTTCTCGGGCAATTTTAATTATTTTTAAAAAAGGTCTTCGGTAATGAACTGGAAATTAAATTTCGAACACGTAGATACCAAATATGTGGGGATTGCTTTTGTTTTAAACTTTTTAAATTTTTTTCGGAAAAATCATGATGGTTGGTATGGATTTTGACAAAGCTTATGTTTTTGTGAAATTTCTCGGGCAATTTTAATTATTTTTGAAAAAGGTCTTCGGTAATGAACTGGAAATTAAATTTCGAACACGTAGATACCAAATATGTGGGGATTGCTTTTGTTTTAAACTTTTTTAATTTTTTTCGGAAAAATCATGATGGTTGGTATGGATTTTGACAAAGCTTATGTTTTTGTGAAATTTCTCGGGCAATTTTAATTATTTTTGAAAAAGGTCTTCGGTAGTGAACTGGAAATTAAATTTCGAACACGTAGATACCAAATATGCGGGTATTGCTTTTGTTTTAAACTTTTTTAATTTTTTTCGGAAAAATCATGATGGTTGGTATGGATTTTGACAAAGCTTATGTTTTTGTGAAATTTCTCGGGCAGTTTTAATTATTTTTGAAAAAGGTCTCCGGAAATGAACTGGAAATTAAATTTCGAACACCTAGATACCAAATATGTGGGGATTGCTTTTGTTTTAAACTTTTTTAATTTTTTTCGGAAAAATCATGATGGTTGGTATGGATTTTGACAAAGCTTATGTTTTTGTGAAATTTCTCGGGCAATTTTAATTATTTTTGAAAAAGGTCTTCGGAAATGAACTAGAAATTAAATTTCGAACACCTAGATACCAAATATGTGGAGATTGCTTTTGTTTTAAACTTTTTTAATTTTTTTCGGAAAAATCATGATGGTTGGTATGGATTTTGACAAAGCTTATGTTTTTGTGAAATTTCTCGGGCAATTTTAATTATTTTTGAAAAAGGTCTTCGGAAATGAACTAGAAATTAAATTTCGAACACGTAGATACCAAATATGTGGGGATTGCTTTTGTTTTAAACTTTTTAAATTTTTTTCGGAAAAATCATGATGGTTGGTATGGATTTTGACAAAGCTTATGTTTTTGTGAAATTTCTCGGACAATTTTAATTATTTTTGAAAAAGGTCTTCGGTAATGAACTGGAAATTAAATTCCGAACACGTAGATACCAAATATGTGGGGATTGCTTTTGTTTTAAACTTTTTAAATTTTTTTCGGAAAAATCATGATGGTTGGTATGGATTTTGACAAAGCTTATGTTTTTGTAAAATTTCTCGGACAATTTTAATTATTTTTGAAAAAGGTCTTCGGAAATGAACTAGAAATTAAATTTCGAACACCTAGATACCAAATATGTGGGGATTGCTTTTGTTTTAAACTTTTTTAATTTTTTTCGGAAAAATCATGATGGTTGGTATGGATTTTGACAAAGCTTATGTTTTTGTGAAATTTCTCGGGAAATTTTAATTATTTTTGAAAAAGGTCTTCGGTAGTGAACTGGAAATTAAATTTCGAACACGTAGATACCAAATATGTGGGGATTGCTTTTGTTTTAAACTTTTTTAATTTTTTTCGGAAAAATCATGATGGTTGGTATGGATTTTGACAAAGCTTATGTTTTTGTGAAATTTCTCGGGCAGTTTTAATTATTTTTGAAAAAGGTCTCCGGAAATGAACTGAAAATTAAATTTCGAACACCTAGATACCAAATATGTGGGGATTGCTTTTGTTTTAAACTTTTTTAATTTTTTTCGGAAAAATCATGATGGTTGGTATGGATTTTGACAAAGCTTATGTTTTTGTGAAATTTCTCGGACAATTTTAATTATTTTTGAAAGAGGTCTTTGGTAATGAACTGGAAATTTAATTTCGAACACCTAGATACCAAATATGTGGGGATTGCTTTTGTTTTAAACTTTTTTAATTTTTTTCGGAAAAATCATGATGGTTGGTATGGATTTTGACAAAGCTTATGTTTTTGTGAAATTTCTCGGGCAGTTTTAATTATTTTTGAAAAAGGTCTTCGGTAATGAACTGGAAATTAAATTCCGAACACGTAGATACCAAATATGTGGGGATTGCTTTTGTTTTAAACTTTTTAAATTTTTTTCGGAAAAATCATGATGGTTGGTATGGATTTTGACAAAGCTTATGTTTTTGTGAAATTTCTCGGGCAATTTTAATTATTTTTAAAAAAGGTCTTCGGTAATGAACTGGAAATTAAATTTCGAACACGTAGTTACCAAATATGTTGGGATTGCTTTTGTTTTAAACTTTTTAAATTTTTTTCGGAAAAATCATGATCGTTGGTATGGATTTTGACAAATCTTATGTTTTTGTGAAATTTCTCGGGCAATTTTAATTATTTTTGAAAAAGGTCTTCGGAAATGAACTGGAAATTAAATTTCGAACACCTAGATACCAAATATGTGGGGATTGCTTTTGTTTTAAACTTTTTTAATTTTTTTCGGAAAAATCATGATGGTTGGTATGGATTTTGACAAAGCTTATGTTTTTGTGAAATTTCTCGGGCAATTTCAATTATTTTTAAAAAAGGTCTTCGGTAATGAACTGGAAATTAAATTCCGAACACGTAGATACCAAATATGTGGGGATTGCTTTTGTTTTAAACTTTTTTAATTTTTTTCGGAAAAATCATGATGGTTGGTATGGATTTTGACAAAGCTTATGTTTTTGTGAAATTTCTCGGGCAATTTTAATTATTTTTGAAAAAGGTCTTCGGAAATGAACTAGAAATTAAATTTCGAACACGTAGATACCAAATATGTGGGGATTGCTTTTGTTTTAAACTTTTTAAATTTTTTTCGGAAAAATCATGATGCTTGGTATGGATTTTGACAAAGCTTATGTTTTTGTGAAATTTCTCGGCCAATTTTAATTATTTTTGAAAAAGGTTTTCGGAAATGAACTGGAAATTAAATTTCGAACACCTAGATACCAAATATGTGGGGATTGCTTTTGTTTTAAACTTTTTTAATTTTTTTCGGAAAAATCATGATGGTTGGTATGGATTTTGACAAAGCTTATGGTTTTGTGAAATTTCTCGGACAATTTTAATTATTTTTAAAAAAGGTCTTCGGAAATGAACTGGAAATTAAATTTCGAACACCTATATACCAAATATGTGGGGATTGCTTTTGTTTTAAACTTTTTAAATTTTTTTCGGAAAAATCATGATGGTTGGTATGGATTTTGACAAAGTTTATGTTTTTGTGAAATTTCTCGGACAATTTTAATTATTTTTGAAAAAGGTCTTCGGTAATGAACTGGAAATTAAATTTCGAACACCTTGATACCAAATATGTGGGAATTGCTTTTGTTTTAAACTTTTTTAATTTTTTTCGGAAAAATCATGATGGTTGGTATGGATTTTGACAAAGCTTATGTTTTTGTGAAATTTCTCGGGCAATTTTAAATATTTTTAAAAAAGGTCTTCGGTAATGAACTGGAAATTAAATTCCGAACACGTAGATACCAAATATGTGGGGATTGCTTTTGTTTTAAACTTTTTAAATTTTTTTCGGAAAAATCATGATGGTTGGTATGGATTTTGACAAAGCTTATGTTTTTGTGAAATTTCTCGGGCAATTTCAATTATTTTTAAAAAAGGTCTTCGGTAATGAACTGGAAATTAAATTCCGAACACGTAGATACCAAATATGTGGGGATTGCTTTTGTTTTAAACTTTTTAAATTTTTTTCGGAAAAATCATGATGGTTGGTATGGATTTTGACAAAGCTTATGTTTTTGTGAAATTTCTCGGGCAATTTTAATTATTTTTGAAAAAGGTCTTCGGAAATGAACTAGAAATTAAATTTCGAACACGTAGATACCAAATATGTGGGGATTGCTTTTGTTTTAAACTTTTTAAATTTTTTTCGGAAAAATCATGATGGTTGGTATGGATTTTGACAAAGCTTATGTTTTTGTGAAATTTCACGGACAATTTTAATTATTTTTGAAAAAGGTCTTCGGTAATGAACTGGAAATTAAATTTCGAACACCTGGATACCAAATATGTGGGAATTGCTTTTGTTTTAAACTTTTTTAATTTTTTTCGGAAAAATCATGATGGTTGGTATGGATTTTGACAAAGCTTATGTTTTTGTGAAATTTCTCGGGAAATTTTAATTATTTTTGAAAAAGGTCTTCGGAAATGAACTAGAAATTAAATTCCGATCACGTAGATACCAAATATGTGGGGATTGCTTTTGTTTTAAACTTTTTTAATTTTTTTCGGAAAAATCATGATGGTTGGTATGGATTTTGACAAAGCTTATGTTTTTGTGAAATTTCTCGGGCAATTTTAATTATTTTTAAAAAAGGTCTTCGGTAATGAACTGGAAATTAAATTTCGTACACGTAGATACCAAATATGTGGGGATTGCTTTTGTTTTAAACTTTTTAAATTTTTTTCGGAATAATCATGATGGTTGGTATGGATTTTGACAAAGCTTATGTTTTTGTGAAATTTCTCGGGCAATTTTAATTATTTTTGAAAAAGGTCTTGGGTAGTGAACTGGAAATTAAATTTCGAACACGTAGATACCAAATATGTGGGTATTGCTTTTGTTTTAAACTTTTTTAATTTTTTTTGGAAAAATCATGATGGTTGGTATGGATTTTGACAAAGCTTATGTTTTTGTGAAATTTCTCGGGCAGTTTTAATTATTTTTGAAAAAGGTCTTCGGAAATGAACTGGAAATTAAATTTCGAACACCTAGATACCAAATATGTGGGGATTGCTTTTGTTTTAAACTTTTTTAATTTTTTTCGAAAAAATCATGATGGTTGGTATGGATTTTGACAAAGCTTAGGTTTTTGTGAAATTTCTCGGGCAGTTTTAATTATTTTTGAAATAGGTCTTCGGTAATGAACTGGAAATTAAATTCCGAACACGTAGATACCAAATATGTGGGGATTGCTTTTGTTTTAAACTTTTTAAATTTTTTTCGGAAAAATCATGATGGTTGGTATGGATTTTGAAAAAGCTTATGTTTTTGTGAAATTTCTCGGGCAATTTTAATTATTTTTAAAAAAGGTCTTCGGTAATGAACTGGAAATTAAATTTCGAACACGTAGATATCAAATATGTGGGGATTGCTTTTGTTTTAAACTTTTTAAATTTTTTCGGAAAAATCATGATGGTTGGTATGGATTTTGACAAAGCTTACGTTTTTGTGAAATTTCTCGGGCAATTTTAATTATTTTTGAAAAAGGTCTTCGGAAATGAACTGGAAATTAAATTTCGAACACGTAGATACCAAATATGTGGGGATTGCTTTTGTTTTAAACTTTTTTAATTTTTTTGGGAAAAATCATGATGGTTGGTATGGATTTTGACAAACCTTATGTTTTTGTGAAATTTCTCGGGCATTTTAAATATGTTTAAAAAACGTCTTCGGTAATGAACTGGAAATTAAATTTCTAACAAGTAGATAGCAAATATGTGGGGATTGCTTTTGTTTTAAATTTTTTAATTTTTTTGGGAAAAATCATGATGGTTGGTATGGATTTTGACAAAGCTTATGTTTTTGTGAAATTTCTCGGGCAATTTTAATTATTTTTGAAAAAGGTCTTCGGAAATGAACTGGAAATTAAATTTCGAACACCTAGATACCAAATATGTGGGGATTGCTTTTGTTTTAAACTTTTTTAATTTTTTTCGGAAAAATCATGATGGTTGGTATGGATTTTGACAAAGCTTATGTTTTTGTGAAATTTCTCGGGCAATTTTAATTATTTTTAAAAAAGGTCTTCGGTATTGAACTGGAAATTAAATTCCGAACACGTAGATACCAAATATGTGGGGATTGCTTTTGTTTTAAACTTTTTAAATTTTTTTCGGAAAAATCATGACGGTTGGTATGGATTTTGACAAAGCTTATGTTTTTGTGAAATTTCTCGGGCAATTTTAATTATTTTTAAAAAAGCTCTTTGGTAATGAACTGGAAATTAAATTCCGAACACGTAGATACCAAATATGTGGGGATTGCTTTTGTTTTAAACTTTTTAAATTTTTTTCGGAAAAATCATGATGGTTGGTATGGATTTTGACAAAGCTTATGTTTTTGTGAAATTTCTCGGGCAATTTTAATTATTTTTGAAAAAGGTCTTCGGAAATGAACTAGAAATTAAATTTCGAACACGTAGATACCAAATATGTGGGGATTGCTTTTGTTTTAAACTTTTTAAATTTTTTTCGGAAAAATCATGATGGTTGGTATGGATTTTGACAAAGCTTATGTTTTTGTGAAATTTCTCGGACAATTTTAATTATTTTTAAAAAAGGTCTTCGGAAATGAACTGGAAATTAAATTTCGAACACCTAGATACCAAATATGTGGGGATTGCTTTTGTTTTAACCTTTTTAAATTTTTTTCGGAAAAATCATGATGGTTGGTATGGATTTTGACAAAGCTTATGTTTTTGTGAAATTTCTCGGACAATTTTAATTATTTTTGAAAAAGGTCTTCGGTAATGAACTGGAAATTAAATTTCGAACACCTGGATACCAAATATGTGGGAATTGCTTTTGTTTTAAACTTTTTAAATTTTTTTCGGAAAAATCATGATGGTTGGTATGGATTTTGACAAAGCTTATGTTTTTGTGAAATTTCTCGGACAATTTTAATTATTTTTGAAAAAGGTCTTCGGAAATGAACTGGAAATTAAATTTCGAACACCTAGATACCAAATATGTGGGGATTGCTTTTGTTTTAACCTTTTTAAATTTTTTTCGGAAAAATCATGATGGTTGGTATGGATTTTGACAAAGCTTATGTTTTTGTGAAATTTCTCGGACAATTTTAATTATTTTTGAAAAAGGTCTTCGGTAATGAACTGGAAATTAAATTTCGAACACCTGGATACCAAATATGTGGGAATTGCTTTTGTTTTAAACTTTTTAAATTTTTTTCGGAAAAATCATGATGGTTGGTATGGATTTTGACAAAGCTTAGGTTTTTGTGAAATTTCTCGGGCAGTTTTAATTATTTTTGAAATAGGTCTTCGGTAATGAACTGGAAATTAAATTCCGAACACGTAGATACCAAATATGTGGGGATTGCTTTTGTTTTAAACTTTTTAAATTTTTTTCGGAAAAATCATGATGGTTGGTATGGATTTTGAAAAAGCTTATGTTTTTGTGAAATTTCTCGGGCAATTTTAATTATTTTTAAAAAAGGTCTTCGGTAATGAACTGGAAATTAAATTTCGAACACGTAGATACCAAATATGTGGGGATTGCTTTTGTTTTAAACTTTTTAAATTTTTTCGGAAAAATCATGATGGTTGGTATGGATTTTGACAAAGCTTACGTTTTTGTGAAATTTCTCGGGCAATTTTAATTATTTTTGAAAAAGGTCTTCGGAAATGAACTGGAAATTAAATTTCGAACACGTAGATACCAAATATGTGGGGATTGCTTTTGTTTTAAACTTTTTTAATTTTTTTGGGAAAAATTATGATGGTTCGTATGGATTTTGACAAACCTGATGTTTTTGTGAAATTTCTCGGGCATTTTTTATATATTTTTAAAAAACGTCTTCGGTAATGAACTGAAAATTAAATTTCCAACAAGTAGATTGCAAATATGTGGGGATTGCTTTTGTTTTAAACTTTTTTAATTTTTTTGGGAAAAATCATGATGGTTGGTATGAATTGTGACAAAGCTTATGTTTTTGTGAAATTTCTCGGGCAATTTTAATTATTTTTGAAAAAGGTCTTCGGAAATGAACTGGAAATTAAATTTCGAACACCTAGATACCAAATATGTGGGGATTGCTTTTGTTTTAAACTTTTTTAATTTTTTTCGGAAAAATCATGATGGTTGGTATGGATTTTGACAAAGCTTATGTTTTTGTGAAATTTCTCGGGCAATTTTAATTATTTTTAAAAAAGGTCTTCGGTATTGAACTGGAAATTAAATTCCGAACACGTAGATACCAAATATGTGGGGATTGCTTTTGTTTTAAACTTTTTAAATTTTTTTCGGAAAAATCATGACGGTTGGTATGGATTTTGACAAAGCTTATGTTTTTGTGAAATTTCTCGGGCAATTTTAATTATTTTTAAAAAAGCTCTTTGGTAATGAACTGGAAATTAAATTCCGAACACGTAGATACCAAATATGTGGGGATTGCTTTTGTTTTAAACTTTTTAAATTTTTTTCGGAAAAATCATGATGGTTGGTATGGATTTTGACAAAGCTTATGTTTTTGTGAAATTTCTCGGGCAATTTTAATTATTTTTGAAAAAGGTCTTCGGAAATGAACTAGAAATTAAATTTCGAACACGTAGATACCAAATATGTGGGGATTGCTTTTGTTTTAAACTTTTTAAATTTTTTTCGGAAAAATCATGATGGTTGGTATGGATTTTGACAAAGCTTATGTTTTTGTGAAATTTCTCGGACAATTTTAATTATTTTTAAAAAAGGTCTTCGGAAATGAACTGGAAATTAAATTTCGAACACCTAGATACCAAATATGTGGGGATTGCTTTTGTTTTAACCTTTTTAAATTTTTTTCGGAAAAATCATGATGGTTGGTATGGATTTTGACAAAGCTTATGTTTTTGTGAAATTTCTCGGACAATTTTAATTATTTTTGAAAAAGGTCTTCGGTAATGAACTGGAAATTAAATTTCGAACACCTGGATACCAAATATGTGGGAATTGCTTTTGTTTTAAACTTTTTAAATTTTTTTCGGAAAAATCATGATGGTTGGTATGGATTTTGACAAAGCTTATGTTTTTGTGAAATTTCTCGGACAATTTTAATTATTTTTGAAAAAGGTCTTCGGAAATGAACTAGAAATTAAATTTCGAACACGTAGATACCAAATATGTGGGGATTGCTTTTGTTTTAACCTTTTTAAATTTTTTTCGGAAAAATCATGATGGTTGGTATGGATTTTGACAAAGCTTATGTTTTTGTGAAATTTCTCGGACAATTTTAATTATTTTTGAAAAAGGTCTTCGGAAATGAACTGGAAATTAAATTTCGAACACCTAGATACCAAATATGTGGGGATTGCTTTTGTTTAAACTTTTTTAATTTTTTTCGGAAAAATCATGATGGTTGGTATGGATTTTGACAAAGCTTATGTTTTTGTGATATTTCTCGGGCAATTTTAATTATTTTGAAAAAAGGTGTTCGGTAATGAACTGGAAATTAAATTCCGAACACGTAGATACCAAATATGTGGGGATTGCTTTTGTTTTAAACTTTTTAAATTTTTTTCGGAAAAATCATGATGGTTGGTATGGATTTTGACAAAGCTTATGTTTTTGTGAAATTTCTCGGGCAATTTTAATTATTTTTGAAAAAGGTCTTCGGTAGTGAACTGGAAATTAAATTTCGAACACGTAGATACCAAATATGTGGGTATTGCTTTTGTTTTAAACTTTTTTAATTTTTTTTGGAAAAATCATGATGGTTGGTATGGATTTTGACAAAGCTTATGTTTTTGTGAAATTTCTCGGGCAGTTTTAATTATTTTTGAAAAAGGTCTTCGGAAATGAACTGGAAATTAAATTTCGAACACCTAGATACCAAATATGTGGGGATTGCTTTTGTTTTAAACTTTTTTAATTTTTTCGGAAAAATCATGATGGTTGGTATGGATTTTGACAAAGCTTATGTTTTTGTGAAATTTATCGGGCAATTTTAATTATTTTTGAAAAAGGTCTTCGGTAATGAACTGGAAAGTAAATTTCGAACACGTAGATACCAAATATGTGGGGATTGCTTTTGTTTTAAACTTTTTTAATTTTTTTCGGAAAAATCATGATGGTTGGTATGGATTTTGACAAAGCTTAGGTTTTTGTGAAATTTCTCGGGCAGTTTTAATTATTTTTGAAATAGGTCTTCGGTAATGAACTGGAAATTAAATTCCGAACACGTAGATACCAAATATGTGGGGATTGCTTTTGTTTTAAACTTTTTAAATTTTTTTCGGAAAAATCATGATGGTTGGTATGGATTTTGAAAAAGCTTATGTTTTTGTGAAATTTCTCGGGCAATTTTAATTATTTTTAAAAAAGGTCTTCGGTAATGAACTGGAAATTAAATTTCGAACACGTAGATACCAAATATGTGGGGATTGCTTTTGTTTTAAACTTTTTAAATTTTTTCGGAAAAATCATGATGGTTGGTATGGATTTTGACAAAGCTTATGTTTTTGTGAAATTTCTCGGGCAATTTTAATTATTTTTGAAAAAGGTCTTCGGAAATGAACTGGAAATTAAATTTCGAACACCTAGATACCAAATATGTGGGGATTGCTTTTGTTTTAAACTTTTTTAATTTTTTTCGGAAAAATCATGATGGTTGGTATGGATTTTGACAAAGCTTATGTTTTTGTGAAATTTCTCGGGCAATTTTAAATATGTTTAAAAAACGTCTTCGGTAATGAACTGGAAATTAAATTTCGAACAAGTAGATAGCAAATATGTGGGGATTGCTTTTGTTTTAAACTTTTTTAATTTTTTTCGGAAAAATCATGATGGTTGGTATGGATTTTGACAAAGCTTATGTTTTTGTGAAATTTCTCGGGCAATTTTAATTATTTTTGAAAAAGGTCTTCGGAAATGAACTGGAAATTAAATTTCGAACACCTAGATACCAAATATGTGGGGATTGCTTTTGTTTTAAACTTTTTTAATTTTTTTCGGAAAAATCATGATGGTTGGTATGGATTTTGACAAAGCTTATGTTTTTGTGAAATTTCTCGGGCAATTTTAATTATTTTTAAAAAAGGTCTTCGGTATTGAACTGGAAATTAAATTCCGAACACGTAGATACCAAATATGTGGGGATTGCTTTTGTTTTAAACTTTTTAAATTTTTTTCGGAAAAATCATGATGGTTGGTATGGATTTTGACAAAGCTTATGTTTTTGTGAAATTTCTCGGACAATTTTAATTATTTTTAAAAAAGGTCTTCGGAAATGAACTGGAAATTAAATTTCGAACACCTAGATACCAAATATGTGGGGATTGGTTTTGTTTTAAACTTGTTAAATTTTTTTCGGAAAAATCATGATGGTTGGTATGGATTTTGACAAAGCTTATGTTTTTGTGAAATTTCTCGGACAATTTTAATTATTTTTGAAAAAGGTCTTCGGAAATGAACTGGAAATTAAATTTCGAACACCTGGATACCAAATATGTGGGAATTGCTTTTGTTTTAAACTTTTTAAATTTTTTTCGGAAAAATCATGATGGTTGGTATGGATTTTGACAAAGCTTATGTTTTTGTGAAATTTCTCGGACAATTTTAATTATTTTTGAAAAAGGTCTTCGGAAATGAACTAGAAATTAAATTTCGAACACGTAGATACCAAATATGTGGGGATTGCTTTTGTTTTAACCTTTTTAAATTTTTTTCGGAAAAATCATGATGGTTGGTATGGATTTTGACAAAGCTTATGTTTTTGTGAAATTTCTCGGACAATTTTAATTATTTTTGAAAAAGGTCTTCGGAAATGAACTGGAAATTAAATTTCGAACACCTAGATACCAAATATGTGGGGATTGCTTTTGTTTTAAACTTTTTTAATTTTTTTCGGAAAAATCATGATGGTTGGTATGGATTTTGACAAAGCTTATGTTTTTGTGATATTTCTCGGGCAATTTTAATTATTTTGAAAAAAGGTCTTCGGTAATGAACTGGAAATTAAATTCCGAACACGTAGATACTAAATATGTGCGGATTGCTTTTGTTTTAAACTTTTTAAATTTTTTTCGGAAAAATCATGATGGTTGGTATGGATTTTGACAAAGCTTATGTTTTTGTGAAATTTCTCGGGCAATTTTAATTATTTTTGAAAAAGGTCTTCGGAAATGAACTAGAAATTAAATTTCGAACACGTAGATACCAAATATGTGGGGATTGCTTTTGTTTTAAACTTTTTAAATTTTTTTCGGAAAAATCATGATGGTTGGTATGGATTTTGACAAAGCTTATGTTTTTGTGAAATTTCTCGGACAATTTTAATTATTTTTAAAAAAGGTCTTCGGTAATGAACTGGAAATTAAATTTCGAACACCTGGATACCAAATATGTGGAAATTGCTTTTGTTTTAAACTTTTTTAATTTTTTTCGGAAAAATCATGATGGTTGGTATGGATTTTGACAAAGCTTATGTTTTTGTGAAATTTCTCGGGTAATTTTAATTATTTTTAAAAAAGGTCTTCGGTAATGAACTGGAAATTAAATTCCGAACACGTAGATACCAAATATGTGGGGATTGCTTTTGTTTTAAACTTTTTAAATTTTTTTCGGAAAAATCATGATGGTTGGTATGGATTTTGACAAAGCTTATGTTTTTGTGAAATTTCTCGGGCAATTTTAATTATTTTTGAAAAAGGTCTTCGGAAATGAACTAGAAATTAAATTTCGAACACGTAGGTACCAAAGATGTGGGGATTGCTTTTGTTTTAAACTTTTTAAATTTTTTTCGGAAAAATCATGATGGTTGGTATGGACTTTGACAAAGCTTATGTTTTTGTGAAATTTCTCGGACAATTTTAATTATTTTTGAAAAAGGTCTTCGGAAATGAACTGGAAATTAAATTCCGAACACGTAGATACCAAATATGTGGGGATTGCTTTTGTTTTAAACTTTTTAAATTTTTTTCGGAAAAATCATGATGGTTGGTATGGATTTTGACAAAGCTTATGTTTTTGTGAAATTTCTCGGGCAATTTTAATTATTTTTGAAAAAGGTATTCGGAAATGAACTAGAAATTAAATTTCGAACACGTAGATACCAAATATGTGCGGATTGCTTTTGTTTTAAACTTTTTTAATTTTTTTCGGAAAAATCATGATGGTTGGTATGGATTTTGACAAAGCTTATGTTTTTGTGAAATTTTTCGGGCAGTTTTAATTATTTTTGAAAAAGGTCTTCGGTAATGAACTGGAAATTAAATTTCGAACACCTAGATACCAAATATGTGGGGATTGCTTTTGTTTTAAACTTTTTTAATTTTTTTCGGAAAAATCATGATGGTTGGTATGGATTTTGACAAAGCTTATGTTTTTGTGAAATTTCTCGGACAATTTTAATTATTTTTAAAAAAGGACTTCGGAAATGAACTGGAAATTAAATTTCGAACACCTAGATACCAAATATGTGGGGATTGCTTTTGTTTTAAACTTTTTTAATTTTTTTCGGAAAAATCATGATGGTTGGTATGGATTTTGACAAAGCTTATGTTTTTGTGAAATTTCTCGGGCAATTTTAATTATTTTTAAAAAAGGTCTTCGGTAATGAACTAAAAATTAAATTCCGAACACGTAGATACCAAATATGTGGGGATTGCTTTTGTTTTAAACTTTTTAAATTTTTTTCGGAAAAATCATGATGGTTGGTATGGATTTTGACAAAGCTTATGTTTTTGTGAAATTTCTCGGGCAATTTTAATTATTTTTGAAAAAGGTCTTCGGAAATGAACTGGAAATTAAATTCCGAACACGTAGATACCAAATATGTGGGGATTGCTTTTGTTTTAAACTTTTTAAATTTTTTTCGGAAAAATCATGATGGTTGGTATGGATTTTGACAAAGCTTATGTTTTTGTGAAATTTCTCGGGCAATTTTAATTATTTTTGAAAAAGGTCTTCGGAAATGAACTAGAAATTAAATTTCGAACTCGTAGATACCAAATATGTGGGTATTGCTTTTGTTTTAAACTTTTTTAATTTTTTTCGGAAAAATCATGATGGTTGATTTTGACAAAGCTTATGTTTTTGTGAAATTTCTCGGACAATTTTAATTATTTTTGAAAAAGGTCTTCGGTAATGAACTGGAAATTAAATTTCGAACACCTGGATACCAAATATTTGGGAATTGCTTTTGTTTTAAACTTTTTAAATTTTTTTCGGAAAAATCATGATGGTTGGTATGGATTTTGACAAAGCTTATGTTTTTGTGAAATTTCTCGGGCAATTATAATTATTTTTGAAAAAGGTCTTCGGAAATGAACTAGAAATTAAATTTCGAACACGTAGATACCAAATATGTGGGAATTGCTTTTGTTTTAAACTTTTTTAATTTTTTTCGGAAAAATCATGATGGTTAGTATAGATTTTGACAAAGCTTATGTTTTTGTGAAATTTCTCGGACAATTTTAATTATTTTTGAAAAAGGTCTTCGGTAATGAACTGGAAATTAAATTTCGAACACCTGGATACCAAATATGTGGGAATTGCTTTTGTTTTAAACTTTTTAAATTTTTTTCGGAAAAATCATGATGGTTGGTATGGATTTTGACAAAGCTTATGTTTTAATGAAATTTCTCGGGCAGTTTTAATTATTTTTGAAAAAGGTCTTCGGTAATGAACTGGAAATTAAATTTCGAACACGTAGATACCAAATATGTGGGGATTGCTTTTGTTTTAAACTTTTTTAATTTTTTTCGGAAAAATCATGATGGTTGGTATGGATTTTGACAAAGCTTATGTTTTTGTGAAATTTCTCGGGCAATTTTAATTATTTTTGAAAAAGGTCTTCGGTAGGGAACTGGAAATTAAATTTCGAACACGTAGATACCAAATATGTGGGTATTGCTTTTGTTTTAAACTTTTTAAATTTTTTTCGGAAAAATCATGATGGTTGGTATGGATTTTGACAAAGCTTATGTTTTTGTGAAATTTCTCGGGCAATTTTAATTATTTTTAAAAAAGGTCTTCGGTAATGAACTGGAAATTAAATTCCGAACACGTAGATACCAAATATGTGGGGATTGCTTTTGTTTTAAACTTTTTAAATTTTTTTCGGAAAAATCATGATGGTTGGTATGGATTTTGACAAAGCTTATGTTTTTGTGAAATTTCTCGGGCAATTTTAATTATTTTTGAAAAAGGTCTTCGGAAATGAACTGGAAATTAAATTCCGAACACGTAGATACCAAATATGTGGGGATTGCTTTTGTTTTAAACTTTTTAAATTTTTTTCGGAAAATCATGATGGTTGGTATGGATTTTGACAAAGCTTATGTTTTTGTGAAATTTCTCGGGCAATTTTAATTATTTTTGAAAAAGGTCTTCGGTAATGAACGGGAAATTAAATTTCGAACACCTGGATACCAAATATTTGGGAATTGCTTTTGTTTTAAACTTTTTAAATTTTTTTCGGAAAAATCATGATGGTTGATTTTGACAAAGCTTATGTTTTTGTGAAATTTCTCGGACAATTTTAATTATTTTTGAAAAAGGTCTTCGGTAATGAACTGGAAATTAAATTTCGAACACGTAGATACCAAATATGTGGGGATTGCTTTTGTTTTAAACTTTTTTAATTTTTTTCGGAAAAATCATGATGGTTGGTATGGATTTTGACAAAGCTTATGTTTTTGTGAAATTTCTCGGGCAATTTTAATTATTTTTGAAAAAGGTCTTCGGTAGGGAACTGGAAATTAAATTTCGAACACCTAGATACCAAATATGTGGGTATTGCTTTTGTTTTAAACTTTTTTAATTTTTTTCGGAAAAATCATGATGGTTGATTTTGACAAAGCTTATGTTTTTGTGAAATTTCTCGGACAATTTTAATTATTTTTGAAAAAGGTCTTCGGTAATGAACGGGAAATTAAATTTCGAACACCTGGATACCAAATATTTGGGAATTGCTTTTGTTTTAAACTTTTTAAATTTTTTTCGGAAAAATCATGATGGTTGGTATGGATTTTGACAAAGCTTATGTTTTAATGAAATTTCTCGGGCAGTTTTAATTATTTTTGAAAAAGGTCTTCGGTAATGAACTGGAAATTAAATTTCGAACACGTAGATACCAAATATGCGGGGATTGCTTTTGTTTTAAACTTTTTTAATTTTTTTCGGAAAAATCATGATGGTTGGTATGGATTTTGACAAAGCTTATGTTTTTGTGAAATTTCTCGGGCAATTTTAATTATTTTTGAAAAAGGTCTTCGGTAGGGAACTGGAAATTAAATTTCGAACACGTAGATACCAAATATGTGGGTATTGCTTTTGTTTTAAACTTTTTTAATTTTTTTCGGAAAAATCATGATGGTTGATTTTGACAAAGCTTATGTTTTTGTGAAATTTCTCGGACAATTTTAATTATTTTTGAAAAAGGTCTTCGGTAATGAACGGGAAATTAAATTTCGAACACCTGGATACCAAATATTTGGGAATTGCTTTTGTTTTAAACTTTTTAAATTTTTTTCGGAAAAATCATGATGGTTGGTATGGATTTTGACAAAGCTTATGTTTTTGTGAAATTTCTCGGGCAATTTTAATTATTTTTGAAAAAGGTCTTCGGAAATGAACTAGAAATTAAATTTCGAACACGTAGATACCAAATATGTGGGAATTGCTTTTGTTTTAAACTTTTTTAATTTTTTTCGGAAAAATCATGATGGTTAGTATAGATTTTGACAAAGCTTATGTTTTTGTGAAATTTCTCGGACAATTTTAATTATTTTTGAAAAAGGTCTTCGGTAATGAACTGGAAATTAAATTTCGAACACCTGGATACCAAATATGTGGGAATTGCTTTTGTTTTAAACTTTTTAAATTTTTTTCGGAAAAATCATGATGGTTGGTATGGATTTTGACAAAGCTTATGTTTTTGTGAAATTTCTCGGGCAATTTTAATTATTTTTGAAAAAGGTCTTCGGAAATGAACTAGAAATTAAATTTCGAACACGTAGATACCAAATATGTGGGGATTGCTTTTGTTTTAAACTTTTTAAATTTTTTTCGGAAAAATCATGATGGTTGGTATGGATTTTGACAAAGCTTATGTTTTTGTGAAATTTCTCGGGCAATTTTAATTATTTTTGAAAAAGGTCTTCGGAAATGAACTAGAAATTAAATTTCGAACACGTAGATACCAAATATGTGGGAATTGCTTTTGTTTTAAACTTTTTTAATTTTTTTCGGAAAAATCATGATGGTTAGTATAGATTTTGACAAAGCTTATGTTTTTGTGAAATTTCTCGGACAATTTTAATTATTTTTGAAAAAGGTCTTCGGTAATGAACTGGAAATTAAATTTCGAACACCTGGATACCAAATATGTGGGAATTGCTTTTGTTTTAAACTTTTTAAATTTTTTTCGGAAAAATCATGATGGTTGGTATGGATTTTGACAAAGCTTATGTTTTTGTGAAATTTCTCGGACAATTTTAATTATTTTTGAAAAAGGTCTTCGGAAATGAACTAGAAATTAAATTTCGAACACGTAGATACCAAATATGTGGGGATTGCTTTTGTTTTAAACTTTTTAAATTTTTTTCGGAAAAATCATGATGGTTGGTATGGATTTTGACAAAGCTTATGTTTTTGTGAAATTTCTCGGGCAATTTTAATTATTTTTGAAAAAGGTCTTCGGTAATGAACTGGAAATTAAATTTCGAACACCTGGATATCAAATATGTGGGAATTGCTTTTGTTTTAAACTTTTTTAATTTTTTTCGGAAAAATCATGCTGGTTGGTATGGATTTTGACAAAGCTTATGTTTTTGTGAAATTTCTCGGGCAGTTTTAATTATTTTTGAAAAAGGTCTTCGGAAATGAACTGGAAATTAAATTTCGAACACCTAGATACCAAATATGTGGGGATTGCTTTTGTTTTAAACTTTTTTAATTTTTTTCGGAAAAATCATGATGGTTGGTATGGATTTTGACAAAGCTTATGTTTTTGTGAAATTTCTCGGGCAATTTTAATTATTTTTGAAAAAGGTCTTCGGAAATGAACTAGAAATTAAATTTCGAACACGTAGATACCAAATATGTGGGAATTGCTTTTGTTTTAAACTTTTTTAATTTTTTTCGGAAAAATCATGATGGTTAGTATAGATTTTGACAAAGCTTATGTTTTTGTGAAATTTCTCGGACAATTTTAATTATTTTTGAAAAAGGTCTTCGGTAATGAACTGGAAATTAAATTTCGAACACCTGGATACCAAATATGTGGGGATTGCTTTTGTTTTAAACTTTTTAAATTTTTTTCGGAAAAATCGTGATGGTTGGTATGGATTTTGACAAAGCTTATGTTTTTGTGAAATTTCTCGGGCAATTTTAATTATTTTTGAAAAAGGTCTTCGGAAATGAACTCGAAATTAAATTTCGAACACGTAGATACCAAATATGTGGGGATTGCTTTTGTTTTAAACTTTTTAAATTTTTTTCGGAAAAATCATGATGGTTGGTATGGATTTTGACAAAGCTTATGTTTTTGTGAAATTTCTCGGGCAATTTTAATTATTTTTGAAAAAGGTCTTCGGAAATGAACTAGAAATTAAATTTCGAACACGTAGATACCAAATATGTGGGGATTGCTTTTGTTTTAAACTTTTTTAATTTTTTTCGGAAAAATCATGATGGTTGGTATGGATTTTGACAAAGCTTATGTTTTTGTGAAATTTCTCGGGCAATTTTAATTATTTTTGAAAAAGGTCTTCGGTAATGAACTGGAAATTAAATTTCGAACACCTGGATATCAAATATGTGGGAATTGCTTTTGTTTTAAACTTTTTTAATTTTTTTCGGAAAAATCATGATGGTTGGTATGGATTTTGACAAAGCTTATGTTTTTGTGAAATTTCTCGGGCAATTTTAATTATTTTGAAAAAGGTCTTCGGAAATGAACTGGAAATTAAATTTCGAACACCTAGATACCAAATATGTGGGGATTGCTTTTGTTTTAAACTTTTTTAATTTTTTTCGGAAAAATCATGATGGTTGGTATGGATTTTGACAAAGCTTATGTTTTTGTGAAATTTCTCGGGCAATTTTAATTATTTTTGAAAAAGGTCTTCGGTAATGAACTGGAAATTAAATTCCGAACACGTAGATACCAAATATGTGGGGATTGTTTTTGTTTTAAACTTTTTTAATTTTTTTCGGAAAAATCATGATGGTTGGTATGGATTTTGACAAAGCTTATGTTTTTGTGAAATTTCTCGGGCAATTTTAATTATTTTTGAAAAAGGTCTTCGGAAATGAACTAGAAATTAAATTTCGAACACGTAGATACCAAATATGTGGGGATTGCTTTTGTTTTAAACTTTTTAAATTTTTTTCTGAAAAATCATGATGGTTGGTATGGATTTTGACAAAGCTTATATTTTTGTGAAATTTCTCGGGCAATTTTAATTATTTTTGAAAAAGGTCTTCGGTAATGAACTGGAAATTAAATTTCGAACACCTGGATACCAAATATGTGGGAATTGCTTTTGTTTTAAACTTTTTTAATTTTTTTCGGAAAAATCATGATGGTTGGTATGGATTTTGACAAAGCTTATGTTTTTGTGAAATTTCTCGGGCAGTTTTAATTATTTTTGAAAAAGGTCTTCGGAAATGAACTGGAAATTAAATTTCGAACACGTAGATACCAAATATGTGGGGATTGCTTTTGTTTTAAACTTTTTTAATTTTTTTCGGAAAAATCGTGATGGTTGGTATGGATTTTGACAAAGCTTATGTTTTTGTGAAATTTCTCGGACAATTTTAATTATTTTTGAAAAAGGTCTTGGGTAATGAACTGGAAATTAAATTCCGAACACGTAGATACCAAATATGTGGGGATTGCTTTTGTTTTAAACTTTTTAAATTTTTTTCGGAAAAATCATGATGGTTGGTATGGATTTTGACAAAGCTTATGTTTTTGTGAAATTTCTCGGGCAATTTTAATTATTTTTGAAAAAGGTCTTCGGAAATGAACTAGAAATTAAATTTCGAACACGTAGATACCAAATATGTGGGGATTGCTTTTGTTTTAAACTTTTTAAATTTTTTTCGGAAAAATCATGATGGTTGGTATCGATTTTGACAAAGCTTATGTTTTTGTGAAATTTCGCGGACAATTTTAATTATTTTTAAAAAAGGTCTTCGGAAATGAACTGGAAATTAAATTTCGAACACCTAGATACCAAATATGTGGGGATTGCTTTTGTTTTAAACTTTTTTAATTTTTTTCGGAAAAATCATGATGGTTGGTATGGATTTTGACAAAGCTTATATTTTTGTGAAATTTCTCGGGCAATTTTAATTATTTTTAAAAAAGGTCTTCGGTAATGAACTGGAAATTAAATTCCGAACACGTAGATACCAAATATGTGGGGATTGCTTTTGTTTTAAACTTTTTAAATTTTTTTCGGAAAAATCATGATGGTTGGTATGGATTTTGACAAAGCTTATGTTTTTGTGAAATTTCTCGGGCAGTTTTAATTATTTTTATTTTTGCTTTTGTTTTAAACTTTTTAAATTTTTTTCGGAAAAATCATGATGGTTGGTATGGATTTTGACAAAGCTTATGTTTTTGTGAAATTTCTCGGGCAGTTTTAATTATTTTTGATAATTAAAATTGTCCGAGAAATTTCACAAAAACATAAGCTTTGTCAAAATCCATACCAACCATCACGATTTTTCCGAAAAAAATTAAAAAAGTTTAAAACAAAAGCAATCCCCACATATTTGGTATCTAGGTGTTCGAAATTTAATTTCCAGTTCATTTCCGAAGACCTAGATACCAAATATGTGGGGATTGCTTTTGTTTTAAACTTTTTTAATTTTTTTCGGAAAAATCATGATGGTTGGTATGGATTTTGACAAAGCTTATGTTTTTGTGAAATTTCTCGGGCAATTTTAATTATTTTTAAAAAAGGTCTTCGGTAATGAACTGGAAATTAAATTCCGAACACGTAGATACCAAATATGTGGGGATTGCTTTTGTTTTAAACTTTTTAAATTTTTTTCGGAAAAATCATGATGGTTGGTATGGATTTTGACAAAGCTTATGTTTTTGTGAAATTTCTCGGACAATTTTAATTATTTTTGAAAAAGGTCTTCGGTAATGAACTGGAAATTAAATTTCGAACACCTGGATACCAAATATGTGGGAATTGCTTTTGTTTTAAACTTTCTTAATTTTTTTCGGAAAAATCATGATGGTTGGTATGGATTTTGACAAAGCTTATGTTTTTGTGAAATTTCTCGGACAATTTTAATTATTTTTGAAAAAGGTCTTCGGTAATGAACTGGAAATTAAATTTCGAACACCTGGATATCAAATATGTGGGAATTGCTTTTGTTTTAAACTTTTTTAATTTTTTTCGGAAAAATCATGATGGTTGGTATGGATTTTGACAAAGCTTATGTTTTTGTGAAATTTCTCGGACAATTTTAATTATTTTTGAAAAAGGTCTTCGGTAATGAACTGTAAATTAAATTTCGAACACCTGGATACCAAATATGTGGGAATTGCTTTTGTTTTAAACTTTCTTAATTTTTTTCGGAAAAATCATGATGGTTGGTATGGATTTTGACAAAGCTTATGTTTTTGTGAAATTTCTCGGACAATTTTAATTATTTTTGAAAAAGGTCTTCGGTAATGAACTGGAAATTAAATTTCGAACACGTAGATACCAAATATGTGGGGATTGCTTTTGTTTTAAACTTTTTTAATTTTTTTCGGAAAAATCATGATGGTTGGTATGGATTTTGACAAAGCTTATGTTTTTGTGAAATTTCTCGGGCAATTTAATTATTTTTGAAAAAGGTCTTCGGTAATGAACTGGAAATTAAATTTCGAACACCTGGATACCAAATATGTGGGAATTGCTTTTGTTTTAAACTTTTTTAATTTTTTTCGGAAAAATCATTATGGTTGGTATGGATTTTGACAAAGCTTATGTTTTTGTGAAATTTCTCGGACAATTTTAATTATTTTTGAAAAAGGTCTTCGGTAATGAACTGGAAATTAAATTTCGAACACCTGGATACCAAATATGTGGGAATTGCTTTTGTTTTAAACTTTTTAAATTTTTTTCGGAAAAATCATGATGGTTGGTATCGATTTTGACAAAGCTTATGTTTTTGTGAAATTTCTCGGACAATTTTAATTATTTTTAAAAAAGGTCTTCGGAAATGAACTGGAAATTAAATTTCGAACACCTAGATACCAAATATGTGGGGATTGCTTTTGTTTTAAACTTTTTTAATTTTTTTCGGAAAAATCATGATGGTTGGTATGGATTTTGACAAAGCTTATGTTTTTGTGAAATTTCTCGGACAATTTTAATTATTTTTAAAAAAGGTCTTCGGAAATGAACTGGAAATTAAATTTCGAACACCTAGATACCAAATATGTGGGGATTGCTTTTGTTTTAAACTTTTTTAATTTTTTTCGGAAAAATCATGATGGTTGGTATGGATTTTGACGAAGCTTATATTTTTGTGAAATTTCTCGGGCAATTTTAATTATTTTTAAAAAAGGTCTTCGGTAATGAACTGGAAATTAAATTCCGAACACGTAGATACCAAATATGTGGGGATTGCTTTTGTTTTAAACTTTTTAAATTTTTTTCGGAAAAATCATGATGGTTGGTATGGATTTTGACAAAGCTTATGTTTTTGTGAAATTTCTCGGACAATTTTAATTATTTTTGAAAAAGGTCTTCGGAAATGAACTGGAAATTAAATTTCGAACACCTGGATACCAAATATGTGGGAATTGCTTTTGTTTTAAACTTTCTTAATTTTTTTCGGAAAAATCATGATGGTTGGTATGGATTTTGACAAAGCTTATGTTTTTGTGAAATTTCTCGGACAATTTTAATTATTTTTGAAAAAGGTCTTCGGAAATGAACTAGAAATTAAATTTCGAACACCTGGATATCAAATATGTGGGAATTGCTTTTGTTTTAAACTTTTTAAATTTTTTTCGGAAAAATCATGATTGTTGGTATGGACTTTGACAAAGCTTATGTTTTTGTGAAATTTCTCGGGCAGTTTTAATTATTTTTGAAAAAGGTCTTCGGTAATGAACTGGAAATTAAATTTCGAACACGTAGATACCAAATATGTGGGGATTGCTTTTGTTTTAAACTTTTTTAATTTTTTTCGGAAAAATCATGATGGTTGGTATGGATTTTGACAAAGCTTATGTTTTTGTGAAATTTCTCGGGCAATTTTAATTATTTTTGAAAAAGGTCTTCGGTAGTGAACAGGAAATTAAATTTCGAACACGTAGATACCAAATATGTGGGTATTGCTTTTGTTTTAAACTTTTTTAATTTTTTTCGGAAAAATCATGATGGTTGGTATGGATTTTGACAAAGCTTATGTTTTTGTGAAATTTCTCGGGCAATTTTAATTATTTTTGAAAAAGGTCTTCGGTAATGAACTGGAAATTAAATTTCGAACACGTAGATACCAAATATGTGGGGATTGCTTTTGTTTTAAACTTTTTAAATTTTTTTCGGAAAAATCATGATGGTTGGTATCGATTTTGACAAAGCTTATGTTTTTGTGAAATTTCTCGGACAATTTTAATTATTTTTAAAAAAGGTCTTCGGAAATGAACTGGAAATTAAATTTCGAACACCTAGATACCAAATATGTGGGGATTGCTTTTGTTTTAAACTTTTTTAATTTTTTTCGGAAAAATCATGATGGTTGGTATGGATTTTGACAAAGCTTATGTTTTTGTGAAATTTCTTGGTCAATTTTAATTATTTTTAAAAAAGGTCTTGGGAAATGAACTGGAAATTAAATTTCGAACATGTAGATACCAAATATGTGGGGATTGCTTTTGTTTTAAACTTTTTTAATTTTTTTCGGAAAAATCATGATGGTTGGTATGGATTTTGACAAAGCTTATGTTTTTGTGAAATATCTCTGGCAATTTTAATTATTTTTGAAAAAGGTCTTCGGTAATGAACTGGAAGTTAAATTCCGAACACGTAGATACCAAATATGTGGGGATTGCTTTTGTTTTAAACTTTTTTAATTTTTTTCGGAAAAATCATGATGGTTGGTATGGATTTTGACGAAGCTTATATTTTTGTGAAATTTCTCGGGCAATTTTAATTATTTTTAAAAAAGGTCTTCGGTAATGAACTGGAAGTTAAATTCCGAACACGTAGATACCAAATATGTGGGGATTGCTTTTGTTTTAAACTTTTTAAATTTTTTTCGGAAAAATCATGATGGTTGGTATGGATTTTGACAAAGCTTATGTTTTTGTGAAATTTCTCGGACAATTTTAATTATTTTTGAAAAAGGTCTTCGGTAATGAACTGGAAATTAAATTTCGAACACCTGGATATCAAATATGTGGGAATTGCTTTTGTTTTAAACTTTTTTAATTTTTTTCGGAAAAATCATGATGGTTGGTATGGATTTTGACAAAGCTTATGTTTTTGTGAAATTTCTCGGGCAGTTTTAATTATTTTTGAAAAAGGTCTTCGGTAATGAACTGGAAATTAAATTTCGAACACGTAGATACCAAATATGTGGGGATTGCTTTTGTTTTAAACTTTTTTAATTTTTTTCGGAAAAATCATGATGGTTGGTATGGATTTTGACAAAGCTTATGTTTTTGTGAAATTTCTCGGGCAATTTTAATTATTTTTGAAAAAGGTCTTCGGTAGTGAACAGGAAATTAAATTTCGAACACGTAGATACCAAATATGTGGGTATTGCTTTTGTTTTAAACTTTTTTAATTTTTTTCGGAAAAATCATGATGGTTGGTATGGATTTTGACAAAGCTTATGTTTTTGTGAAATTTCTCGGGCAATTTTAATTATTTTTAAAAAAGGTCTTCGGTAATGAACTGGTAATTAAATTCCGAACGCGTAGATACCAAATATGTGGGGATTGCTTTTGTTTTAAACTTTTTAAATTTTTTTCGGAAAAATCATGATGGTTGGTATGGATTTTGACAAAGCTTATGTTTTTGTCAAATTTCTCGGGCAATTTTAATTATTTTTGAAAAAGGTCTTCGGAAGTGAACTGGAAATTAAATTTCGAACACCTAGATACCAAATATGTGGGGATTGCTTTTGTTTTAAACTTTTTTAATTTTTTCGGAAAAATCATGATGGTTGGTATGGATTTTGACAAAGCTTATGTTTTTGTGAAATTTCTCGGACAATTTTAATTATTTTTAAAAAAGGTCTTCGGAAATGAACTGGAAATTAAATTTCGAACACCTAGATACCAAATATGTGGGGATTGCTTTTGTTTTAAACTTTTTTAATTTTTTTCGGAAAAATCATGATGGTTGGTATGGATTTTGACAAAGCTTATGTTTTTGTGAAATTTCTCGGGCAATTTTAATTATTTTTGAAAAAGGTCTTCGGTAGTGAACAGGAAATTAAATTTCGAACACGTAGATACCAAATATGTGGGTATTGCTTTTGTTTTAAACTTTTTTAATTTTTTTCGGAAAAATCATGATGGTTGGTATGGATTTTGACAAAGCTTATGTTTTTGTGAAATTTCTCGGGCAATTTTAATTATTTTTAAAAAAGGTCTTCGGTAATGAACTGGTAATTAAATTCCGAACGCGTAGATACCAAATATGTGGGGATTGCTTTTGTTTTAAACTTTTTAAATTTTTTTCGGAAAAATCATGATGGTTGGTATGGATTTTGACAAAGCTTATGTTTTTGTCAAATTTCTCGGGCAATTTTAATTATTTTTGAAAAAGGTCTTCGGAAATGAACTGGAAATTAAATTTCGAACACCTAGATACCAAATATGTGGGGATTGCTTTTGTTTTAAACTTTTTTAATTTTTTTCGGAAAAATCATGATGGTTGGTATGGATTTTGACAAAGCTTATGTTTTTGTGAAATTTCTCGGGCAATTTTAATTATTTTTGAAAAAGGTCTTCGGAAATGAACTAGAAATTAAATTTCGAACACGTAGATACCAAATATGTGGGGATTGCTTTTGTTTTAAACTTTTTAAATTTTTTTCGGAAAAATCATGATGGTTGGTATGGATTTTGACAAAGCTTATGTTTTTGTGAAATTTCACGGACAATTTTAATTATTTTTGAAAAAGGTCTTCGGTAATGAACTGGAAATTAAATTTCGAACACCTGGATACCAAATATGTGGGAATTGCTTTTGTTTTAAACTTTTTTAATTTTTTTCGGAAAAATCATTATGGTTGGTATGGATTTTGACAAAGCTTATGTTTTTGTGAAATTTCTCGGACAATTTTAATTATTTTTGAAAAAGGTCTTCGGTAATGAACTGGAAATTAAATTTCGAACACCTGGATACCAAATATGTGGGAATTGCTTTTGTTTTAAACTTTTTTAATTTTTTTCGGAAAAATCATGATGGTTGGTATGGATTTTGACAAAGCTTATGTTTTTGTGAAATTTCTCGGGCAATTTTAATTATTTTTGAAAAAGGTCTTCGGAAATGAACTAGCAATTAAATTTCGAACACGTAGATACCAAATATGTGGGGATTGCTTTTGTTTTAAACTTTTTTAATTTTTTTCGGAAAAATCATGATGGTTGGTATGGATTTTGACAAAGCTTATGTTTTTGTGAAATTTCTCGGGCAGTTTTAATTATTTTTGAAAAAGGTCTTCGGAAATGAACTGGAAATTAAATTTCGAACACCTAGATACCAAATATGTGGGGATTGCTTTTGTTTTAAACTTTTTTAATTTTTTTCGGAAAAAACATGATGGTTGGTATGGATTTTGACAAAGCTTATGTTTTTGTGAAATTTCTCGGACAATTTTAATTATTTTTGAAAAAGGTCTTCGGTAATGAACTGGAAATTAAATTTCGAACACCTGGATACCAAATATGTGGGAATTGCTTTTGTTTTAAACTTTTTTAATTTTTTTCGGAAAAATCATTATGGTTGGTATGGATTTTGACAAAGCTTATGTTTTTGTGAAATTTCTCGGACAATTTTAATTATTTTTGAAAAAGGTCTTCGGTAATGAACTGGAAATTAAATTTCGAACACCTGGATACCAAATATGTGGGAATTGCTTTTGTTTTAAACTTTTTTAATTTTTTTCGGAAAAATCATGATGGTTGGTATGGATTTTGACAAAGCTTATGTTTTTGTGAAATTTCTCGGGCAATTTTAATTATTTTTGAAAAAGGTCTTCGGAAATGAACTAGCAATTAAATTTCGAACACGTAGATACCAAATATGTGGGGATTGCTTTTGTTTTAAACTTTTTTAATTTTTTTCGGAAAAATCATGATGGTTGGTATGGATTTTGACAAAGCTTATGTTTTTGTGAAATTTCTCGGGCAGTTTTAATTATTTTTGAAAAAGGTCTTCGGAAATGAACTGGAAATTAAATTTCGAACACCTAGATACCAAATATGTGGGGATTGCTTTTGTTTTAAACTTTTTTAATTTTTTTCGGAAAAATCATGATGGTTGATTTTGACAAAGCTTATGTTTTTGTGAAATTTTGACAAAGCTTATGTTTTTGTGAAATTTCTCGGGCAATTTTAATTATTTTTGAAAAAGGTCTTCGGAAATGAACTAGAAATTAAATTTCGAACACGTAGATACCAAATATGTGGGGATTGCTTTTGTTTTAAACTTTTTTAATTTTTTTCGGAAAAATCATGATGGTTGGTATGGATTTTGACAAAGCTTATGTTTTTGTGAAATTTCTCGGGCAGTTTTAATTATTTTTGAAAAAGGTCTTCGGAAATGAACTGAAAATTAAATTTCGAACACCTAGATACCAAATATGTGGGAATTGCTTTTGTTTTAAACTTTTTTAATTTTTTTCGGAAAAATCATGATGGTTGGTATGGATTTTGACAAAGCTTATGTTTTTGTGAAATTTCTCGGACAATTTTAATTATTTTTGAAAAAGGTCTTCGGTAATGAACTGGAAATTAAATTTCGAACACCTGGATACCAAATATGTGGGAATTGCTTTTGTTTTAAACTTTTTTAATTTTTTTCGGAAAAATCATTATGGTTGGTATGGATTTTGACAAAGCTTATGTTTTTGTGAAATTTCTCGGACAATTTTAATTATTTTTGAAAAAGGTCTTCGGTAATGAACTGGAAATTAAATTTCGAACACCTGGATACCAAATATGTGGGAATTGCTTTTGTTTTAAACTTTTTTAATTTTTTTCGGAAAAATCATGATGGTTGGTATGGATTTTGACAAAGCTTATGTTTTTGTGAAATTTCTCGGGCAATTTTAATTATTTTTGAAAAAGGTCTTCGGAAATGAACTAGCAATTAAATTTCGAACACGTAGATACCAAATATGTGGGGATTGCTTTTGTTTTAAACTTTTTTAATTTTTTTCGGAAAAATCATGATGGTTGGTATGGATTTTGACAAAGCTTATGTTTTTGTGAAATTTCTCGGGCAGTTTTAATTATTTTTGAAAAAGGTCTTCGGAAATGAACTGGAAATTAAATTTCGAACACCTAGATACCAAATATGTGGGGATTGCTTTTGTTTTAAACTTTTTTAATTTTTTTCGGAAAAATCATGATGGTTGATTTTGACAAAGCTTATGTTTTTGTGAAATTTTGACAAAGCTTATGTTTTTGTGAAATTTCTCGGGCAATTTTAATTATTTTTGAAAAAGGTCTTCGGAAATGAACTAGAAATTAAATTTCGAACACGTAGATACCAAATATGTGGGGATTGCTTTTGTTTTAAACTTTTTTAATTTTTTTCGGAAAAATCATGATGGTTGGTATGGATTTTGACAAAGCTTATGTTTTTGTGAAATTTCTCGGGCAGTTTTAATTATTTTTGAAAAAGGTCTTCGGAAATGAACTGAAAATTAAATTTCGAACACCTAGATACCAAATATGTGGGGATTGCTTTTGTTTTAAAGTTTTTTAATTTTTTTTCGGAAAAATCATGATGGTTGGTATGGATTTTGACAAAGCTTATGTTTTTGTGAAATTTCTCGGGCAATTTTAATTATTTTTGAAAAAGGTCTTCGGAAATGAACTAGCAATTAAATTTCGAACACGTAGATACTAAATATGTGGGGATTGCTTTTGTTTTAAACTTTTTTAATTTTTTTCGGAAAAATCATGATGGTTGGTATGGATTTTGACAAAGCTTATGTTTTTGTCAAATTTCTCGGGCAATTTTAATTATTTTTGAAAAAGGTCTTCGGAAATGAACTAGAAATTAAATTTCGAACACGTAGATACCAAATATGTGGGGATTGCTTTTGTTTTAAACTTTTTTAATTTTTTTCGGAAAAATTATGATGGTTGGTATGGATTTTGACAAAGCTTATGTTTTTGTGAAATTTCTCGGGCAATTTTAATTATTTTTGAAAATGGTCTTCGGAAATGAGCTAGAAATTAAATTTCGAACACGTAGATACCAAATATGTGGGGATTGCTTTTGTTTTAAACTTTTTTAATTTTTTTCGGAAAAATCATGATGGTTGGTATGGATTTTGACAAAGCTTATGTTTTTGTGAAATTTCTCGGGCAGTTTTAATTATTTTTGAAAAAGGTCTTCGGAAATGAACTGGAAATTAAATTTCGAACACCTAGATACCAAATATGTGGGGATTGCTTTTGTTTTAAACTTTTTTAATTTTTTTCGGAAAAATCATGATGGTTGATTTTGACAAAGCTTATGTTTTTGTGAAATTTTGACAAAGCTTATGTTTTTGTGAAATTTCTCGGGCAATTTTAATTATTTTTGAAAAAGGTCTTCGGAAATGAACTAGAAATTAAATTTCGAACACGTAGATACCAAATATGTGGGGATTGCTTATGTTTTAAACTTTTTTAATTTTTTTCGGAAAAATCATGATGGTTGGTATGGATTTTGACAAAGCTTATGTTTTTGTGAAATTTCTCGGGCAGTTTTAATTATTTTTGAAAAAGGTCTTCGGAAATGAACTGAAAATTAAATTTCGAACACCTAGATACCAAATATGTGGGGATTGCTTTTGTTTTAAACTTTTTTAATTTTTTTCGGAAAAATCATGATGGTTGGTATGGATTTTGACAAAGCTTATGTTTTTGTGAAATTTCTCGGGCAATTTTAATTATTTTTGAAAAAGGTCTTCGGTAGTGAACTGGAAATTAAATTTCGAACACGTAGATACCAAATATGTGGGTATTGCTTTTGTTTTAAACTTTTTTAATTTTTTTCGGAAAAATCATGATAGTTGGTATGGATTTTGACAAAGCTTATGTTTTTGTGAAATTTCTCGGACAATTTTAATGATTTTTGAAATAGGTCTTCGGTAATGAACTGGAAATTTAATTTCGAACACCTAGATACCAAATATGTGGGGATTGCTTTTGTTTTAAACTTTTTAAAAAATTTTCGGAAAAATCATGATGGTTGGTATGGATTTTGACAAAGCTTATGTTTTTGTGAAATTTCTCGGGCAATTTTAATTATTTTTGAAAAAGGTCTTCGGTAATGAACTGGAAATTAAATTTCGAACACCTGGATACCAAATATGTGGGAATTGCTTTTGTTTTAAACTTTTTTAATTTTTTTCGGAAAAATCATGATGGTTGGTATGGATTTTGACAAAGCTTATGTTTTTGTGAAATTTCTCGGGCAATTTTAATTATTTTTGAAAAAGGTCTTCGGAAATGAACTGGAAATTAAATTTCGAACACCTAGATACCAAATATGTGGGGATTGCTTTTGTTTTAAACTTTTTTAATTTTTTTCGGAAAAATCATGATGGTTGGTATGGATTTTGACAAAGCTTATGTTTTTGTGAAATTTCTCGGGCAATTTTAATTATTTTTGAAAAAGGTCTTCGGAAATGAACTGGAAATTAAATTTCGAACACCTAGATACCAAATATGTGGGGATTGCTTTTGTTTTAAACTTTTTTAATTTTTTTCGGAAAAATCATGATGGTTGGTATGGATTTTGACAAAGCTTATGTTTTTGTGAAATTTCTCGGGCAATTTTAATTATTTTTGAAAAAGGTCTTCGGAAATGAACTAGAAATTAAATTTCGAACACGTAGATACCAAATATGTGGGGATTGCTTTTGTTTTAAACTTTTTAAATTTTTTTCGGAAAAATCATGATGGTTGGTGTGGATTTTGACAAAGCTTATGTTTTTGTGAAATTTCTCGGGCAATTTTAATTATTTTTGAAAAAGGTCTTCGGAAATGAACTGGAAATTAAATTTCGAACACCTAGATACCAAATATGTGGGGATTGCTTTTGTTTTAAACTTTTTTAATTTTTTTCGGAAAAATCATGATGGTTGGTATGGATTTTGACAAAGCTTATGTTTTTGTGAAATTTCTCGGGCAGTTTTAATTATTTTTGAAAAAGGTCTACGGAAATGAACTGGAAATTAAATTTCGAACACCTAGATACCAAATATGTGGGGATTGCTTTTGTTTTAAACTTTTTTAATTTTTTTCGGAAAAATCATGATGGTTGGTATGGATTTTGACAAAGCTTATGTTTTTGTGAAATTTCTCGGGCAGTTTTAATTATTTTTGAAAAAGGTCTTCGGAAATGAACTGAAAATTAAATTTCGAACACCTAGATACCAAATATGTGGGGATTGCTTTTGTTTTAAACTTTTTTAATTTTTTTCGGAAAAATCATGATGGTTGGTATGGATTTTGACAAAGCTTATGTTTTTGTGAAATTTCTCGGGCAATTTTAATTATTTTTGAAAAAGGTCTTCGGTAGTGAACTGGAAATTAAATTTCGAACACGTAGATACCAAATATGTGGGTATTGCTTTTGTTTTAAACTTTTTTAATTTTTTTCGGAAAAATCATGATGGTTGGTATGGATTTTGACAAAGCTTATGTTTTTGTGAAATTTCTCGGACAATTTTAATGATTTTTGAAATAGGTCTTCGGTAATGAACTGGAAATTTAATTTCGAACACCTAGATACCAAATATGTGGGGATTGCTTTTGTTTTAAACTTTTTAAAAATTTTTCGGAAAAATCATGATGGTTGGTATGGATTTTGACAAAGCTTATGTTTTTGTGAAATTTCTCGGGCAATTTTAATTATTTTTGAAAAAGGTCTTCGGTAATGAACTGGAAATTAAATTTCGAACACCTGGATACCAAATATGTGGGAATTGCTTTTGTTTTAAACTTTTTTAATTTTTTTCGGAAAAATCATGATGGTTGGTATGGATTTTGACAAAGCTTATGTTTTTGTGAAATTTCTCGGGCAATTTTAATTATTTTTGAAAAAGGTCTTCGGAAATGAACTGGAAATTAAATTTCGAACACCTAGATACCAAATATGTGGGGATTGCTTTTGTTTTAAACTTTTTTAATTTTTTTCGGAAAAATCATGATGGTTGGTATGGATTTTGACAAAGCTTATGTTTTTGTGAAATTTCTCGGGCAATTTTAATTATTTTTGAAAAAGGTCTTCGGAAATGAACTGGAAATTAAATTTCGAACACCTAGATACCAAATATGTGGGGATTGCTTTTGTTTTAAACTTTTTTAATTTTTTTCGGAAAAATCATGATGGTTGGTATGGATTTTGACAAAGCTTATGTTTTTGTGAAATTTCTCGGGCAATTTTAATTATTTTTGAAAAAGGTCTTCGGAAATGAACTAGAAATTAAATTTCGAACACGTAGATACCAAATATGTGGGGATTGCTTTTGTTTTAAACTTTTTAAATTTTTTTCGGAAAAATCATGATGGTTGGTGTGGATTTTGACAAAGCTTATGTTTTTGTGAAATTTCTCGGGCAATTTTAATTATTTTTGAAAAAGGTCTTCGGAAATGAACTGGAAATTAAATTTCGAACACCTAGATACCAAATATGTGGGGATTGCTTTTGTTTTAAACTTTTTTAATTTTTTTCGGAAAAATCATGATGGTTGGTATGGATTTTGACAAAGCTTATGTTTTTGTGAAATTTCTCGGGCAATTTTAATTATTTTTGAAAAAGGTCTTCGGTAATGAACTGGAAATTAAATTTCGAACACGTAGATACCAAATATGTGGGGAATGCTTTTGTTTTAAACTTTTTTAATTTTTTTCGGAAAAATCATGATGGTTGGTATGGATTTTGACAAAGCTTATGTTTTTGTGAAATTTCTCGGGCAGTTTTAATTATTTTTGAAAAAGGTCTTCGGAAATGAACTGGAAATTAAATTTCGAACACGTAGATACCAAATGCCATTGCAAGAAGAAGAAGAAGAAGATACCAAATATGTGGGGATTGCTTTTGTTTTAAACTTTTTTAATTTTTTTCGGAAAAATCATGATGGTTGGTATGGATTTTGACAAAGCTTATGTTTTTGTCAAATTTCTCGGGCAATTTTAATTATTTTTGAAAAAGGTCTTCGGAAATGAACTGGAAATTAAATTTCGAACACCTAGATACCAAATATGTGGGGATTGCTTTTGTTTTAAACTTTTTTAATTTTTTTCGGAAAAATCATGATGGTTGGTATGGATTTTGACAAAGCTTATGTTTTTGTGAAATTTCTCGGGCAATTTTAATTATTTTTGAAAAAGGTCTTCGGAAATGAACTAGAAATTAAATTTCGAACACGTAGATACCAAATATGTGGGGATTGCTTTTGTTTTAAACTTTTTAAATTTTTTTCGGAAAAATCATGATGGTTGGTATGGATTTTGACAAAGCTTATGTTTTTGTGAAATTTCTCGGGCAATTTTAATTATTTTTGAAAAAGGTCTTCGGAAATGAACTTGAAATTAAATTTCGAACACGTAGATACCAAATATGTGGGGATTGCTTTTGTTTTAAACTTTTTTAATTTTTTTCGGAAAAATCATGATGGTTGGTATGGATTTTGACAAAGCTTATGTTTTTGTGAAATTTCTCGGGCAATTTTAATTATTTTTGAAAAAGGTCTTCGGTAATTAACTGGAAATTAAATTTCGAACACCTAGATACCAAATATGTGGGGATTGCTTTTGTTTTAAACTTTTTTAATTTTTTTCGGAAAAATCATGATGGTTGGTATGGATTTTGACAAAGCTTATGTTTTTGTGAAATTTCTCGGGCAATTTTAATTATTTTTGAAAAAGGTCTTCGGAAATGAACTAGAAATTAAATTTCGAACACGTAGATACCAAATATGTGGGGATTGCTTTTGTTTTAAACTTTTTAAATTTTTTTCGGAAAAATCATGATGGTTGGTGTGGATTTTGACAAAGCTTATGTTTTTGTGAAATTTCTCGGGCAATTTTAATTATTTTTGAAAAAGGTCTTCGGAAATGAACTGGAAATTAAATTTCGAACACCTAGATATCAAATATGTGGGGATTGCTTTTGTTTTAAACTTTTTTAATTTTTTTCGGAAAAATCATGATGGTTGGTATGGATTTTGACAAAGCTTATGTTTTTGTGAAATTTCTGGGGCAGTTTTAATTATTTTTGAAAAAGGTCTTCGGAAATGAACTGGAAATTAAATTTCGAACACCTAGATACCAAATATGTGGGGATTGCTTTTGTTTTAAACTTTTTTAATTTTTTTCGGAAAAATCATGATGGTTGGTATGGATTTTGACAAAGCTTATGTTTTTGTGAAATTTCTCGGACAATTTTAATTATTTTTGAAAAAGGTCTTCGGTAATGAACTGGAAATTAAATTCCGAACACGTAGATACCAAATATGTGGGGATTGCTTTTGTTTTAAACTTTTTTAATTTTTTTCGGAAAAATCATGATGGTTGGTATGGATTTTGACAAAGCTTATGTTTTTGTGAAATTTCTCGGGCAGTTTTAATTATTTTTGAAAAAGGTCTTCGGAAATGAACTGGAAATTAAATTTCGAACACGTAGATACCAAATGCCATTGCAAGAAGAAGAAGAAGAAGATACCAAATATGTGGGGATTGCTTTTGTTTTAAACTTTTTTAATTTTTTTCGGAAAAATCATGATGGTTGGTATGGATTTTGACAAAGCTTATGTTTTTGTCAAATTTCTCGGGCAATTTTAATTATTTTTGAAAAAGGTCTTCGGAAATGAACTGGAAATTAAATTTCGAACACCTAGATACCAAATATGTGGGGATTGCTTTTGTTTTAAACTTTTTTAATTTTTTTCGGAAAAATCATGATGGTTGGTATGGATTTTGACAAAGCTTATGTTTTTGTGAAATTTCTCGGGCAATTTTAATTATTTTTGAAAAAGGTCTTCGGAAATGAACTGGAAATTAAATTTCGAACACGTAGATACCAAATATGTGGGGATTGCTTTTGTTTTAAACTTTTTAAATTTTTTTCGGAAAAATCATGATGGTTGGTATGGATTTTGACAAAGCTTATGTTTTTGTGAAATTTCTCGGGCAATTTTAATTATTTTTGAAAAAGGTCTTCGGAAATGAACTAGAAATTAAATTTCGAACACGTAGATACCAAATATGTGGGGATTGCTTTTGTTTTAAACTTTTTTAATTTTTTTCGGAAAAATCATGATGGTTGGTATGGATTTTGACAAAGCTTATGTTTTTGTGAAATTTCTCGGGCAATTTTAATTATTTTTGAAAAAGGTCTTCGGTAATGAACTGGAAATTAAATTTCGAACACGTAGATACCAAATATGTGGGGATTGCTTTTGTTTTAAACTTTTTTAATTTTTTTCGGAAAAATCATGATGGTTGGTATGGATTTTGACAAAGCTTATGTTTTTGTGAAATTTTAATTATTTTTGAAAAAGGTCTTCGGAAATGAACTAGACATTAAATTTCGAACACCTGGATACCAAATATGTGGGGATTGCTTTTGTTTTAAACTTTTTTAATTTTTTTCGGAAAAATCATGATGGTTGGTATGGATTTTGACAAAGCTTATGTTTTTGTGGAATTTCTCGGGCAGTTTTAATTATTTTTGAAAAAGGTCTTCGGAAATGAACTGGAAATTAAATTTCGAACACGTAGATACCAAATATGTGGGGATTGCTTTTGTTTTAAACTTTTTAAATTTTTTTCGGAAAAATCATGATGGTTGGTATGGATTTTGACAAAGCTTATGTTTTTGTGAAATTTCTCGTGCAGTATTAATTATTTTTGGAAAAGGTCTTCGGAAATGAACTAGAAATTAAATTTCGAACACCTAGATACCAAATATGTGGGGATTGCTTTTGTTTTAAACTTTTTAAATTTTTTTCGGAAAAATCATGATGGTTGGTATGGATTTTGACAAAGCTTATGTTTTTGTGAAATTTCTCGGGCAGTTTTAATTATTTTTGAAAAAGGTCTTCGGTAATGAACTGGAAATTAAATTCCGAACACGTAGATACCAAATATGTGGGGATTGCTTTTGTTTTAAACTTTTTTAATTTTTTTCGGAAAAATCATGATGGTTGGTATGAATTTTGACAAAGCTTATGTTTTTGTGAAATTTCTCGGGCAATTTTAATTATTTTTGAAAAAGGTCTTCGGAAATGAACTAGAAATTAAATTTCGAACACCTGGATACCAAATATGTGGGAATTGCTTTTGTTTTAAACTTTTTAAATTTTTTTCGGAAAAATCATGATGGTTGGTATGGATTTTGACAAAGCTTATGTTTTTGTGAAATTTCTCGGGCAATTTTAATTATTTTTGAAAAAGGTCTTCGGTAATGAACTGGAAATTAAATTTCGAACATCTGGATACCAAATATGTGGGAATTGCTTTTGTTTTAAACTTTTTTAATTTTTTTCGGAAAAATTATGATGGTTGGTATGGATTTTGACAAAGCTTATGTTTTTGTCAAATTTCTCGGGCAATTTTAATTATTTTTGAAAAAGGTCTTCGGAAATGAACTGGAAATTAAATTTCGAACACCTAGATACCAAATATGTGGGGATTGCTTTTGTTTTAAACTTTTTTAATTTTTTTCGGAAAAATCATGATGGTTGGTATGGATTTTGACAAAGCTTATGTTTTTGTGAAATTTCTCGGGCAATTTTAATTATTTTTGAAAAAGGTCTTCGGAAATGAACTAGAAATTAAATTTCGAACACGTAGATACCAAATATGTGGGGATTGCTTTTGTTTTAAACTTTTTAAATTTTTTTCGGAAAAATCATGATGGTTGGTATGGATTTTGACAAAGCTTATGTTTTTGTGAAATTTCTCGGGCAATTTTAATTATTTTTGAAAAAGGTCTTCGGAAATGAACTAGAAATTAAATTTCGAACACGTAGATACCAAATATGTGGGGATTGCTTTTGTTTTAAACTTTTTAAATTTTTTTCGGAAAAATCATGATGGTTGGTATGGATTTTGACAAAGCTTATGTCTTTGTGAAATTTCTCGGGCAGTTTTAATTATTTTTGAAAAAGGTCTTCGGTAATGAACTGGAAATTAAATTCCGAACACGTAGATACCAAATATGTGGGGATTGCTTTTGTTTTAAACTTTTTTAATTTTTTTCGGAAAAATCATGATGGTTGGTATGGATTTTGACAAAGCTTATGTTTTTGTGAAATTTCTCGGGCAATTTTAATTATTTTTGAAAAAGGTCTTCGGTAGTGAACAGCAAATTAAATTTCGAACACGTAGATACCAAATATGTGGGTATTGCTTTTGTTTTAAACTTTTTTAATTTTTTTCGGAAAAATCATGATGGTTGGTATGGATTTTGACAAAGCTTATGTTTTTGTGAAATTTCTCGGGCAATTTTAATTATTTTTAAAAAAGGTCTCCGGTAATGAACTGGAAATTAAATTCCGAACACGTAGATACCAAATATGTGGGGATTGCTTTTGTTTTAAACTATTTAAATTTTTTTCGGAAAAATCATGATGGTTGGTATGGATTTTGACAAAGCTTATGTTTTTGTCAAATTTCTCGGGCAATTTTAATTATTTTTGAAAAAGGTCTTCGGAAATGAACTGGAAATTAAATTTCGAACACCTAGATACCAAATATGTGGGGATTGCTTTTGTTTTAAACTTTTTTAATTTTTTTCGGAAAAATCATGATGGTTGGTATGGATTTTGACAAAGCTTATGTTTTTGTGAAATTTCTCGGGCAATTTTAATTATTTTTGAAAAAGGTCTTCGGAAATGAACTAGAAATTAAATTTCGAACACGTAGATACCAAATATGTGGGGATTGCTTTTGTTTTAAACTTTTTAAATTTTTTTCGGAAAAATCATGATGGTTGGTATGGATTTTGACAAAGCTTATGTTTTTGTGAAATTTCTCGGGCAATTTTAATTATTTTTGAAAAAGGTCTTCGGAAATGAACTGGAAATTAAATTTCGAACACCTGGATACCAAATATTTGGGAATTGCGTTTGTTTTAAACTTTTTAAATTTTTTTCGGAAAAATCATGATGGTTGGTATGGATTTTCACAAAGCTTATGTTTTTGTGAAATTTCTCGGGCAATTTTAATTATTTTTGAAAAAGGTCTTCGGAAATGAACTAGAAATTAAATTTCGAACACGTAGATACCAAATATGTGGGGATTGCTTTTGTTTTAAACTTTTTTAATTTTTTTCGGAAAAATTATGATGGTTGGTATGGATTTTGACAAAGCTTATGTTTTTGTGAAATTTCTCGGGCAATTTTTAAAAAAGGTCTTCGGTAATGAACTGGAAATTAAATTCCGAACACGTAGATACCAAATATGTGGGGATTGCTTTTGTTTTAAACTTTTTAAATTTTTTTCGGAAAAATCATGATGGTTGGTATGGATTTTGACAAAGCTTATGTTTTTGTGAAATTTCTCGGGCAATTTTAATTATTTTTGAAAAAGGTCTTCGGAAATGAACTAGAAATTAAATTTCGAACACCTAGATACCAAATATGTGGGGATTGCTTTTGTTTTAAACTTTTTTAATTTTTTTCGGAAAAATCATGATGGTTGGTATGGATTTTGACAAAGCTTATGTTTTTGTGAAATTTCTCGGGCAATTTTAATTATTTTTAAAAAAGGTCTTCGGTAATGAACTGGAAATTAAATTCCGAACACGTAGATACCAAATATGTGGGGATTGCTTTTGTTTTAAACTTTTTAAATTTTTTTCGGAAAAATCATGATGGTTGGTATGGATTTTGACAAAGCTTATGTTTTTGTGAAATTTCTCGGGCAATTTTAATTATTTTTGAAAAAGGTCTTCGGAAATGAACAGGAAATTAAATTTCGAACACGTAGATACCAAATATGTGGGGATTAATTTTGTTTTAAACTTTTTTAATTTTTTTCGGAAAAATCATGATGGTTGGTATGGATTTTGACAAAGCTTATGTTTTTGTGAAATTTCTCGGGCAATTTTAATTATTTTTGAAAAACGTCTTCGGAAATGAACTGGAAATTAAATTTCGAACACCTAGATACCAAATATGTGAGGATTGCTTTTGTTTTAAACTTTTTTAATTTTTTTCGGAAAAATCATGATGGTTGGTATGGATTTTGACAAAGCTTATGTTTTTGTGAAATTTCTCGGACAATTTTAATTATTTTTGAAAAAGGCCTTCGGTAATGAACTGGAAATTAAATTCCGAACACGTAGATACCAAATATGTGGGGATTGCTTTTGTTTTAAACTTTTTTAAATTTTTTCGGAAAAATCATGATGGTTGGTATGGATTTTGACAAAGCTTATGTTTTTGTGAAATTTCTCGGACAATTTTAATTATTTTTGAAAAAGGTCTTCGGTAATGAACTGGAAATTAAATTCCGAACACGTAGATACCAAATATGTGGGGATTGCTTTTGTTTTAAACTTTTTAAATTTTTTTCGGAAAAATCATGATGGTTGGTATGGATTTTGACAAAGCTTATGTTTTTGTGAAATTTCTCGGGCAATTTTAATTATTTTTGAAAAAGGTCTTCGGTAATGAACTGGAAATTAAATTTCGAACACCTGGATACCAAATATGTGGGAATTGCTTTTGTTTTAAACTTTTTTAATTTTTTTCGGAAAAATCATGATAATTGGTATGGATTTTGACAAAGCTTATGTTTTTGTGAAATTTCTCGGGTAATTTTAATTATTTTTGAAAAAGGTCTTCGGAAATGAACTGGAAATTAAATTCCGAACACGTAGATACCAAATATGTGGGGATTGCTTTTGTTTTAAACTTTTTTAATTTTTTTCGGAAAAATCATGATGGTTGGTATGGATTTTGACAAAGCTTATGTTTTTGTGAAATTTCTCGGGCAATTTTAATTATTTTTAAAAAAGGTCTTCGGTAATGAACTGGAAATTAAATTCCGAACACGTAGATACCAAATATGTGGGGATTGCTTTTGTTTTAAACTTTTTAAATTTTTTTCGGAAAAATCATGATGGTTGGTATGGATTTTGACAAAGCTTATGTTTTTGTGAAATTTCTCGGGCAATTTTAATTATTTTTGAAAAAGGTCTTCGGAAATGAACTGGAAATTAAATTTCGAACACGTAGATACCAAATATGTGGGAATTGCTTTTGTTTTAAACTTTTTTAATTTTTTTCGGAAAAATCATGATGGTTGGTATGGATTTTGATAAAGCTTATGTTTTTGTGAAATTTCTCGGGCAATTTTAATTATTTTTGAAAAACGTCTTCGGAAATGAAGTGGAAATTAAATTTCGAACACCTAGATACCAAATATGTGAGGATTGCTTTTGTTTTAAACTTTTTTAATTTTTTTCGGAAAAATCATGATGGTTGGTATGGATTTTGACAAAGCTTATGTTTTTGTGAAATTTCTCGGACAATTTTAATTATTTTTGAAAAAGGTCTTCGGTAATGAACTGGAAATTAAATTCCGAACACGTAGATACCAAATATGTGGGGATTGCTTTTGTTTTAAACTTTTTAAATTTTTTTCGGAAAAATCATGATGGTTGGTATGGATTTTGACAAAGCTTATGTTTTTGTGAAATTTCTCGGGCAATTTTAATTATTTTTGAAAAAGGTCTTCGGTAATGAACTGGAAATTAAATTTCGAACACCTGGATACCAAATATGTGGGAATTGCTTTTGTTTTAAACTTTTTTAATTTTTTTCGGAAAAATCATGATAATTGGTATGGATTTTGACAAAGCTTATGTTTTTGTGAAATTTCTCGGGCAATTTTAATTATTTTTGAAAAAGGTCTTCGGAAATGAACTAGAAATTAAATTTCGAACACGTAGATACCAAATATGTGGGGATTGCTTTTGTTTTAAACTTTTTAAATTTTTTTCGGAAAAATCATGATGGTTGGTATGGATTTTGACAAAGCTTATGTTTTTGTGAAATTTCTCGGGCAATTTTAATTATTTTTGAAAAAGGTCTTCGGAAATGAACTGGAAATTAAATTTCGAACACCTGGATACCAAATATTTGGGAATTGCGTTTGTTTTAAACTTTTTAAATTTTTTTCGGAAAAATCATGATGGTTGGTATGGATTTTGACAAAGCTTATGTTTTTGTGAAATTTCTCGGGCAATTTTAATTATTTTTGAAAAAGGTCTTCGGAAATGAACTAGAAATTAAATTTCGAACACGTAGATACCAAATATGTGGGGATTGCTTTTGTTTTAAACTTTTTTAATTTTTTTCGGAAAAATTATGATGGTTGGTATGGATTTTGACAAAGCTTATGTTTTTGTGAAATTTCTCGGGCAATTTTTAAAAAAGGTCTTCGGTAATGAACTGGAAATTAAATTCCGAACACGTAGATACCAAATATGTGGGGATTGCTTTTGTTTTAAACTTTTTAAATTTTTTTCGGAAAAATCATGATGGTTGGTATGGATTTTGACAAAGCTTATGTTTTTGTGAAATTTCTCGGGCAATTTTAATTATTTTTGAAAAAGGTCTTCGGAAATGAACTAGAAATTAAATTTCGAACACCTAGATACCAAATATGTGGGGATTGCTTTTGTTTTAAACTTTTTTAATTTTTTTCGGAAAAATCATGATGGTTGGTATGGATTTTGACAAAGCTTATGTTTTTGTGAAATTTCTCGGGCAATTTTAATTATTTTTAAAAAAGGTCTTCGGTAATGAACTGGAAATTAAATTCCGAACACGTAGATACCAAATATGTGGGGATTGCTTTTGTTTTAAACTTTTTAAATTTTTTTCGGAAAAATCATGATGGTTGGTATGGATTTTGACAAAGCTTATGTTTTTGTGAAATTTCTCGGGCAATTTTAATTATTTTTGAAAAAGGTCTTCGGAAATGAACTGGAAATTAAATTTCGAACACGTAGATACCAAATATGTGGGGATTGCTTTTGTTTTAAACTTTTTTAATTTTTTTCGGAAAAATCATGATGGTTGGTATGGATTTTGACAAAGCTTATGTTTTTGTGAAATTTCTCGGGCAATTTTAATTATTTTTGAAAAACGTCTTCGGAAATGAACTGGAAATTAAATTTCGAACACCTAGATACCAAATATGTGAGGATTGCTTTTGTTTTAAACTTTTTTAATTTTTTTCGGAAAAATCATGATGGTTGGTATGGATTTTGACAAAGCTTATGTTTTTGTGAAATTTCTCGGACAATTTTAATTATTTTTGAAAAAGGTCTTCGGTAATGAACTGGAAATTAAATTCCGAACACGTAGATACCAAATATGTGGGGATTGCTTTTGTTTTAAACTTTTTTAAATTTTTTCGGAAAAATCATGATGGTTGGTATGGATTTTGACAAAGCTTATGTTTTTGTGAAATTTCTCGGACAATTTTAATTATTTTTGAAAAAGGTCTTCGGTAATGAACTGGAAATTAAATTCCGAACACGTAGATACCAAATATGTGGGGATTGCTTTTGTTTTAAACTTTTTAAATTTTTTTCGGAAAAATCATGATGGTTGGTATGGATTTTGACAAAGCTTATGTTTTTGTGAAATTTCTCGGGCAATTTTAATTATTTTTGAAAAAGGTCTTCGGTAATGAACTGGAAATTAAATTTCGAACACCTGGATACCAAATATGTGGGAATTGCTTTTGTTTTAAACTTTTTTAATTTTTTTCGGAAAAATCATGATAATTGGTATGGATTTTGACAAAGCTTAATGTTTTTGTGAAATTTCTCGGGTAATTTTAATTATTTTTGAAAAAGGTCTTCGGAAATGAACTGGAAATTAAATTTCGAACACCTAGATACCAAATATGTGAGGATTGCTTTTGTTTTAAACTTTTTTAATTTTTTTCGGAAAAATCATGATGGTTGGTATGGATTTTGACAAAGCTTATGTTTTTGTGAAATTTCTCGGACAATTTTAATTATTTTTGAAAAAGGTCTTCGGTAATGAACTGGAAATTAAATTCCGAACACGTAGATACCAAATATGTGGGGATTGCTTTTGTTTTAAACTTTTTAAATTTTTTTCGGAAAAATCATGATGGTTGGTATGGATTTTGACAAAGCTTATGTTTTTGTGAAATTTCTCGGGCAATTTTAATTATTTTTGAAAAAGGTCTTCGGTAATGAACTGGAAATTAAATTTCGAACACCTGGATACCAAATATGTGGGAATTGCTTTTGTTTTAAACTTTTTTAATTTTTTTCGGAAAAATCATGATGGTTGCTATGGATTTTGACAAAGCTTATGTTTTTGTGAAATTTCTCGGGCAATTTTAATTATTTTTGAAAAAGGTCTTCGGAAATGAACTGGAAATTAAATTTCGAACACCTAGATACCAAATATGTGGGGATTGCTTTTGTTTTAAACTTTTTTAATTTTTTTCGGAAAAATCATGATGGTTGGTATGGATTTTGACAAAGCTTATGTTTTTGTGAAATTTCTCGGGCAATTTTAATTATTTTTGAAAAAGGTCTTCGGTAATGAACTGGAAATTAAATTTCGAACACGTAGATACCAAATATGTGGGGATTGCTTTTGTTTTAAACTTTTTAAATTTTTTTCGGAAAAATCATGATGGTTGGTATGGATTTTGACAAAGCGTATGTTTTTGTGAAATTTCTCGGGCAATTTTAATTATTTTTGAAAAAGGTCTTTGGTAATGAACTGGAAATTAAATTTTGAACACGTAGATACCAAATATGTGGGGATTGCTTTTGTTTTAAACTTTTTTATTTTTTTTCGGAAAAATCATGATGGTTGGTATGGATTTTGACAAAGCTTATGTTTTTGTGAAATTTCTCGGGTAATTTTAATTATTTTTGAAAAAGGTCTTCGGAAATGAACTGGAAATTAAATTCCGAACACGTAGATACCAAATATGTGGGGATTGCTTTTGTTTTAAACTTTTTTAATTTTTTTCGGAAAAATCATGATGGTTGGTATGGATTTTGACAAAGCTTATGTTTTTGTGAAATTTCTCGGGCAATTTTAATTATTTTTAAAAAAGGTCTTCGGTAATGAACTGGAAATTAAATTCCGAACACGTAGATACCAAATATGTGGGGATTGCTTTTGTTTTAAACTTTTTAAATTTTTTTCGGAAAAATCATGATGGTTGGTATGGATTTTGACAAAGCTTATGTTTTTGTGAAATTTCTCGGGCAATTTTAATTATTTTTGAAAAAGGTCTTCGGAAATGAACTGGAAATTAAATTTCGAACACGTAGATACCAAATATGTGGGAATTGCTTGTGTATTAAACTTTTTTAATTTTTTTCGGAAAAATCATGATGGTTGGTATGGATTTTGACAAAGCTTATGTTTTTGTGAAATTTCTCGGGCAATTTTAATTATTTTTGAAAAACGTCTTCGGAAATGAAGTGGAAATTAAATTTCGAACACCTAGATACCAAATATGTGAGGATTGCTTTTGTTTTAAACTTTTTTAATTTTTTTCGGAAAAATCATGATGGTTGGTATGGATTTTGACAAAGCTTATGTTTTTGTGAAATTTCTCGGACAATTTTAATTATTTTTGAAAAAGGTCTTCGGTAATGAACTGGAAATTAAATTCCGAACACGTAGATACCAAATATGTGGGGATTGCTTTTGTTTTAAACTTTTTAAATTTTTTTCGGAAAAATCATGATGGTTGGTATGGATTTTGACAAAGCTTATGTTTTTGTGAAATTTCTCGGGCAATTTTAATTATTTTTGAAAAAGGTCTTCGGTAATGAACTGGAAATTAAATTTCGAACACCTGGATACCAAATATGTGGGAATTGCTTTTGTTTTAAACTTTTTTAATTTTTTTCGGAAAAATCATGATGATTGGTATGGATTTTGACAAAGCTTATGTTTTTGTGAAATTTCTCGGGTAATTTTAATTATTTTTGAAAAAGGTCTTCGGAAATGAACTGGAAATTAAATTCCGAACACGTAGATACCAAATATGTGGGGATTGCTTTTGTTTTAAACTTTTTAAATTTTTTTCGGAAAAATCATGATGGTTGCTATGGATTTTGACAAAGCTTATGTTTTTGTGAAATTTCTCGGGCAATTTTAATTATTTTTGAAAAAGGTCTTCGGAAATGAACTGGAAATTAAATTTCGAACACCTAGATACCAAATATGTGGGGATTGCTTTTGTTTTAAACTTTTTTAATTTTTTTCGGAAAAATCATGATGGTTGGTATGGATTTTGACAAAGCTTATGTTTTTGTGAAATTTCTCGGGCAATTTTAATTATTTTTGAAAAAGGTCTTCGGTAATGAACTGGAAATTAAATTTCGAACACGTAGATACCAAATATGTGGGGATTGCTTTTGTTTTAAACTTTTTAAATTTTTTTCGGAAAAATCATGATGGTTGGTATGGATTTTGACAAAGCGTATGTTTTTGTGAAATTTCTCGGGCAATTTTAATTATTTTTGAAAAAGGTCTTTGGTAATGAACTGGAAATTAAATTTCGAACACGTAGATACCAAATATGTGGGGATTGCTTTTGTTTTAAACTTTTTTATTTTTTTTCGGAAAAATCATGATGGTTGGTATGGATTTTGACAAAGCTTATGTTTTTGTGAAATTTCTCGGGCAGTTTTAATTATTTTTGTAAAAGGTCTTCGGAAATGAACTGGAAATTAAATTTCGAACACCTAGATACCAAATATGTGGGGATTGCTTTTGTTTTAAACTTTTTTAATTTTTTTCGGAAAAATCATGATGGTTGGTATGGATTTTGACAAAGCTTATGTTTTTGTGAAATTTCTCGGGCAGTTTTAATTATTTTTGAAAAAGGTCTTCGGTAATGAACTGGAAATTAAATTCCGAACACGTAGATACCAAATATGTGGGGATTGCTTTTGTTTTAAACTTTTTTAAATTTTTTCGGAAAAATCATGATGGTTGGTATGGATTTTGACAAAGCTTATGTTTTTGTGAAATTTCTCGGACAATTTTAATTATTTTTGAAAAAGGTCTTCGGTAATGAACTGGAAATTAAATTCCGAACACGTAGATACCAAATATGTGGGGATTGCTTTTGTTTTAAACTTTTTAAATTTTTTTCGGAAAAATCATGATGGTTGGTATGGATTTTGACAAAGCTTATGTTTTTGTGAAATTTCTCGGGCAATTTTAATTATTTTTGAAAAGGTCTTCGGTAATGAACTGGAAATTAAATTTCGAACACCTGGATACCAAATATGTGGGAATTGCTTTTGTTTTAAACTTTTTTAATTTTTTTCGGAAAAATCATGATGATTGGTATGGATTTTGACAAAGCTTATGTTTTTGTGAAATTTCTCGGGTAATTTTAATTATTTTTGAAAAAGGTCTTCCGTAATGAACTGGAAATTAAATTTCGAACACGTAGATACCAAATATGTGGGGATTGCTTTTGTTTTAAACTTTTTTAATTTTTTTCGGAAAAATCATGATGGTTGGTATGGATTTTGACAAAGCTTATGTTTTTGTGAAATTTCTCGGGCAATTTTAATTATTTTTAAAAAAGGTCTTCGGTAATGAACTGGAAATTAAATTCCGAACACGTAGATACCAAATATGTGGGGATTGCTTTTGTTTTAAACTTTTTAAATTTTTTTCGGAAAAATCATGATGGTTGGTATGGATTTTGACAAAGCTTATGTTTTTGTGAAATTTCTCGGGCAATTTTAATTATTTTTGAAAAAGGTCTTCGGAAATGAACTGGAAATTAAATTTCGAACACGTAGATACCAAATATGTGGGGATTGCTTTTGTTTTAAACTTTTTTAATTTTTTTCGGAAAAATCATGATGGTTGGTATGGATTTTGACAAAGCTTATGTTTTTGTGAAATTTCTCGGGCAATTTTAATTATTTTTGAAAAACGTCTTCGGAAATGAAGTGGAAATTAAATTTCGAACACCTAGATACCAAATATGTGAGGATTGCTTTTGTTTTAAACTTTTTTAATTTTTTTCGGAAAAATCATGATGGTTGGTATGGATTTTGACAAAGCTTATGTTTTTGTGAAATTTCTCGGACAATTTTAATTATTTTTGAAAAAGGTCTTCGGTAATGAACTGGAAATTAAATTCCGAACACGTAGATACCAAATATGTGGGGATTGCTTTTGTTTTAAACTTTTTAAATTTTTTTCGGAAAAATCATGATGGTTGGTATGGATTTTGACAAAGCTTATGTTTTTGTGAAATTTCTCGGGCAATTTTAATTATTTTTGAAAAAGGTCTTCGGTAATGAACTGGAAATTAAATTTCGAACACCTGGATACCAAATATGTGGGAATTGCTTTTGTTTTAAACTTTTTTAATTTTTTTCGGAAAAATCATGATGATTGGTATGGATTTTGACAAAGCTTATGTTTTTGTGAAATTTCTCGGGTAATTTTAATTATTTTTGAAAAAGGTCTTCGGAAATGAACTGGAAATTAAATTCCGAACACGTAGATACCAAATATGTGGGGATTGCTTTTGTTTTAAACTTTTTTAATTTTTTTCGGAAAAATCATGATGGTTGGTATGGATTTTGACAAAGCTTATGTTTTTGTGAAATTTCTCGGGCAGTTTTAATTATTTTTGAAAAAGGTCTTCGGTAATGAACTGGAAATTAAATTCCGAACACGTAGATACCAAATATGTAGGGATTGCTTTTGTTTTAAACTTTTTAAATTTTTTTCGGAAAAATCATGATGGTTGGTATGGATTTTGACAAAGCTTATGTTTTTGTGAAATTTCTCGGGCAATTTTAATTATTTTTAAAAAAGGTCTTCGTTAATGAACTGGAAATTAAATTCCGAACACGTAGATACCAAATATGTGGGGATTGCTTTTGTTTTAAACTTTTTAAATTTTTTTCGGAAAAATCATGATGGTTGGTATGGATTTTGACAAAGCTTATGTTTTTGTGAAATTTCTCGGGCAATTTTAATTATTTTTGAAAAAGGTCTTGGGAAATGAACTAGAAATTAAATTTCGAACACCTAGATACCAGATATGTGGGGATTGCTTTTGTTTTAAACTTTTTTAATTTTTTTCGGAAAAATCATGATGGTTGGTATGGATTTTGACAAAGCTTATGTTTTTGTGAAATTTCTCGGGCAATTTTAATTATTTTTGAAAAAGGTCTTCCGTAATAAACTGGAAATTAAATTTCGAACACGTAGATACCAAATATGTGGGGATTGCTTTTGTTTTAAACTTTTTTAATTTTTTTCGGAAAAATCATGATGGTTGGTATGGATTTTGACAAAGCTTATGTTTTTGTGAAATTTCTCGGGCAATTTTAATTATTTTTGAAAAAGGTCTTCGGAAATGAACTGGAAATTAAATTTCGAACACCTAGATACCAAATATGTGGGGATTGCTTTTGTTTTAAACTTTTTTAATTTTTTTCGGAAAAATCATGATGGTTGGTATGGATTTTGACAAAGCTTATGTTTTTGTGAAATTTCTCGGACAATTTTAATTATTTTTGAAAAAGGTCTTCGGTAATGAACTGGAAATTAAATTCCGAACACGTAGATACCAAATATGTGGGGATTGCTTTTGTTTTAAACTTTTTAAATTTTTTTCGGAAAAATCATGATGGTTGGTATGGATTTTGACAAAGCTTATGTTTTTGTGAAATTTCTCGGGCAATTTTAATTATTTTTGAAAAATGTCTTCGGTAATGAACTGGAAATTAAATTTCGAACACCTGGATACCAAATATGTGGGAATTGCTTTTGTTTTAAACTTTTTTAATTTTTTTCGGAAAAATCATGATGGTTGGTATGGATTTTGACAAAGCTTATGTTTTTGTGAAATTTCTCGGGCAATTTTAATTATTTTTGAAAAAGGTCTTCGGAAATAAACTGGAAATTAAATTCCGAACACGTAGATACCAAATATGTGGGGATTGCTTTTGTTTTAAACTTTTTAAATTTTTTTCGGAAAAATCATGATGGTTGGTATGGATTTTGACAAAGCTTATGTTTTTGTGAAATTTCTCGGGCAATTTTAATTATTTTTGAAAAAGGTCTTCGGAAATGAACTGGAAATTAAATTTCGAACACCTAGATACCAAATATGTGGGGATTGCTTTTGTTTTAAACTTTTTTAATTTTTTTCGGAAAAATCATGATGGTTGGTATGGATTTTGACAAAGCTTATGTTTTTGTGAAATTTCTCGGGCAATTTTAATTATTTTTGAAAAAGGTCTTCGGTAATGAACTGGAAATTTAAATTTCGAACACGTAGATACCAAATATGTGGGGATTGCTTTTGTTTTAAACTTTTTTAATTTTTTTCGGAAAAATCATGATGGTTGGTATGGATTTTGACAAAGCTTATGTTTTTGTGAAATTTCTCGGGCAATTTTAATTATTTTTGAAAAAGGTCTTCGGTAATGAACTGGAAATTAAATTTCGAACACCTGGATACCAAATATGTGGGAATTGCTTTTGTTTTAAACTTTTTTAATTTTTTTCGGAAAAATCATGATGGTTGGTATGGATTTTGACAAAGCTTATGTTTTTGTGAAATTTCTCGGGCAATTTTAATTATTTTTGAAAAAGGTCTTCGGAAATGAACTGGAAATTAAATTCCGAACACGTAGATACCAAATATGTGGGGATTGCTTTTGTTTTAAATTTTTTAAATTTTTTTCGGAAAAATCATGATGGTTGGTATGGATTTTGACAAAGCTTATGTTTTTGTGAAATTTCTCGGGCAATTTTAATTATTTTTGAAAAAGGTCTTCGGAAATGAACTGGAAATTAAATTTCGAACACGTAGATACCAAATATGTGGGGATTGCTTTCGTTTTAAACTTTTTTTATTTTTTTCGGAAAAATCATGATGGTTGGTATGGATTTTGACAAAGCTTATGTTTTTGTGAAATTTCTCGGGCAATTTTAATTATTTTTGAAAAAGGTCTTCGGTAATGAACTGGAAATTAAATTTCGAACACGTAGATACCAAATATGTGGGGATTGCTTTCGTTTTAAACTTTTTTTATTTTTTTCGGAAAAATCATGATGGTTGGTATGGATTTTGACAAAGCTTATGTTTTTGTGAAATTTCTCGGGCAATTTTAATTATTTTTGAAAAAGGTCTTCGGTAATGAACTGGAAATTAAATTTCGAACACGTAGATACCAAATATGTGGGAATTGCTTTTGTTTTAAACTTTTTTAATTTTTTTCGGAAAAATCATGATGGTTGGTATGGATTTTGACAAAGCTTATGTTTTTGTCAAATTTCTCGGGCAATTTTAATTATTTTTGAAAAAGGTCTTCGGAAATGAACTGGAAATTAAATTTCGAACACCTAGATACCAAATATGTGGGGATTGCTTTTGTTTTAAACTTTTTTAATTTTTTTCGGAAAAATCATGATGGTTGGTATGGATTTTGACAAAGCTTATGTTTTTGTGAAATTTCTCGGGCAATTTTAATTATTTTTGAAAAAGGTCTTCGGAAATGAACTAGAAATTAAATTTCGAACACGTAGATACCAAATATGTGGGGATTGCTTTTGTTTTAAACTTTTTAAATTTTTTTCGGAAAAATCATGATGGTTGGTATGGATTTTGACAAAGCTTATGTTTTTGTGAAATTTCTCGGGCAATTTTAATTATTTTTGAAAAAGGTCTTCGGAAATGAACTGGAAATTAAGTTTCGAACACCTAGATACCAAATATGTGGGGATTGCTTTTGTTTTAAACTTTTTTAATTTTTTTCGGAAAAATCATGATGGTTGGTATGGATTTTGACAAAGCTTATGTTTTTGTGAAATTTCTCGGGCAATTTTAATTATTTTTGAAAAAGGTCTTCGGTAATGAACTAGAAATTAAATTTCGAACACGTAGATACCAAATATGTGGGGATTGCTTTTGTTTTAAACTTTTTTAATTTTTTTCGGAAAAATCATGATGGTTGGTATGGATTTTGACAAAGCTTATGTTTTTGTGAAATTTCTCGGGCAATTTTAATTATTTTTGAAAAAGGTCTTCGGAAATGAACTAGAAATTAAATTTCGAACACCTGGATACCAAATATGTGGGGATTGCTTTTGTTTTAAACTTTTTTAATTTTTTTCGGAAAAATCATGATGGTTGGTATGGATTTTGACAAAGCTTATGTTTTTGTGAAATTTCTCGGGCAGTTTTAATTATTTTTGAAAAAGGTCTTCGGTAATGAACTGGAAATTAAATTTCGAACACGTAGATACCAAATATGTGGGGATTGCTTTTGTTTTAAACTTTTTTAATTTTTTTCGGAAAAATCATGATGGTTGGTATGGATTTTGACAAAGCTTATGTTTTTGTGAAATTTCTCGGGCAATTTTTATTATTTTTGAAAAAGGTCTTCGGAAATGAACTGGAAATTAAATTTCGAACACCTAGATACCAAATATGTGGGGATTGCTTTTGTTTTAAACTTTTTAAATTGTTTTGGGAAAAATCATGATGGTTGGTATGGATTTTGACAAAGCTTATGTTTTTGTGAAATTTCTCGGACAATTTTAATTATTTTTGAAAAAGGTCTTCGGTAATGAACTGGAAATTAAATTTCGAACACCTGGATACCAAATATGTGGGAATTGCTTTTGTTTTAAACTTTTTTAATTTTTTTCGGAAAAATCATGATGGTTGGTATGGATTTTGACAAAGCTTATGTTTTTGTGAAATTTCTCGGGCAATTTTAATTATTTTTGAAAAAGGTCTTCGGAAATGAACTGGAAATTAAATTTCGAAGACCTAGATACCAAATATGTGGGGATTGCTTTTGTTTTAAACTTTTTTAATTTTTTTCGGAAAAATCATGATGGTTGGTATGGATTTTGACAAAGCTTATGTTTTTGTGAAATTTCTCGGGCAATTTTAATTATTTTTGAAAAAGGTCTTCGGTAATGAACTGGAAATTTAAATTTCGAACACGTAGATACCAAATATGTGGGGATTGCTTTTGTTTTAAACTTTTTAAATTTTTTTCGGAAAAATCATGATGGTTGGTATGGATTTTGACAAAGCTTATGTTTTTGTGAAATTTCTCGGGCAATTTTAATTATTTTTGAAAAAGGTCTTCGGTAATGAACTGGAAATTAAATTTCGAACACCTGGATACCAAATATGTGGGAATTGCTTTTGTTTTAAACTTTTTTAATTTTTTTCGGAAAAATCATGATGGTTGGTATGGATTTTGACAAAGCTTATGTTTTTGTGAAATTTCTCGGGCAATTTTAATTATTTTTGAAAAAGGTCTTCGGAAATGAACTGGAAATTAAATTCCGAACACGTAGATACCAAATATGTGGGGATTGCTTTTGTTTTAAACTTTTTAAATTTTTTTCGGAAAAATCATGATGGTTGGTATGGATTTTGACAAAGCTTATGTTTTTGTGAAATTTCTCGGGCAATTTTAATTATTTTTGAAAAAGGTCTTCGGAAATGAACTGGAAATTAAATTTCGAACACGTAGATACCAAATATGTGGGGATTGCTTTCGTTTTAAACTTTTTTTATTTTTTTCGGAAAAATCATGATGGTTGGTATGGATTTTGACAAAGCTTATGTTTTTGTGAAATTTCTCGGGCAATTTTAATTATTTTTGAAAAAGGTCTTCGGTAATGAACTGGAAATTAAATTTCGAACACGTAGATACCAAATATGTGGGGATTGCTTTTGTTTTAAACTTTTTTAATTTTTTTCGGAAAAATCATGATGGTTGGTATGGATTTTGACAAAGCTTATGTTTTTGTCAAATTTCTCGGGCAATTTTAATTATTTTTGAAAAAGGTCTTCGGAAATGAACTGGAAATTAAATTTCGAACACCTAGATACCAAATATGTGGGGATTGCTTTTGTTTTAAACTTTTTTAATTTTTTTCGGAAAAATCATGGTATGGATTTTGACAAAGCTTATGTTTTTGTGAAATTTCTCGGGCAATTTTAATTATTTTTGAAAAAGGTCTTCGGAAATGAACTAGAAATTAAATTTCGAACACGTAGATACCAAATATGTGGGGATTGCTTTTGTTTTAAACTTTTTAAATTTTTTTCGGAAAAATCATGATGGTTGGTATGGATTTTGACAAAGCTTATGTTTTTGTGAAATTTCTCGGGCAATTTTAATTATTTTTGAAAAAGGTCTTCGGAAATGAACTGGAAATTAAGTTTCGAACACCTAGATACCAAATATGTGGGGATTGCTTTTGTTTTAAACTTTTTTAATTTTTTTCGGAAAAATCATGATGGTTGGTATGGATTTTGACAAAGCTTATTTTTTTGTGAAATTTCTCGGGCAATTTTAATTATTTTTGAAAAAGGTCTTCGGTAATGAACTAGAAATTAAATTTCGAACACGTAGATACCAAATATGTGGGGATTGCTTTTGTTTTAAACTTTTTTAATTTTTTTCGGAAAAATCATGATGGTTGGTATGGATTTTGACAAAGCTTATGTTTTTGTGAAATTTCTCGGGCAATTTTAATTATTTTTGAAAAAGGTCTTCGGAAATGAACTAGAAATTAAATTTCGAACACCTGGATACCAAATATGTGGGGATTGCTTTTGTTTTAAACTTTTTTAATTTTTTTCGGAAAAATCATGATGGTTGGTATGGATTTTGACAAAGCTTATGTTTTTGTGAAATTTCTCGGGCAGTTTTAATTATTTTTGAAAAAGGTCTTCGGTAATGAACTGGAAATTAAATTTCGAACACGTAGATACCAAATATGTGGGGATTGCTTTTGTTTTAAACTTTTTTAATTTTTTTCGGAAAAATCATGATGGTTGGTATGGATTTTGACAAAGCTTATGTTACCAAATATGTGGGGATTGCTTTTGTTTTAAACTTTTTAAATTGTTTTGGGAAAAATCATGATAATTGGTATGGATTTTGACAAAGCTTATGTTTTTGTGAAATTTCTCGGACAATTTTAATTATTTTTGAAAAAGGTCTTCGGTAATGAACTGGAAATTAAATTCCGAACACGTAGATACCAAATATGTGGGGATTGCTTTTGTTTTAAACTTTTTAAATTTTTTTCGGAAAAATCATGATGGTTGGTATGGATTTTGACAAAGCTTATATTTTTGTGAAATTTCTCGGGCAATTTTAATTATTTTTAAAAAAGGTCTTCGGTAATGAACTGGAAATTAAATTCCGAACACGTAGATACCAAATATGTGGGGATTGCTTTTGTTTTAAACTTTTTAAATTTTTTTCGGAAAAATAATGATGGTTGGTATGGATTTTGACAAAGCTTATGTTTTTGTGAAATTTCTCGGACAATTTTAATTATTTTTGAAAAAGGTCTTCGGTAATGAACTGGAAATTAAATTTCGAACACCTGGATACCAAATATGTGGGAATTGCTTTTGTTTTAAACTTTTTTAATTTTTTTCGGAAAAATCATGATGGTTGGTATGGATTTTGACAAAGCTTATGTTTTTGTGAAATTTCTCGGGCAATTTTAATTATTTTTGAAAAAGGTCTTCGGAAATGAACTAGAAATTAAATTTCGAACACGTAGATACCAAATATGTGGGGATTGCTTTTGTTTTAAACTTTTTAAATTTTTTTCAGAAAAATTATGATGGTTGGTATGGATTTTGACAAAGCTTATGTTTTTGTGAAATTTCTCGGACAATTTTAATTATTTTTGAAAAAGGTCTTCGGTAATGAACTGGAAATTAAATTTCGAACACCTGGATACCAAATATGTAACTTTTTTAATTTTTTTCGGAAAAATCATGATGGTTGGTATGGATTTTGACAAAGCTTATGTTTTTGTGAAATTTCTCGGGCAGTTTTAATTATTTTTGAAAAAGGTCTTCGGTAATGAACTGGAAATTAAATTCCGAACACGTAGATACCAAATATGTGGGGATTGCTTTTGTTTTAAACTTTTTAAATTTTTTTCGGAAAAATCATGATGGTTGGTATGGATTTTGAGAAAGCTTATGTTTTTCTGAAATTTCTCGGGCAATTTTAATTATTTTTGAAAAAGGTCTTCGGTAATGAACTGGAAATTAAATTTCGAACACGTAGATACCAAATATGTGGGGATTGCTTTTGTTTTAAACTTTTTTAATTTTTTTCGGAAAAATCATGATGGTTGGTATGGATTATGTTTTTCTGAAATTTCTCGGGCAATTTTAATTATTTTTGAAAAAGGTCTTCGGTAATGAACTGGAAATTAAATTTCGAACACGTAGATACCAAATATGTGGGGATTGCTTTTGTTTTAAACTTTTTTAATTTTTTTCGGAAAAATCATGATGGTTGGTATGGATTTTGACAAAGCTTATGTTTTTGTGAAATTTCTCGGGCAATTTTAATTATTTTTGAAAAAGGTCTTCGGTAATGAACTGGAAATTAAATTTCGAACACGTAGATACCAAATATGTGGGGATTGCTTTTGTTTTAAACTTTTTTAATTTTTTTCGGAAAAATCATGATGGTTGGTATGGATTTTGACAAAGCTTATGTTTTTGTCAAATTTCTCGGGCAATTTTAATTATTTTTGAAAAAGGTCTTCGGTAATGAACTGGAAATTAAATTTCGAACACCTGGATACCAAATATGTGGGAATTGCTTTTGTTTTAAACTTTTTTAATTTTTTTCGGAAAAATCATGATGGTTGGTATGGATTTTGACAAAGCTTATGTTTTTGTGAAATTTCTCGGGCAATTTTAATTATTTTTGAAAAAGGTCTTCGGAAATGAACTGGAAATTAAATTCCGAACACGTAGATACCAAATATGTGGGGATTGCTTTTGTTTTAAACTTTTTAAATTTTTTTCGGAAAAATCATGATGGTTGGTATGGATTTTGACAAAGCTTATGTTTTTGTGAAATTTCTCGGGCAATTTTAATTATTTTTGAAAAAGGTCTTCGGAAATGAACTGGAAATTAAATTTCGAACACGTAGATACCAAATATGTGGGGATTGCTTTCGTTTTAAACTTTTTTTATTTTTTTCGGAAAAATCATGATGGTTGGTATGGATTTTGACAAAGCTTATGTTTTTGTGAAATTTCTCGGGCAATTTTAATTATTTTTGAAAAAGGTCTTCGGTAATGAACTGGAAATTAAATTTCGAACACGTAGATACCAAATATGTGGGGATTGCTTTTGTTTTAAACTTTTTTAATTTTTTTCGGAAAAATCATGATGGTTGGTATGGATTTTGACAAAGCTTATGTTTTTGTCAAATTTCTCGGGCAATTTTAATTATTTTTGAAAAAGGTCTTCGGAAATGAACTGGAAATTAAATTTCGAACACCTAGATACCAAATATGTGGGGATTGCTTTTGTTTTAAACTTTTTTAATTTTTTTCGGAAAAATCATGGTATGGATTTTGACAAAGCTTATGTTTTTGTGAAATTTCTCGGGCAATTTTAATTATTTTTGAAAAAGGTCTTCGGAAATGAACTAGAAATTAAATTTCGAACACGTAGATACCAAATATGTGGGGATTGCTTTTGTTTTAAACTTTTTAAATTTTTTTCGGAAAAATCATGATGGTTGGTATGGATTTTGACAAAGCTTATGTTTTTGTGAAATTTCTCGGGCAATTTTAATTATTTTTGAAAAAGGTCTTCGGAAATGAACTGGAAATTAAGTTTCGAACACCTAGATACCAAATATGTGGGGATTGCTTTTGTTTTAAACTTTTTTAATTTTTTTCGGAAAAATCATGATGGTTGGTATGGATTTTGACAAAGCTTATTTTTTTGTGAAATTTCTCGGGCAATTTTAATTATTTTTGAAAAAGGTCTTCGGTAATGAACTAGAAATTAAATTTCGAACACGTAGATACCAAATATGTGGGGATTGCTTTTGTTTTAAACTTTTTTAATTTTTTTCGGAAAAATCATGATGGTTGGTATGGATTTTGACAAAGCTTATGTTTTTGTGAAATTTCTCGGGCAATTTTAATTATTTTTGAAAAAGGTCTTCGGAAATGAACTAGAAATTAAATTTCGAACACCTGGATACCAAATATGTGGGGATTGCTTTTGTTTTAAACTTTTTTAATTTTTTTCGGAAAAATCATGATGGTTGGTATGGATTTTGACAAAGCTTATGTTTTTGTGAAATTTCTCGGGCAGTTTTAATTATTTTTGAAAAAGGTCTTCGGTAATGAACTGGAAATTAAATTTCGAACACGTAGATACCAAATATGTGGGGATTGCTTTTGTTTTAAACTTTTTTAATTTTTTTCGGAAAAATCATGATGGTTGGTATGGATTTTGACAAAGCTTATGTTACCAAATATGTGGGGATTGCTTTTGTTTTAAACTTTTTAAATTGTTTTGGGAAAAATCATGATAATTGGTATGGATTTTGACAAAGCTTATGTTTTTGTGAAATTTCTCGGACAATTTTAATTATTTTTGAAAAAGGTCTTCGGTAATGAACTGGAAATTAAATTCCGAACACGTAGATACCAAATATGTGGGGATTGCTTTTGTTTTAAACTTTTTAAATTTTTTTCGGAAAAATCATGATGGTTGGTATGGATTTTGACAAAGCTTATATTTTTGTGAAATTTCTCGGGCAATTTTAATTATTTTTAAAAAAGGTCTTCGGTAATGAACTGGAAATTAAATTCCGAACACGTAGATACCAAATATGTGGGGATTGCTTTTGTTTTAAACTTTTTAAATTTTTTTCGGAAAAATAATGATGGTTGGTATGGATTTTGACAAAGCTTATGTTTTTGTGAAATTTCTCGGACAATTTTAATTATTTTTGAAAAAGGTCTTCGGTAATGAACTGGAAATTAAATTTCGAACACCTGGATACCAAATATGTGGGAATTGCTTTTGTTTTAAACTTTTTTAATTTTTTTCGGAAAAATCATGATGGTTGGTATGGATTTTGACAAAGCTTATGTTTTTGTGAAATTTCTCGGGCAATTTTAATTATTTTTGAAAAAGGTCTTCGGAAATGAACTAGAAATTAAATTTCGAACACGTAGATACCAAATATGTGGGGATTGCTTTTGTTTTAAACTTTTTAAATTTTTTTCAGAAAAATTATGATGGTTGGTATGGATTTTGACAAAGCTTATGTTTTTGTGAAATTTCTCGGACAATTTTAATTATTTTTGAAAAAGGTCTTCGGTAATGAACTGGAAATTAAATTTCGAACACCTGGATACCAAATATGTAACTTTTTTAATTTTTTTCGGAAAAATCATGATGGTTGGTATGGATTTTGACAAAGGTTATGTTTTTGTGAAATTTCTCGGGCAGTTTTAATTATTTTTGAAAAAGGTCTTCGGTAATGAACTGGAAATTAAATTCCGAACACGTAGATACCAAATATGTGGGGATTGCTTTTGTTTTAAACTTTTTAAATTTTTTTCGGAAAAATCATGATGGTTGGTATGGATTTTGAGAAAGCTTATGTTTTTCTGAAATTTCTCGGGCAATTTTAATTATTTTTGAAAAAGGTCTTCGGTAATGAACTGGAAATTAAATTTCGAACACGTAGATACCAAATATGTGGGGATTGCTTTTGTTTTAAACTTTTTTAATTTTTTTCGGAAAAATCATGATGGTTGGTATGGATTATGTTTTTCTGAAATTTCTCGGGCAATTTTAATTATTTTTGAAAAAGGTCTTCGGTAATGAACTGGAAATTAAATTTCGAACACGTAGATACCAAATATGTGGGGATTGCTTTTGTTTTAAACTTTTTTAATTTTTTTCGGAAAAATCATGATGGTTGGTATGGATTTTGACAAAGCTTATGTTTTTGTGAAATTTCTCGGGCAATTTTAATTATTTTTGAAAAAGGTCTTCGGAAATGAACTAGAAATTAAATTTCGAACACGTAGATACCAAATATGTGGGGATTGCTTTTGTTTTAAACTTTTTTAATTTTTTTCGGAAAAATCATGATGGTTGGTATGGATTTTGACAAAGCTTATGTTTTTGTGAAATTTCTCGGGCAGTTTTAATTATTTTTGAAAAAGGTCTTCGGTAGTGAACTGGAAATTAAATTTCGAACACGTAGATACCAAATATGTGGGGATTGCTTTTGTTTTAAACTTTTTTAATTTTTTTCGGAAAAATCATGATGGTTGGTATGGATTTTGACAAAGCTTATGTTTTTGTGAAATTTCTCGGGCAATTTTAATTATTTTTGAAAAACGTCTTCGGTAGTGAACTGGAAATTAAATTTCGAACACGTAGATACCAAATATGTGGGGATTGCTTTTGTTTTAAACTTTTTAAATTTTTTTCGGAAAAATCATGATGGTTGGTATGGATTTTGACAAAGCTTATGTTTTTGTGAAATTTCTCGGGCAATTTTAATTATTTTTGAAAAACGTCTTCGGTAGTGAACTGGAAATTAAATTTCGAACACGTAGATACCAAATATGTGGGGATTGCTTTTGTTTTAAACTTTTTAAATTTTTTTCGGAAAAATCATGATGGTTGGTATGGATTTTGACAAAGCTTATGTTTTTGTGAAATTTATCGGGCAATTTTAATTATTTTTGAAAAACGTCTTCGGTAGTGAACTGGAAATTAAATTTCGAACACGTAGATACCAAATATGTGGGGATTGCTTTTGTTTTAAACTTTTTAAATTTTTTTCGGAAAAATCATGATGGTTGGTATGGATTTTGACAAAGCTTATGTTTTTGTGAAATTTCTCGGGTAATTTTAATTATTTTTGAAAAACGTCTTCGGTAGTGAACTGGAAATTAAATTTCGAACACGTAGATACCAAATATGTGGGGATTGCTTTTGTTTTAAACTTTTTTAATTTTTTTCGGAAAAATCATGATGGTTGGTATGGATTTTGACAAAGCTTATGTTTTTGTGAAATTTCTCGGGCAATTTTAATTATTTTTGAAAAAGGTCTTCGGAAATGAACTAGAAATTAAATTTCGAACACGTAGATACCAAATATGTGGGGATTGCTTTTGTTTTAAACTTTTTTAATTTTTTTCGGAAAAATCATGATGGTTGGTATGGATTTTGACAAAGCTTATGTTTTTGTGAAATTTCTCGGGCAATTTTAATTATTTTTGAAAAAGGTCTTCGGAAATGAACTAGAAATTAAATTTCGAACACCTGGATACCAAATATGTGGGGATTGCTTTTGTTTTAAACTTTTTTAATTTTTTTCGGAAAAATCATGATGGTTGGTATGGATTTTGACAAAGCTTATGTTTTTGTGAAATTTCTCGGGCAGTTTTAATTATTTTTGAAAAAGGTCTTCGGTAATGAACTGGAAATTAAATTTCGAACACGTAGATACCAAATATGTGGGGATTGCTTTTGTTTTAAACTTTTTTAATTTTTTTCGGAAAAATCATGATGGTTGGTATGGATTTTGACAAAGCTTATGTTACCAAATATGTGGGGATTGCTTTTGTTTTAAACTTTTTAAATTGTTTTGGGAAAAATCATGATGGTTGGTATGGATTTTGACAAAGCTTATGTTTTTGTGAAATTTCTCGGACAATTTTAATTATTTTTGAAAACGGTCTTCGGTAATGAACTGGAAATTAAATTTCGAACACCTGGATACCAAATATGTGGGAATTGCTTTTGTTTTAAACTTTTTTAATTTTTTTCGGAAAAATCATGATGGTTGGTATGGATTTTGACAAAGCTTATGTTTTTGTGAAATTTCTCGGGCAGTTTTAATTATTTTTGAAAAAGGTCTTCGGTAATGAACTGGAAATTAAATTTCGAACACGTAGATACCAAATATGTGGGGATTGCTTTTGTTTTAAACTTTTTTAATTTTTTTCGGAAAAATCATGATGGTTGGTATGGATTTTGACAAAGCTTATGTTTTTGTGAAATTTCTCGGGCAATTTTAATTATTTTTGAAAAAGGTCTTCGGTAGTGAACTGGAAATTAAATTTCGAACACGTAGATACCAAATATGTGGGTATTGCTTTTGTTTTAAACTTTTTTAATTTTTTTCGGAAAAATCATGATGGTTGGTATGGATTTTGACAAAGCTTATGTTTTTGTGAAATTTCTCGGACAATTTTAATTATTTTTAAAAAAGGTCTTCGGAAATGAACTGGAAATTAAATTTCGAACAGCTAGATACCAAATATGTGGGGATTGCTTTTGTTTTAAACGTTTTTAATTTTTTTCGGAAAAATCATGATGGTTGGTATGGATTTTGACAAAGCTTATGTTTTTGTGAAATTTCTCGGGCAGTTTTAATTATTTTTGAAAAAGGTCTTCGGTAATGAACTGGAAATTAAATTCCGAACACGTAGATACCAAATATGTGGGGATTGCTTTTGTTTTAAACTTTTTAAATTTTTTTCGGAAAAATCATGATGGTTGGTATGGATTTTGACAAAGCTTATATTTTTGTGAAATTTCTCGGGCAATTTTAATTATTTTTAAAAAAGGTCTTCGGTAATGAACTGGAAATTAAATTCCGAACACGTAGATACCAAATATGTGGGGATTGCTTTTGTTTTAAACTTTTTTAATTTTTTTCGGAAAAATCATGATGGTTGGTATGGATTTTGACAAAGCTTATGTTTTTGTGAAATTTCTCGGGCAGTTTTAATTATTTTTGAAAAAGGTCTTCGGTAATGAACTGGAAATTAAATTTCGAACACGTAGATACCAAATATGTGGGGATTGCTTTTGTTTTAAACTTTTTAAATTTTTTTCGGAAAAATCATGATGGTTGGTATGGATTTTGACAAAGCTTATGTTTTTGTGAAATTTCTCGGGCAATTTTAATTATTTTTGAAAAACGTCTTCGGTAGTGAACTGGAAATTAAATTTCGAACACGTAGATACCAAATATGTGGGGATTGCTTTTGTTTTAAACTTTTTAAATTTTTTTCGGAAAAATCATGATGGTTGGTATGGATTTTGACAAAGCTTATGTTTTTGTGAAATTTCTCGGGCAGTTTTAATTATTTTTGAAAAAGGTCTTCGGAAATGAACTAGAAATTAAATTTCGAACACGTAGATACCAAATATGTGGGGATTGCTTTTGTTTTAAACTTTTTTAATTTTTTTCGGAAAAATCATGATGGTTGGTATGGATTTTGACAAAGCTTATGTTTTTGTGAAATTTCTCGGGCAATTTTAATTATTTTTGAAAAAGGTCTTCGGAAATGAACTAGAAATTAAATTTCGAACACCTGGATACCAAATATGTGGGGATTGCTTTTGTTTTAAACTTTTTTAATTTTTTTCGGAAAAATCATGATGGTTGGTATGGATTTTGACAAAGCTTATGTTTTTGTGAAATTTCTCGGGCAGTTTTAATTATTTTTGAAAAAGGTCTTCGGTAATGAACTGGAAATTAAATTTCGAACACGTAGATACCAAATATGTGGGGATTGCTGTTGTTTTAAACTTTTTTAATTTTTTTCGGAAAAATCATGATGGTTGGTATGGATTTTGACAAAGCTTATGTTACCAAATATGTGGGGATTGCTTTTGTTTTAAACTTTTTAAATTCTTTTGGGAAAAATCATGATGGTTGGTATGGATTTTGACAAAGCTTATGTTTTTGTGAAATTTCTCGGACAATTTTAATTATTTTTGAAAAAGGTCTTCGGTAATGAACTGGAAATTAAATTTCGAACACCTGGATACCAAATATGTGGGAATTGCTTTTGTTTTAAACTTTTTTAATTTTTTTCGGAAAAATCATGATGGTTGGTATGGATTTTGACAAAGCTTATGTTTTTGTGAAATTTCTCGGGCAGTTTTAATTATTTTTGAAAAAGGTCTTCGGTAATGAACTGGAAATTAAATTTCGAACACGTAGATACCAAATATGTGGGGATTGCTTTTGTTTTAAACTTTTTTAATTTTTTTCGGAAAAATCATGATGGTTGGTATGGATTTTGACAAAGCTTATGTTTTTGTGAAATTTCTCGGGCAATTTTAATTATTTTTGAAAAAGGTCTTCGGTAGTGAACTGGAAATTAAATTTCGAACACGTAGATACCAAATATGTGGGTATTGCTTTTGTTTTAAACTTTTTTAATTTTTTTCGGAAAAATCATGATGGTTGGTATGGATTTTGACAAAGCTTATGTTTTTGTCAAATTTCTCGGACAATTTTAATTATTTTTAAAAAAGGTCTTCGGAAATGAACTGGAAATTAAATTTCGAACAGCTAGATACCAAATATGTGGGGATTGCTTTTGTTTTAAACTTTTTTAATTTTTTTCGGAAAAATCATGATGGTTGGTATGGATTTTGACAAAGCTTATGTTTTTGTGAAATTTCTCGGGCAGTTTTAATTATTTTTGAAAAAGGTCTTCGGTAATGAACTGGAAATTAAATTCCGAACACGTAGATACCAAATATGTGGGGATTGCTTTTGTTTTAAACTTTTTAAATTTTTTTCGGAAAAATCATGATGGTTGGTATGGATTTTGACAAAGCTTATATTTTTGTGAAATTTCTCGGGCAATTTTAATTATTTTTAAAAAAGGTCTTCGGTAATGAACTGGAAATTAAATTCCGAACAAGTAGATACCAAATATGTGGGGATTGCTTTTGTTTTAAACTTTTTTAATTTTTTTCGGAAAAATCATGTATGGATTTTGACAAAGCTTATGTTTTTGTGAAATTTCTCGGGCAGTTTTAATTATTTTTGAAAAAGGTCTTCGGTAATGAACTGGAAATTAAATTTCGAACACGTAGATACCAAATATGTGGGGATTGCTTTTGTTTTAAACTTTTTTAATTTTTTTCGGAAAAATCATGATGGTTGGTATGGATTTTGACAAAGCTTATGTTTTTGTGAAATTTCTCGGGCAATTTTAATTATTTTTGAAAAAGGTCTTCGGTAGTGAACTGGAAATTAAATTTCGAACACGTAGATACCAAATATGTGGGTATTGCTTTTGTTTTAAACTTTTTTAATTTTTTTCGGAAAAATCATGATGGTTGGTATGGATTTTGACAAAGCTTATGTTTTTGTGAAATTTCTCGGACAATTTTAATTATTTTTAAAAAAGGTCTTCGGAAATGAACTGGAAATTAAATTTCGAACAGCTAGATACCAAATATGTGGGGATTGCTTTTGTTTTAAACTTTTTTAATTTTTTTCGGAAAAATCATGATGGTTGGTATGGATTTTGACAAAGCTTATGTTTTTGTGAAATTTCTCGGGCAATTTTAATTATTTTTGAAAAAGGTCTTCGGAAATGAACTAGAAATTAAATTTCGAACACGTAGATACCAAATATGTGGGGATTGCTTTTGTTTTAAACTTTTTTAATTTTTTTCGGAAAAATCATGATGGTTGGTATGGATTTTGACAAAGCTTATGTTTTTGTGAAATTTCTCGGGCAGTTTTAATTATTTTTGAAAAAGGTCTTCGGTAGTGAACTGGAAATTAAATTTCGAACACGTAGATACCAAATATGTGGGGATTGCTTTTGTTTTAAACTTTTTTAATTTTTTTCGGAAAAATCATGATGGTTGGTATGGATTTTGACAAAGCTTATGTTTTTGTGAAATTTCTCGGGCAATTTTAATTATTTTTGAAAAACGTCTTCGGTAGTGAACTGGAAATTAAATTTCGAACACGTAGATACCAAATATGTGGGGATTGCTTTTGTTTTAAACTTTTTAAATTTTTTTCGGAAAAATCATGATGGTTGGTATGGATTTTGACAAAGCTTATGTTTTTGTGAAATTTCTCGGGCAATTTTAATTATTTTTGAAAAACGTCTTCGGTAGTGAACTGGAAATTAAATTTCGAACACGTAGATACCAAATATGTGGGGATTGCTTTTGTTTTAAACTTTTTAAATTTTTTTCGGAAAAATCATGATGGTTGGTATGGATTTTGACAAAGCTTATGTTTTTGTGAAATTTCTCGGGCAATTTTAATTATTTTTGAAAAACGTCTTCGGTAGTGAACTGGAAATTAAATTTCGAACACGTAGATACCAAATATGTGGGGATTGCTTTTGTTTTAAACTTTTTAAATTTTTTTCGGAAAAATCATGATGGTTGGTATGGATTTTGACAAAGCTTATGTTTTTGTGAAATTTCTCGGGTAATTTTAATTATTTTTGAAAAACGTCTTCGGTAGTGAACTGGAAATTAAATTTCGAACACGTAGATACCAAATATGTGGGGATTGCTTTTGTTTTAAACTTTTTTAATTTTTTTCGGAAAAATCATGATGGTTGGTATGGATTTTGACAAAGCTTATGTTTTTGTGAAATTTCTCGGGCAATTTTAATTATTTTTGAAAAAGGTTTTCGGAAATGAACTAGAAATTAAATTTCGAACACGTAGATACCAAATATGTGGGGATTGCTTTTGTTTTAAACTTTTTTAACTTTTCGGAAAAATCATGATGGTTGGTATGGATTTTGACAAAGCTTATGTTTTTGTGAAATTTCTCGGGCAATTTTAATTATTTTTGAAAAAGGTCTTCGGAAATGAACTAGAAATTAAATTTCGAACACCTGGATACCAAATATGTGGGGATTGCTTTTGTTTTAAACTTTTTTAATTTTTTTCGGAAAAATCATGATGGTTGGTATGGATTTTGACAAAGCTTATGTTTTTGTGAAATTTCTCGGGCAGTTTTAATTATTTTTGAAAAAGGTCTTAGGTAATGAACTGGAAATTAAATTTCGAACACGTAGATACCAAATATGTGGGGATTGCTTTTGTTTTAAACTTTTTTAATTTTTTTCGGAAAAATCATGATGGTTGGTATGGATTTTGACAAAGCTTATGTTACCAAATATGTGGGGATTGCTTTTGTTTTAAACTTTTTAAATTCTTTTGGGAAAAATCATGATGGTTGGTATGGATTTTGACAAAGCTTATGTTTTTGTGAAATTTCTCGGACAATTTTAATTATTTTTGAAAAAGGTCTTCGGTAATGAACTGGAAATTAAATTTCGAACACCTGGATACCAAATATGTGGGAATTGCTTTTGTTTTAAACTTTTTTAATTTTTTTCGGAAAAATCATGATGGTTGGTATGGATTTTGACAAAGCTTATGTTTTTGTGAAATTTCTCGGGCAGTTTTAATTATTTTTGAAAAAGGTCTTCGGTAATGAACTGGAAATTAAATTTCGAACACGTAGATACCAAATATGTGGGGATTGCTTTTGTTTTAAACTTTTTTAATTTTTTTCGGAAAAATCATGATGGTTGGTATGGATTTTGACAAAGCTTATGTTTTTGTGAAATTTCTCGGGCAATTTTAATTATTTTTGAAAAAGGTCTTCGGTAGTGAACTGGAAATTAAATTTCGAACACGTAGATACCAAATATGTGGGTATTGCTTTTGTTTTAAACTTTTTTAATTTTTTTCGGAAAAATCATGATGGTTGGTATGGATTTTGACAAAGCTTATGTTTTTGTGAAATTTCTCGGACAATTTTAATTATTTTTAAAAAAGGTCTTCGGAAATGAACTGGAAATTAAATTTCGAACAGCTAGATACCAAATATGTGGGGATTGCTTTTGTTTTAAACTTTTTTAAATTTTTTCGGAAAAATCATGATGGTTGGTATGGATTTTGACAAAGCTTATGTTTTTGTGAAATTTCTCGGGCAGTTTTAATTATTTTTGAAAAAGGTCTTCGGTAATGAACTGGAAATTAAATTCCGAACACGTAGATACCAAATATGTGGGGATTGCTTTTGTTTTAAACTTTTTAAATTTTTTTCGGAAAAATCATGATGGTTGGTATGGATTTTGACAAAGCTTAAAAATCATGATGGTTGGTATGGATTTTGACAAAGCTTATATTTTTGTGAAATTTCTCGGGCAATTTTAATTATTTTTGAAAAAGGTCTTCGGAAATGAACTAGAAATTAAATTTCGAACAGCTAGATACCAAATATGTGGGGATTGCTTTTGTTTTAAACTTTTTTAATTTTTTTCGGAAAAATCATGATGGTTGGTATGGATTTTGACAAAGCTTATGTTTTTGTGAAATTTCTCGGGCAGTTTTAATTATTTTTGAAAAATGTCTTCGGTAATGAACTGGAAATTAAATTCCGAACACGTAGATACCAAATATGTGGGGATTGCTTTTGTTTTAAACTTTTTTAATTTTTTTCGGAAAAATCATGATGGTTGGTATGGATTTTGACAAAGCTTATGTTTTTGTGAAATTTCTCGGGCAGTTTTAATTATTTTTAAAAAAGGTCTTCGGTAATGAACTGGAAATTAAATTCCGAACACGTAGATACCAAATATGTGGGGATTGCTTTTGTTTTAAACTTTTTAAATTTTTTTCGGAAAAATAATGATGGTTGGTATGGATTTTGACAAAGCTTATGTTTTTGTGAAATTTCTCGGACAATTTTAATTATTTTTGAAAAAGGTCTTCGGTAATGAACTGGAAATTAAATTTCGAACACCTGGATACCAAATATGTGGGAATTGCTTTTGTTTTAAACTTTTTTAATTTTTTTCGGAAAAATCATGATGGTTGGTATGGATTTTGACAAAGCTTATGTTTTTGTGAAATTTCTCGGGCAATTTTAATTATTTTTGAAAAAGGTCTTCGGAAATGAACTAGAAATTAAATTTCGAACACGTAGATACCAAATATGTGGGGATTGCTTTTGTTTTAAACTTTTTAAATTTTTTTCAGAAAAATTATGATGGTTGGTATGGATTTTGACAAAGCTTATGTTTTTGTGAAATTTCTCGGACAATTTTAATTATTTTTAAAAAAGGTCTTCGGTAATGAACTGGAAATTAAATTTCGAACACGTAGATACCAAATATGTGGGGATTGCTTTTGTTTTAAACTTTTTTAATTTTTTTCGGAAAAATCATGATGGTTGGTATGGATTTTGACAAAGCTTATGTTTTTGTGAAATTTCTCGGACAATTTTAATTATTTTTAAAAAAGGTCTTCGGAAATGAACTGGAAATTAAATTTCGAACACGTAGATACCAAATATGTGGGGATTGCTTTTGTTTTAAACTTTTTTAATTTTTTTCGGAAAAATCATGATGGTTGGTATGGATTTTGACAAAGCTTATGTTTTTGTGAAATTTCTCGGACAATTTTAATTATTTTTAAAAAAGGTCTTCGGAAATGAACTGGAAATTAAATTTCGAACACCTAGATACCAAATATGTGGGGATTGCTTTTGTTTTAAACTTTTTTAATTTTTTTCGGAAAAATCATGATGGTTGGTATGGATTTTGACAAAGCTTATGTTTTTGTGAAATTTCTCGGGCAGTTTTAATTATTTTTGAAAAAGGTCTTCGGTAATGAACTGGAAATTAAATTCCGAACACGTAGATACCAAATATGTGGGGATTGCTTTTGTTTTAAACTTTTTAAATTTTTTTCGGAAAAATCATGATGGTTGGTATGGATTTTGACAAAGCTTATGTTTTTCTGAAATTTCTCGGGCAATTTTAATTATTTTTGAAAAAGGTCTTCGGTAATGAACTGGAAATTAAATTTCGAACACGTAGATACCAAATATGTGGGGATTGCTTTTGTTTTAAACTTTTTTAATTTTTTTCGGAAAAATCATGATGGTTGGTATGGATTATGTTTTTCTGAAATTTCTCGGGCAATTTTAATTATTTTTGAAAAAGGTCTTCGGTAATGAACTGGAAATTAAATTTCGAACACGTAGATACCAAATATGTGGGGATTGCTTTTGTTTTAAACTTTTTTAATTTTTTTCGGAAAAATCATGATGGTTGGTATGGATTATGTTTTTCTGAAATTTCTCGGGCAATTTTAATTATTTTTGAAAAAGGTCTTCGGTAATGAACTGGAAATTAAATTTCGAACACGTAGATACCAAATATGTGGGGATTGCTTTTGTTTTAAACTTTTTTAATTTTTTTCGGAAAAATCATGATGGTTGGTATGGATTTTGACAAAGCTTATGTTTTTGTGAAATTTCTCGGACAATTTTAATTATTTTTAAAAAAGGTCTTCGGAAATGAACTGGAAATTAAATTTCGAACACGTAGATACCAAATATGTGGGGATTGCTTTTGTTTTAAACTTTTTTAATTTTTTTCGGAAAAATCATGATGGTTGGTATGGATTTTGACAAAGCTTATGTTTTTGTGAAATTTCTCGGACAATTTTAATTATTTTTAAAAAAGGTCTTCGGAAATGAACTGGAAATTAAATTTCGAACACCTAGATACCAAATATGTGGGGATTGCTTTTGTTTTAAACTTTTTTAATTTTTTTCGGAAAAATCATGATGGTTGGTATGGATTTTGACAAAGCTTATGTTTTTGTGAAATTTCTCGGGCAGTTTTAATTATTTTTGAAAAAGGTCTTCGGTAATGAACTGGAAATTAAATTCCGAACACGTAGATACCAAATATGTGGGGATTGCTTTTGTTTTAAACTTTTTAAATTTTTTTCGGAAAAATCATGATGGTTGGTATGGATTTTGACAATGCTTATATTTTTGTGAAATTTCTCGGGCAATTTTAATTATTTTTAAAAAAGGTCTTCGGTAATGAACTGGAAATTAAATTCCGAACACGTAGATACCAAATATGTGGGGATTGCTTTTGTTTTAAACTTTTTAAATTTTTTTCGGAAAAATAATGATGGTTGGTATGGATTTTGACAAAGCTTATGTTTTTGTGAAATTTCTCGGACAATTTTAATTATTTTTGAAAAAGGTCTTCGGTAATGAACTGGAAATTAAATTTCGAACACCTGGATACCAAATATGTGGGAATTGCTTTTGTTTTAAACTTTTTTAATTTTTTTCGGAAAAATCATGATGGTTGGTATGGATTTTGACAAAGCTTATGTTTTTGTGAAATTTCTCGGGCAATTTTAATTATTTTTGAAAAAGGTCTTCGGAAATGAACTAGAAATTAAATTTCGAACACGTAGATACCAAATATGTGGGGATTGCTTTTGTTTTAAACTTTTTAAATTTTTTCAGAAAAATTATGATGGTTGGTATGGATTTTGACAAAGCTTATGTTTTTGTGAAATTTCTCGGACAATTTTAATTATTTTTGAAAAAGGTCTTCGGTAATGAACTGGAAATTAAATTTCGAACACCTGGATACCAAATATGTAACTTTTTTAATTTTTTTCGGAAAACTCATGATGGTTGGTATGGATTTTGACAAAGCTTATGTTTTTGTGAAATTTCTCGGGCAGTTTTAATTATTTTTGAAAAAGGTCTTCGGTAATGAACTGGAAATTAAATTCCGAACACGTAGATACCAAATATGTGGGGATTGCTTTTGTTTTAAACTTTTTAAATTTTTTTCGGAAAAATCATGATGGTTGGTATGGATTTTGACAAAGCTTATGTTTTTCTGAAATTTCTCGGGCAATTTTAATTATTTTTGAAAAAGGTCTTCGGTAATGAACTGGAAATTAAATTTCGAACACGTAGATACCAAATATGTGGGGATTGCTTTTGTTTTAAACTTTTTTAATTTTTTTCGGAAAAATCATGATGGTTGGTATGGATTATGTTTTTCTGAAATTTCTCGGGCAATTTTAATTATTTTTGAAAAAGGTCTTCGGTAATGAACTGGAAATTAAATTTCGAACACGTAGATACCAAATATGTGGGGATTGCTTTTGTTTTAAACTTTTTTAATTTTTTTCGGAAAAATCATGATGGTTGGTATGGATTTTGACAAAGCTTATGTTTTTGTGAAATTTCTCGGGCAATTTTAATTATTTTTGAAAAAGGTCTTCGGAAATGAACTAGAAATTAAATTTCGAACACGTAGATACCAAATATGTGGGGATTGCTTTTGTTTTAAACTTTTTTAATTTTTTTCGGAAAAATCATGATGGTTGGTATGGATTTTGACAAAGCTTATGTTTTTGTGAAATTTCTCGGGCAGTTTTAATTATTTTTGAAAAAGGTCTTCGGTAGTGAACTGGAAATTAAATTTCGAACACGTAGATACCAAATATGTGGGGATTGCTTTTGTTTTAAACTTTTTTAATTTTTTTCGGAAAAATCATGATGGTTGGTATGGATTTTGACAAAGCATATGTTTTTGTGAAATTTCTCGGGCAATTTTAATTATTTTTGAAAAACGTCTTCGGTAGTGAACTGGAAATTAAATTTCGAACACGTAGATACCAAATATGTGGGGATTGCTTTTGTTTTAAACTTTTTAAATTTTTTTCGGAAAAATCATGATGGTTGGTATGGATTTTGACAAAGCTTATGTTTTTGTGAAATTTCTCGGGCAATTTTAATTATTTTTGAAAAACGTCTTCGGTAGTGAACTGGAAATTAAATTTCGAACACGTAGATACCAAATATGTGGGGATTGCTTTTGTTTTAAACTTTTTAAATTTTTTTCGGAAAAATCATGATGGTTGGTATGGATTTTGACAAAGCTTATGTTTTTGTGAAATTTCTCGGGCAATTTTAATTATTTTTGAAAAACGTCTTCGGTAGTGAACTGGAAATTAAATTTCGAACACGTAGATACCAAATATGTGGGGATTGCTTTTGTTTTAAACTTTTTTAATTTTTTTCGGAAAAATCATGATGGTTGGTATGGATTTTGACAAAGCTTATGTTTTTGTGAAATTTCTCGGGTAATTTTAATTATTTTTGAAAAACGTCTTCGGTAGTGAACTGGAAATTAAATTTCGAACACGTAGATACCAAATATGTGGGGATTGCTTTTGTTTTAAACTTTTTTAGTTTTTTTCGGAAAAATCATGATGGTTGGTATGGATTTTGACAAAGCTTATGTTTTTGTGAAATTTCTCGGGCAATTTTAATTATTTTTGAAAAAGGTCTTCGGAAATGAACTAGAAATTAAATTTCGAACACGTAGATACCAAATATGTGGGGATTGCTTTTGTTTTAAACTTTTTTAATTTTTTTCGGAAAAATCATGATGGTTGGTATGGATTTTGACAAAGCTTATGTTTTTGTGAAATTTCTCGGGCAGTTTTAATTATTTTTGAAAAAGGTCTTCGGTAATGAACTGGAAATTAAATTCCGAACACGTAGATACCAAATATGTGGGGATTGCTTTTGTTTTAAACTTTTTAAATTTTTTTCGGAAAAATCATGATGGTTGGTATGGATTTTGACAAAGCTTATATTTTTGTGAAATTTCTCGGGCAATTTTAATTATTTTTAAAAAAGGTCTTCGGTAATGAACTGGAAATTAAATTCCGAACACGTAGATACCAAATATGTGGGGATTGCTTTTGTTTTAAACTTTTTAAATTTTTTTCGGAAAAATAATGATGGTTGGTATGGATTTTGACAAAGCTTATGTTTTTGTGAAATTTCTCGGACAATTTTAATTATTTTTGAAAAAGGTCTTCGGTAATGAACTGGAAATTAAATTTCGAACACCTGGATACCAAATATGTGGGAATTGCTTTTGTTTTAAACTTTTTTAATTTTTTTCGGAAAAATCATGATGGTTGGTATGGATTTTGACAAAGCTTATGTTTTTGTGAAATTTCTCGGGCAATTTTAATTATTTTTGAAAAAGGTCTTCGGAAATGAACTAGAAATTAAATTTCGAACACGTAGATACCAAATATGTGGGGATTGCTTTTGTTTTAAACTTTTTAAATTTTTTTCAGAAAAATTATGATGGTTGGTATGGATTTTGACAAAGCTTATGTTTTTGTGAAATTTCTCGGACAATTTTAATTATTTTTGAAAAAGGTCTTCGGTAATGAACTGGAAATTAAATTTCGAACACCTGGATACCAAATATGTAACTTTTTTAATTTTTTTCGGAAAAATCATGATGGTTGGTATGGATTTTGACAAAGCTTATGTTTTTGTGAAATTTCTCGGGCAGTTTTAATTATTTTTGAAAAAGGTCTTCGGTAATGAACTGGAAATTAAATTCCGAACACGTAGATACCAAATATGTGGGGATTGCTTTTGTTTTAAACTTTTTAAATTTTTTTCGGAAAAATCATGATGGTTGGTATGGATTTTGACAAAGCTTATGTTTTTCTGAAATTTCTCGGGCAATTTTAATTATTTTTGAAAAAGGTCTTCGGTAATGAACTGGAAATTAAATTTCGAACACGTAGATACCAAATATGTGGGGATTGCTTTTGTTTTAAACTTTTTTAATTTTTTTCGGAAAAATCATGATGGTTGGTATGGATTATGTTTTTCTGAAATTTCTCGGGCAATTTTAATTATTTTTGAAAAAGGTCTTCGGTAATGAACTGGAAATTAAATTTCGAACACGTAGATACCAAATATGTGGGGATTGCTTTTGTTTTAAACTTTTTTAATTTTTTTCGGAAAAATCATGATGGTTGGTATGGATTTTGACAAAGCTTATGTTTTTGTGAAATTTCTCGGGCAATTTTAATTATTTTTGAAAAAGGTCTTCGGAAATGAACTAGAAATTAAATTTCGAACACGTAGATACCAAATATGTGGGGATTGCTTTTGTTTTAAACTTTTTTAATTTTTTTCGGAAAAATCATGATGGTTGGTATGGATTTTGACAAAGCTTATGTTTTTGTGAAATTTCTCGGGCAGTTTTAATTATTTTTGAAAAAGGTCTTCGGTAGTGAACTGGAAATTAAATTTCGAACACGTAGATACCAAATATGTGGGGATTGCTTTTGTTTTAAACTTTTTTAATTTTTTTCGGAAAAATCATGATGGTTGGTATGGATTTGACAAAGCATATGTTTTTGTGAAATTTCTCGGGCAATTTTAATTATTTTTGAAAAACGTCTTCGGTAGTGAACTGGAAATTAAATTTCGAACACGTAGATACCAAATATGTGGGGATTGCTTTTGTTTTAAACTTTTTAAATTTTTTTCGGAAAAATCATGATGGTTGGTATGGATTTTGACAAAGCTTATGTTTTTGTGAAATTTCTCGGGCAATTTTAATTATTTTTGAAAAACGTCTTCGGTAGTGAACTGGAAATTAAATTTCGAACACGTAGATACCAAATATGTGGGGATTGCTTTTGTTTTAAACTTTTTAAATTTTTTTCGGAAAAATCATGATGGTTGGTATGGATTTTGACAAAGCTTATGTTTTTGTGAAATTTCTCGGGCAATTTTAATTATTTTTGAAAAACGTCTTCGGTAGTGAACTGGAAATTAAATTTCGAACACGTAGATACCAAATATGTGGGGATTGCTTTTGTTTTAAACTTTTTTAATTTTTTTCGGAAAAATCATGATGGTTGGTATGGATTTTGACAAAGCTTATGTTTTTGTGAAATTTCTCGGGTAATTTTAATTATTTTTGAAAAACGTCTTCGGTAGTGAACTGGAAATTAAATTTCGAACACGTAGATACCAAATATGTGGGGATTGCTTTTGTTTTAAACTTTTTTAATTTTTTTAGGAAAAATCATGATGGTTGGTATGGATTTTGACAAAGCTTATGTTTTTGTGAAATTTCTCGGGCAATTTTAATTATTTTTGAAAAAGGTCTTCGGAAATGAACTAGAAATTAAATTTCGAACACGTAGATACCAAATATGTGGGGATTGCTTTTGTTTTAAACTTTTTTAATTTTTTTCGGAAAAATCATGATGGTTGGTATGGATTTTGACAAAGCTTATGTTTTTGTGAAATTTCTCGGGCAGTTTTAATTATTTTTGAAAAAGGTCTTCGGTAATGAACTGGAAATTAAATTTCGAACACGTAGATACCAAATATGTGGGGATTGCTTTTGTTTTAAACTTTTTTAATTTTTTTCGGAAAAATCATGATGGTTGGTATGGATTTTGACAAAGCTTATGTTTTTGTGAAATTTCTCGGGCAATTTTAATTATTTTTGAAAAAGGTCTTCGGAAATGAACTAGAAATTAAATTTCGAACACGTAGATACCAAATATGTGGGGATTGCTTTTGTTTTAAACTTTTTTAATTTTTTTCGGAAAAATCATGATGGTTGGTATGGATTTTGACAAAGCTTATGTTTTTGTGAAATTTCTCGGGCAGTTTTAATTATTTTTGAAAAAGGTCTTCGGTAATGAACTGGAAATTAAATTTCGAACACCTAGATACGAAATGGGGATTGCTTTTGTTTTAAACTTTTTTAATTTTTTTCGGAAAAATCATGATGGTTGGTATGGATTTTGACAAAGCTTATGTTTTTGTGAAATTTCTCGGGCAATTTTAATTATTTTTGAAAAACGTCTTCGGTAGTGAACTGGAAATTAAATTTCGAACACGTAGATACCAAATATGTGGGGATTGCTTTTGTTTTAAACTTTTTAAATTTTTTTCGGAAAAATCATGATGGTTGGTATGGATTTTGACAAAGCTTATGTTTTTGTGAAATTTCTCGGGCAATTTTAATTATTTTTAAAAATGAACTGGAAATTAAATTCCGAACACGTAGATACCAAATATGTGGGGATTGCTTTTGTTTTAAATTTTTTAAATTTTTTTCGGGAAAATCATGATGGTTGGTATGGATTTTGACAAAGCTTATGTTTTTGTGAAATTTCTCGGACAATTTTAATTATTTTTGAAAAAGGTCTTCGGTAATGAACTGGAAATTAAATTTCGAACACCTGGATACCAAATATGTGGGAATTGCTTTTGTTTTACACTTTTTTAATTTTTTTCGGAAAAATCATGATGGTTGGTATGGATTTTGACAAAGCTTATGTTTTTGTGAAATTTCTCGGGCAATTTTAATTATTTTTGAAAAAGGTCTTCGGAAATGAACTAGAAATTAAATTTCGAACACGTAGATACCAAATATGTGGGGATTGCTTTTGTTTTAAACTTTTTTAATTTTTTTCGGAAAAATCATGATGGTTGGTATGGATTTTGACAAAGCTTATGTTTTTGTGAAATTTCTCGGGAAATTTTAATTATTTTTGAAAAAGGTCTTCGGTAATGAACTGGAAATTAAATTTCGAACACGTAGATACCAAATATGTGGGGATTGCTTTTGTTTTAAACTTTTTTAATTTTTTTCGGAAAAATCATGATGGTTGGTATGGATTTTGACAAAGCTTATGTTTTTTGTGAAATTTCTCGGGCAGTTTTAATTATTTTTGAAAAAGGTCTTCGGTAATGAACTGGAAATTAAATTTCGAACACGTAGATACCAAATATGTGGGGATTGCTTTTGTTTTAAACTTTTTTAATTTTTTTCGGAAAAATCATGATGGTTGGTATGGATTTTGACAAAGCTTATGTTTTTGTCAAATTTCTCGGGCAATTTTAATTATTTTTGAAAAAGGTCTTCGGTAGTGAACTGGAAATTAAATTTCGAACACGTAGATACCAAATATGTGGGTATTGCTTTTGTTTTAAACTTTTTTAATTTTTTTCGGAAAAATCATGATGGTTGGTATGGATTTTGACAAAGCTTATGTTTTTGTGAAATTTCTCGGACAATTTTAATTATTTTTAAAAAAGGTCTTCGGAAATGAACTGGAAATTAAATTTCGAACACCTAGATACCAAATATGTGGGGATTGCTTTTGTTTTAAACTTTTTAAATTTTTTTCGGAAAAATCATGATGGTTGGTATGGATTTTGACAAAGCTTATGTTTTTGTGAAATTTCTCGGACAATTTTAATTATTTTTGAAAAAGGTCTTCGGAAATGAACTAGAAATTAAATTTCGAACACGTAGATACCAAATATGTGGGGATTGCTTTTGTTTTAAACTTTTTTAATTTTTTTCGGAAAAATCATGATGGTTGGTATGGATTTTGACAAAGCTTATGTTTTTGTGAAATTTCTCGGGCAGTTTTAATTATTTTTGAAAAAGGTCTTCGGTAATGAACTGGAAATTAAATTTCGAACACCTAGATACCAAATATGTGGGGATTGCTTTTGTTTTAAACTTTTTAAATTTTTTTCGGAAAAATCATGATGGTTGGTATGGATTTTGACAAAGCTTATGTTTTTGTGAAATTTCTCGGACAATTTTAATTATTTTTGAAAAAGGTCTTCGGTAATGAACTGGAAATTAAATTTCGAACACCTGGATACCAAAGATGTTGGAATTGCTTTTGTTTTAAACTTTTTTAATTTTTTTCGGAAAAATCATGATGGTTGGTATGGATTTTGACAAAGCTTATGTTTTTGTGAAATTTCTCGGGCAATTTTAATTATTTTTAAAAAAGATCTTCGGAAATGAACTAGAAATTAAATTTCGAACACGTAGATACCAAATATGTGGGGATTTTGTTTTAAACTTTTTAAATTTTTTTCGGAAAAATCATGATGGTTGGTATGGATTTTGACAAAGCTTATGTTTTTGTGAAATTTCTCGGACAATTTTAATTATTTTTGAAAAAGGTCTTCGGAAATGAACTAGAAATTAAATTTCGAACACGTAGATACCAAATATGTGGGGATTGCTTTTGTTTTAAACTTTTTTAATTTTTTTCGGAAAAATCATGATGGTTGGTATGGATTTTGACAAAGCTTATGTTTTTGTGAAATTTCTCGGGCAGTTTTAATTATTTTTGAAAAAGGTCTTCGGTAATGAACTGGAAATTAAATTTCGAACACCTAGATACCAAATATGTGGGGATTGCTTTTGTTTTAAACTTTTTAAATTTTTTTCGGAAAAATCATGATGGTTGGTATGGATTTTGACAAAGCTTATGTTTTTGTGAAATTTCTCGGACAATTTTAATTATTTTTGAAAAAGGTCTTCGGTAATGAACTGGAAATTAAATTTCGAACACCTGGATACCAAAGATGTTGGAATTGCTTTTGTTTTAAACTTTTTTAATTTTTTTCGGAAAAATCATGATGGTTGGTATGGATTTTGACAAAGCTTATGTTTTTGTGAAATTTCTCGGGCAATTTTAATTATTTTTAAAAAAGATCTTCGGAAATGAACTAGAAATTAAATTTCGAACACCTAGATACCAAATATGTGGGGATTGCTTTTGTTTTAAACTTTTTAAATTTTTTTCGGAAAAATCATGATGGTTGGTATGGATTTTGACAAAGCTTATGTTTTTGTGAAATTTCTCGGACAATTTTAATTATTTTTGAAAAAGGTCTTCGGAAATGAACTAGAAATTAAATTTCGAACACGTAGATACCAAATATGTGGGGATTGCTTTTGTTTTAAACTTTTTTAATTTTTTTCGGAAAAATCATGATGGTTGGTATGGATTTTGACAAAGCTTATGTTTTTGTGAAATTTCTCGGGCAGTTTTAATTATTTTTGAAAAAGGTCTTCGGTAATGAACTGGAAATTAAATTTCGAACACCTAGATACCAAATATGTGGGGATTGCTTTTGTTTTAAACTTTTTAAATTTTTTTCGGAAAAATCATGATGGTTGGTATGGATTTTGACAAAGCTTATGTTTTTGTGAAATTTCTCGGACAATTTTAATTATTTTTGAAAAAGGTCTTCGGTAATGAACTGGAAATTAAATTTCGAACACCTGGATACCAAAGATGTTGGAATTGCTTTTGTTTTAAACTTTTTTAATTTTTTTCGGAAAAATCATGATGGTTGGTATGGATTTTGACAAAGCTTATGTTTTTGTCAAATTTCTCGGGCAATTTTAATTATTTTTGAAAAAGGTCTTCGGTAGTGAACTGGAAATTAAATTTCGAACACGTAGATACCAAATATGTGGGTATTGCTTTTGTTTTAAACTTTTTTAATTTTTTTCGGAAAAATCATGATGGTTGGTATGGATTTTGACAAAGCTTATGTTTTTGTGAAATTTCTCGGACAATTTTAATTATTTTTAAAAAAGGTCTTCGGAAATGAACTGGAAATTAAATTTCGAACACCTAGATACCAAATATGTGGGGATTGCTTTTGTTTTAAACTTTTTAAATTTTTTTCGGAAAAATCATGATGGTTGGTATGGATTTTGACAAAGCTTATGTTTTTGTGAAATTTCTCGGGCAATTTTAATTATTTTTGAAAAAGGTCTTCGGAAATGAACTAGAAATTAAATTTCGAACACGTAGATACCAAATATGTGGGGATTGCTTTTGTTTTAAACTTTTTTAATTTTTTTCGGAAAAATCATGATGGTTGGTATGGATTTTGACAAAGCTTATGTTTTTGTGAAATTTCTCGGGCAGTTTTAATTATTTTTGAAAAAGGTCTTCGGTAGTGAACTGGAAATTAAATTTCGAACACGTAGATACCAAATATGTGGGGATTGCTTTTGTTTTAAACTTTTTTAATTTTTTTCGGAAAAATCATGATGGTTGGTATGGATTTTGACAAAGCATATGTTTTTGTGAAATTTCTCGGGCAATTTTAATTATTTTTGAAAAACGTCTTCGGTAGTGAACTGGAAATTAAATTTCGAACACGTAGATACCAAATATGTGGGGATTGCTTTTGTTTTAAACTTTTTAAATTTTTTTCGGAAAAATCATGATGGTTGGTATGGATTTTGACAAAGCTTATGTTTTTGTGAAATTTCTCGGGCAATTTTAATTATTTTTGAAAAACGTCTTCGGTAGTGAACTGGAAATTAAATTTCGAACACGTAGATACCAAATATGTGGGGATTGCTTTTGTTTTAAACTTTTTAAATTTTTTTCGGAAAAATCATGATGGTTGGTATGGATTTTGACAAAGCTTATGTTTTTGTGAAATTTCTCGGGCAATTTTAATTATTTTTGAAAAACGTCTTCGGTAGTGAACTGGAAATTAAATTTCGAACACGTAGATACCAAATATGTGGGGATTGCTTTTGTTTTAAACTTTTTTAATTTTTTTCGGAAAAATCATGATGGTTGGTATGGATTTTGACAAAGCTTATGTTTTTGTGAAATTTCTCGGGTAATTTTAATTATTTTTGAAAAACGTCTTCGGTAGTGAACTGGAAATTAAATTTCGAACACGTAGATACCAAATATGTGGGGATTGCTTTTGTTTTAAACTTTTTTAATTTTTTTAGGAAAAATCATGATGGTTGGTTTGGATTTTGACAAAGCTTATGTTTTTGTGAAATTTCTCGGGCAATTTTAATTATTTTTGAAAAAGGTCTTCGGAAATGAACTAGAAATTAAATTTCGAACACGTAGATACCAAATATGTGGGGATTGCTTTTGTTTTAAACTTTTTTAATTTTTTTCGGAAAAATCATGATGGTTGGTATGGATTTTGACAAAGCTTATGTTTTTGTGAAATTTCTCGGGCAGTTTTAATTATTTTTGAAAAAGGTCTTCGGTAATGAACTGGAAATTAAATTTCGAACACGTAGATACCAAATATGTGGGGATTGCTTTTGTTTTAAACTTTTTTAATTTTTTTCGGAAAAATCATGATGGTTGGTATGGATTTTGACAAAGCTTATGTTTTTGTGAAATTTCTCGGGCAATTTTAATTATTTTTGAAAAAGGTCTTCGGAAATGAACTAGAAATTAAATTTCGAACACGTAGATACCAAATATGTGGGGATTGCTTTTGTTTTAAACTTTTTTAATTTTTTTCGGAAAAATCATGATGGTTGGTATGGATTTTGACAAAGCTTATGTTTTTGTGAAATTTCTCGGGCAGTTTTAATTATTTTTGAAAAAGGTCTTCGGTAATGAACTGGAAATTAAATTTCGAACACCTAGATACGAAATGGGGATTGCTTTTGTTTTAAACTTTTTTAATTTTTTTCGGAAAAATCATGATGGTTGGTATGGATTTTGACAAAGCTTATGTTTTTGTGAAATTTCTCGGGCAATTTTAATTATTTTTGAAAAACGTCTTCGGTAGTGAACTGGAAATTAAATTTCGAACACGTAGATACCAAATATGTGGGGATTGCTTTTGTTTTAAACTTTTTAAATTTTTTTCGGAAAAATCATGATGGTTGGTATGGATTTTGACAAAGCTTATGTTTTTGTGAAATTTCTCGGGCAATTTTAATTATTTTTAAAAATGAACTGGAAATTAAATTCCGAACACGTAGATACCAAATATGTGGGGATTGCTTTTGTTTTAAATTTTTTAAATTTTTTTCGGGAAAATCATGATGGTTGGTATGGATTTTGACAAAGCTTATGTTTTTGTGAAATTTCTCGGACAATTTTAATTATTTTTGAAAAAGGTCTTCGGTAATGAACTGGAAATTAAATTTCGAACACCTGGATACCAAATATGTGGGAATTGCTTTTGTTTTACACTTTTTTAATTTTTTTCGGAAAAATCATGATGGTTGGTATGGATTTTGACAAAGCTTATGTTTTTGTGAAATTTCTCGGGCAATTTTAATTATTTTTGAAAAAGGTCTTCGGAAATGAACTAGAAATTAAATTTCGAACACGTAGATACCAAATATGTGGGGATTGCTTTTGTTTTAAACTTTTTTAATTTTTTTCGGAAAAATCATGATGGTTGGTATGGATTTTGACAAAGCTTATGTTTTTGTGAAATTTCTCGGGAAATTTTAATTATTTTTGAAAAAGGTCTTCGGTAATGAACTGGAAATTAAATTTCGAACACGTAGATACCAAATATGTGGGGATTGCTTTTGTTTTAAACTTTTTTAATTTTTTTCGGAAAAATCATGATGGTTGGTATGGATTTTGACAAAGCTTATGTTTTTGTGAAATTTCTCGGGCAGTTTTAATTATTTTTGAAAAAGGTCTTCGGTAATGAACTGGAAATTAAATTTCGAACACGTAGATACCAAATATGTGGGGATTGCTTTTGTTTTAAACTTTTTTAATTTTTTTCGGAAAAATCATGATGGTTGGTATGGATTTTGACAAAGCTTATGTTTTTGTCAAATTTCTCGGGCAATTTTAATTATTTTTGAAAAAGGTCTTCGGTAGTGAACTGGAAATTAAATTTCGAACACGTAGATACCAAATATGTGGGTATTGCTTTTGTTTTAAACTTTTTTAATTTTTTTCGGAAAAATCATGATGGTTGGTATGGATTTTGACAAAGCTTATGTTTTTGTGAAATTTCTCGGACAATTTTAATTATTTTTAAAAAAGGTCTTCGGAAATGAACTGGAAATTAAATTTCGAACACCTAGATACCAAATATGTGGGGATTGCTTTTGTTTTAAACTTTTTAAATTTTTTTCGGAAAAATCATGATGGTTGGTATGGATTTTGACAAAGCTTATGTTTTTGTGAAATTTCTCGGACAATTTTAATTATTTTTGAAAAAGGTCTTCGGTAATGAACTGGAAATTAAATTTCGAACACCTGGATACCAAAGATGTTGGAATTGCTTTTGTTTTAAACTTTTTTAATTTTTTTCGGAAAAATCATGATGGTTGGTATGGATTTTGACAAAGCTTATGTTTTTGTGAAATTTCTCGGGCAATTTTAATTATTTTTAAAAAAGATCTTCGGAAATGAACTAGAAATTAAATTTCGAACACGTAGATACCAAATATGTGGGGATTTTGTTTTAAACTTTTTTAATTTTTTTCGGAAAAATTATGATGGTTGGTATGGATTTTGACAAAGCTTATGTTTTTGTGAAATTTCTCGGACAATTTTAATTATTTTGGAAAAAGGTCTTCGGTAATGAACTGGAAATTAAATTTCGAACACCTGGATACCAAATATGTGGGAATTGCTTTTGTTTTAAACTTTTTTAATTTTTTTCGGAAAAATCATGATGGTTGGTATGGATTTTGACAAAGCTTATGTTTTTGTGAAATTTCTCGGGCAATTTTAATTATTTTTGAAAAAGGTCTTCGGTAATGAACTGGAAATTAAATTTCGAACACGTAGATACCAAATATGTGGGGATTGCTTTTGTTTTAAACTTTTTTAATTTTTTTCGGAAAAATCATGATGGTTGGTATGGATTTTGACAAAGCTTATGTTTTTGTGAAATTTCTCGGGCAGTTTTAATTATTTTTGAAAAAGGTCTTCGGTAATGTACTGGAAATTAAATTTCGAACACGTAGATACCAAATATGTGGGGATTGCTTTTGTTTTAAACTTTTTTAATTTTTTTCGGAAAAATCATGATGGTTGGTATGGATTTTGACAAAGCTTATGTTTTTGTGAAATTTTTCGGGCAATTTTAATTATTTTTGAAAAAGGTCTTCGGTAGTGAACTGGAAATTAAATTTCGAACACCTAGATACCAAATATGTGGGTATTGCTTTTGTTTTAAACTTTTTTAATTTTTTTCGGAAAAATCATGATGGTTGGTATGGATTTTGACAAAGCTTATGTTTTTGTGAAATTTCTCGGGCAGTTTTAATTATTTTTGAAAAAGGTCTTCGGTAATGAACTGGAAATTAAATTCCGAACACGTAGATACCAAATATGTGGGGATTGCTTTTGTTTTAAACTTTTTAATTTTTTTTCGGAAAAATCATGATGGTTGGTATGGATTTTGACAAAGCTTATGTTTTTGTGAAATTTCTCGGGCAATTTTAATTATTTTTGAAAAAGGTCGACGGAAATGAACTAGAAATTAAATTTCGAACACGTAGATACCAAATATGTGGATATTGCTTTTGTTTTAAACTTTTTAAATTTATTTCGGAAAAATCATGATGGTTGGTATGGATTTTGACAAAGCTTATGTTTTTGTGAAATTTCTCGGGCAATTTTAATTATTTTTAAAAAAGGTCTTCGGAAATGAACTGGAAATTAAATTTCGAACACCTAGATACCAAATATGTGGGGATTGCTTTTGTTTTAAACTTTTTTAATTTTTTTCGGAAAAATCATGATGGTTGGTATGGATTTTGACAAAGCTTATGTTTTTGTGAAATTTCTCGGGCAGTTTTAATTATTTTTGAAAAAGGTCTTCGGTAATGAACTGGAAATTAAATTCCGAACACGTAGATACCAAATATGTAGGGATTGCTTTTGTTTTAAACTTTTTAAATTTTTTTCGGAAAAATCATGATGGTTGGTATGGATTTTGACAAAGCTTATGTTTTTGTGAAATTTCTCGGGCAATTTTAATTATTTTTAAAAAAGGTCTTCGGAAATGAACTAGAAATTAAATTTCGAACACGTAGATACCAAATATGTGGATATTGCTTTTGTTTTAAACTTTTTAAATTTATTTCGGAAAAATCATGATGGTTGGTATGGATTTTGACAAAGCTTATATTTTTGTGAAATTTCTCGGACAATTTTAATTATTTTTGAAAAAGGTCTTCGGTAATGAACTGGAAATTAAATTTCGAACACCTGGATACCAAATATGTGGGAATTGCTTTTGTTTTAAACTTTTTTAATTTTTTTCGGAAAAATCATGATGGTTGGTATGGATTTTGACAAAGCTTATGTTTTTGTGAAATTTCTCGGGCAATTTTAATTATTTTTGAAAAAGGTCTTCGGAAATGAACTAGAAATTAAATTTCGAACACGTAGATACCAAATATGTGGGGATTGCTTTTGTTTTAAACTTTTTAAATTTTTTTCGGAAAAATCATGATGGTTGGTATGGATTTTGACAAAGCTTATGTTTTTGTGAAATTTCTCGGACAATTTTAATTATTTTTGAAAAAGGTCTTCGGTAATGAACTGGAAATTAAATTTCGAACACCTGGATACCAAATATGTGGGAATTGCTTTTGTTTTAAACTTTTTTAATTTTTTTCGGAAAAATCATGATGGTTGGTATGGATTTTGACAAAGCTTATGTTTTTGTGAAATTTCTCGGGCAATTTTAATTATTTTTGAAAAAGGTCTTCGGAAATGAACTAGAAATTAAATTTCGAACACCTAGATACCAAATATGTGGGGATTGCTTTTGTTTTAAACTTTTTAAATTTTTTTCGGAAAAATCATGATGGTTGGTATGGATTTTGACAAAGCTCATGTTTTTGTGAAATTTCATGGGCAATTTTAATTATTTTTGAAAAAGGTCTTCGGAAATGAACTAGAAATTAAATTTCGAACACGTAGATACCAAATATGTGGGGATTGCTTTTGTTTGAAACTTTTTAAATTTTTTTCGGAAAAATCATGATGGTTGGTATGGATTTTGACAAAGCTTATGTTTTTGTGAAATTTCTCGGACAATTTTAATTATTTTTGAAAAAGGTCTTCGGTAATGAACTGGAAATTAAATTTCGAACACCTGGATACCAAATATGTGGGAATTGCTTTTGTTTTAAACTTTTTTAATTTTTTTCGGAAAAATCATGATGGTTGGTATGGATTTTGACAAAGCTTATGTTTTTGTGAAATTTCTCGGGCAATTTTAATTATTTTTGAAAAAGGTCTTCGGAAATGAACTAGAAATTAAATTTCGAACACGTAGATACCAAATATGTGGGGATTGCTTTTGTTTTAAACTTTTTAAATTTTTTTCGGAAAAATTATGATGGTTGGTATGGATTTTGACAAAGCTTATGTTTTTGTGAAATTTCTCGGACAATTTTAATTATTTTTGAAAAAGGTCTTCGGTAATGAACTGGAAATTAAATTTCGAACACCTGGATACCAAATATGTGGGAATTGCTTTTGTTTTAAACTTTTTTAATTTTTTTCGGAAAAATCATGATGGTTGGTATGGATTTTGACAAAGCTTATGTTTTTAAATTAAATTTCGAACACGTAGATACCAAATATTTCTCGGGCAATTTTAATTATTTTTAAAAAGGTCTTCGGAAATGAACTAAAAATTAAATTTCGAACACGTAGATACCAAATATGTGGGGATTGCTTTTGTTTTAAACTTTTTAAATTTTTTTCGGAAAAATCATAATGGTTGGTATGGATTTTGACAAAGCTTATGTTTTTGTGAAATTTCTCGGACAATTTTAATTATTTTTGAAAAAGGTCTTCGGTAATGAACTGGAAATTAAATTTCGAACACCTGGATACCAAATATGTGGGAATTGCTTTTGTTTTAAACTTTTTTAATTTTTTTCGGAAAAATCATGATGGTTGGTATGGATTTTGACAAAGCTTATGTTTTTGTGAAATTTCTCGGGCAATTTTAATTATTTTTGAAAAAGGTCTTCGGAAATGAACTAGAAATTAAATTTCGAACACGTAGATACCAAATATGTGGGGATTGCTTTTGTTTTAAACTTTTTAAATTTTTTTCGGAAAAATCATGATGGTTGGTATGGATTTTGACAAAGCTTATGTTTTTGTGAAATTTCTCGGGCAATTTTAATTATTTTTGAAAAAGGTCTTCGGAAATGAACTAGAAATTAAATTTCGAACACGTAGATACCAAATATGTGGGGATTGCTTTTGTTTTAAACTTTTTAAATTTTTTTCGGAAAAATCATGATGGTTGGTATGGATTTTGACAAAGCTTATGTTTTTGTGAAATTTCTCGGACAATTTTAATTATTTTTAAAAAAGGTCTTCGGTAATGAACTGGAAATTAAATTTCGAACACCTGGATACCAAATATGTGGGAATTGCTTTTGTTTTAAACTTTTTTAATTTTTTTCGGAAAAATCATGATGGTTGGTATGGATTTTGACAAAGCTTATGTTTTTGTGAAATTTCTCGGGCAATTTTAATTATTTTTGAAAAAGGTCTTCGGAAATGAACTAGAAATTAAATTTCGAACACGTAGATACCAAATATGTGGGGATTGCTTTTGTTTTAAACTTTTTAAATTTTTTTCGGAAAAATCATGATGGTTGGTATGGATTTTGACAAAGCTTATGTTTTTGTGAAATTTCTCGGGCAATTTTAATTATTTTTGAAAAAGGTCTTCGGAAATGAACTAGAAATTAAATTTCGAACACGTAGATACCAAATATGTGGGGATTGCTTTTGTTTTAAACTTTTTAAATTTTTTTCGGAAAAATCATGATGGTTGGTATGGATTTTGACAAAGCTTATGTTTTTGTGAAATTTCTCGGACAATTTTAATTATTTTTGAAAAAGGTCTTCGGTAATGAACTGGAAATTAAATTTCGAACACCTGGATACCAAATATGTGGGAATTGCTTTTGTTTTAAACTTTTTTAATTTTTTTCGGAAAAATCATGATGGTTGGTATGGATTTTGACAAAGCTTATGTTTTTGTGAAATTTCTCGGGCAATTTTAATTATTTTTGAAAAAGGTTTTCGGAAATAAACTAGAAATTAAATTTCGAACACGTAGATACCAAATATGTGGGGATTGCTTTTGTTTTAAACTTTTTAAATTTTTTTCGGAAAAATCATGATGGTTGGTATGGATTTTGACAAAGCTTATGTTTTTGTGAAATTTCTCGGACAATTTTAATTATTTTTGAAAAAGGTCTTCGGTAATGAACTGGAAATTAAATTTCGAACACCTGGATACCAAATATGTGGGAATTGCTTTTGTTTTAAACTTTTTTAATTTTTTTCGGAAAAATCATGATGGTTGGTATGGATTTTGACAAAGCTTATGTTTTTGTGAAATTTCTCGGGCAATTTTAATTATTTTTGAAAAAGGTCTTCAGAAATGAACTAGAAATTAAATTTCGAACACGTAGATACCAAATATGTGGGGATTGCTTTTGTTTTAAACTTATTTAATTTTTTTCGGAAAAATCATGATGGTTGGTATGGATTTTGACAAAGCTTATGTTTTTGTGAAATTTCTCGGACAATTTTAATTATTTTTGAAAAAGGTCTTCGGTAATGAACTGGAAATTAAATTTCGAACACCTGGATACCAAATATGTGGGAATTGCTTTTGTTTTAAACTTTTTTAATTTTTTTCGGAAAAATCATGATGGTTGGTATGGATTTTGACAAAGCTTATGTTTTTGTGAAATTTCTCGGGCAATTTTAATTATTTTTGAAAAAGGTCTTCGGTAATGAACTGGAAATTAAAGTTCGAACACGTAGATACCAAATATGTGGGGATTGCTTTTGTTTTAAACTTTTTTAATTTTTTTCGGAAAAATCATGATGGTTGGTATGGATTTTGACAAAGCTTATGTTTTTGTGAAATTTCTCGGGCAGTTTTAATTATTTTTGAAAAAGGTCTTCGGTAATGAACTGGAAATTAAATTTCGAACACGTAGATACCAATTATGTGGGGATTACTTTTGTTTTAAACTTTTTTAATTTTTTTCGGAAAAATCATGATGGTTGGTATGGATTTTGACAAAGCTTATGTTTTTGTGAAATTTCTCGGGCAATTTTAATTATTTTTGAAAAAGGTCTTCGGTAATGAACTGGAAATTAAATTTCGAACACGTCGATACCAAATATGTGGGGATTGCTTTTGTTTTAAACTTTTTTAATTTTTTTCGGAAAAATCATGATGGTTGGTATGGATTTTGACAAAGCTTATGTTTTTGTGAAATTTCTCGGGCAATTTTAATTATTTTTGAAAAAGGTCTTCGGAAATGAACTAGAAATTAAATTTCGAACACGTAGATACCAAATATGTGGGGATTGCTTTTGTTTTAAACTTTTTTAATTTTTTTCGGAAAAATCATGATGGTTGGTATGGATTTTGACAAAGCTTATGTTTTTGTGAAATTTCTCGGGCAATTTTAATTATTTTTGAAAAAGGTCTTCGGTAATGAACTGGAAATTAAATTTCGAACACGTAGATACCAAATATGTGGGGATTGCTTTTGTTTTAAACTTTTTTAATTTTTTTCGGAAAAATCATGATGGTTGGTATGGATTTTGACAAAGCTTATGTTTTTGTGAAATTTCTCGGGCAGTTTTAATTATTTTTGAAAAAGGTCTTCGGTAATGAACTGGAAATTAAATTTCGAACACGTAGATACCAAATATGTGGGTATTGCTTTTGTTTTAAACTTTTTTAATTTTTTTCGGAAAAATCATGATGGTTGGTATAGATTTTGACAAAGCTTATGTTTTTGTGAAATTTCTCGGACAATTTTAATTATTTTTAAAAAAGGTCTTCGGAAATGAACTGGAAATTAAATTACGAACACCTAGATACCAAATATGTGGGGATTGCTTTTGTTTTAAACTTTTTTAATTTTTTTCGGAAAAATCATGATGGTTGGTATGGATTTTGACAAAGCTTATGTTTTTGTGAAATTTCTCGGGCAATTTTAATTATTTTTAAAAAAGGTCTTCGATAATGAACTGGAAATTAAATTCCGAACACGTAGATACCAAATATGTGGGGATTGCTTTTGTTTTAAGCTTTTAAAATTTTTTTCGGAAAAATCATGATGGTTGGTATGGATTTTGACAAAGCTTATGTTTTTGTGAAATTTCTCGGGCAATTTTAATTATTTTTGAAAAAGGTCTTCGGTAATGAACTGGAAATTAAATTTCGAACACGTAGATACCAAATATGTGGGGATTGCTTTTGTTTTAAACTTTTTTAATTTTTTTCGGAAAAATCATGATGGTTGGTATGGATTTTGACAAAGCTTATGTTTTTGTGAAATTTCTCGGACAATTTTAATTATTTTTGAAAAAGGTCTTCGGTAATGAACTGGAAATTAAATTCCGAACACGTAGATGCCAAATATGTGGGGATTGCTTTTGTTTTAAACTTTTTTTAATTTTTTTCAGAAAAATCATGATGGTTGGTATGGATTTTGACAAAGCTTATGTTTTTGTGAAATTTCTCGGGCAATTTTAATTATTTTTGAAAAAGGTCTTCGGAAATGAACTAGAAATTAAATTTCGAACACGTAGATACCAAATATGTGGGGATTGCTTTTGTTTTAAACTTTTTAAATTTTTTTCGGAAAAATCATGATGGTTGGTATGGATTTTGACAAAGCTTATGTTTTTGTGAAATTTCTCGGGCAATTTTAATTATTTTTGAAAAAGGTCTTCGGTAATGAACTGGAAATTAAATTTCGAACACCTGGATACCAAATATGTGGGAATTGCTTTTGTTTTAAACTTTTTTAATTTTTTTCGGAAAAATCATGATGGTTGGTATGGATTTTGACAAAGCTTATGTTTTTGTGAAATTTCTCGGGCAGTTTTAATTATTTTTGAAAAAGGTCTTCGGAAATGAACTGGAAATTAAATTTCGAACACGTAGATACCAAATATGTGGGGATTGCTTTTGTTTTAAACATTTTTAATTTTTTTCGGAAAAATCATGATGGTTGGTATGGATTTTGACAAAGCTTATGTTTTTGTGAAATTTCTCGGGCAATTTTAATTATTTTTGAAAAAGGTCTTCGGAAATGAACTAGAAATTAAATTTCGAACACGTAGATACCAAATATGTGGGGATTGCTTTTGTTTTAAACTTTTTTAATTTTTTTCGGAAAAATCATGATGGTTGGTATGGATTTTGACAAAGCTTATGTTTTTGTGAAATTTCTCGGGCAATTTTAATTATTTTTGAAAAAGGTCTTCGGAAATGAACTATAAATTTTATTTCGAACACGTAGATACCAAATATGTGGGGATTGCTTTTGTTTTAAACTTTTTTAATTTTTTTCGGAAAAATCATGATGGTTGGTATGGATTTTGACAAAGCTTATGTTTTTGTGAAATTTCTCGGGCAATTTTAATTATTTTTGAAAAAGGTCTTCGGAAATGAACTAGAAATTAAATTTCGAACACGTAGATACCAAATATGTGGGGATTGCTTTTGTTTTAAACTTTTTTAAGTTTTTTCGGAAAAGCATGATGGTTGGTATGGATTTTGACAAAGCTTATGTTTTTGTCAAATTTCTCGGGCAATTTTAATTATTTTTGAAAAAGGTCTTCGGAAATGAACTAGAAATTAAATTTCGAACACGTAGATACCAAATATGTGGGTATTGCTTTTGTTTTAAACTTTTTTAATTTTTTTCGGAAAAATCATGATGGTTGGTATGGATTTTGACAAAGCTTATGTTTTTGTGAAATTTCTCGGGCAATTTTAATTATTTTTGAAAAAGGTCTTCGGAAATGAACTAGAAATTAAATTTCGAACACGTAGATACCAAATATGTGGGGATTGCTTTTGTTTTAAACTTTTTAAATTTTTTTCGGAAAAATCATGATGGTTGGTATGGATTTTGACAAAGCTTATGTTTTTGTGAAATTTCTCGGGCAATTTTAATTATTTTTGAAAAAGGTCTTCGGTAATGAACTGGAAATTAAATTTCGAACACCTGGATACCAAATATGTGGGAATTGCTTTTGTTTTAAACTTTTTTAATTTTTTTCGGAAAAATCATGATGGTTGGTATGGATTTTGACAAAGCTTATGTTTTTGTGAAATTTCTCGGGCAGTTTTAATTATTTTTGAAAAAGGTCTTCGGAAATGAACTGGAAATTAAATTTCGAACACGTAGATACCAAATATGTGGGGATTGCTTTTGTTTTAAACATTTTTAATTTTTTTCGGAAAAATCATGATGGTTGGTATGGATTTTGACAAAGCTTATGTTTTTGTGAAATTTCTCGGGCAATTTTAATTATTTTTGAAAAAGGTCTTCGGAAATGAACTAGAAATTAAATTTCGAACACGTAGATACCAAATATGTGGGGATTGCTTTTGTTTTAAACTTTTTTAATTTTTTTCGGAAAAATCATGATGGTTGGTATGGATTTTGACAAAGCTTATGTTTTTGTGAAATTTCTCGGGCAATTTTAATTATTTTTGAAAAAGGTCTTCGGAAATGAACTATAAATTTTATTTCGAACACGTAGATACCAAATATGTGGGGATTGCTTTTGTTTTAAACTTTTTTAATTTTTTTCGGAAAAATCATGATGGTTGGTATGGATTTTGACAAAGCTTATGTTTTTGTGAAATTTCTCGGGCAATTTTAATTATTTTTGAAAAAGGTCTTCGGAAATGAACTAGAAATTAAATTTCGAACACGTAGATACCAAATATGTGGGGATTGCTTTTGTTTTAAACTTTTTTAAGTTTTTTCGGAAAAGCATGATGGTTGGTATGGATTTTGACAAAGCTTATGTTTTTGTCAAATTTCTCGGGCAATTTTAATTATTTTTGAAAAAGGTCTTCGGAAATGAACTAGAAATTAAATTTCGAACACGTAGATACCAAATATGTGGGGATTGCTTTTGTTTTAAACTTTTTTAATTTTTTTTGGAAAAATCATGATGGTTGGTATGGATTTTGACAAAGCTTATGTTTTTGTGAAATTTCTCGGGCAATTTTAATTATTTTTGAAAAACGTCTTCGGAAATGAACTAGAAATTAAATTTCGAACACGTAGATACCAAATATGTGGGGATTGCTTTTGTTTTAAACTTTTTTAATTTTTTTCGGAAAAATCATGATGGTTGGTATGGATTTTGACAAAGCTTATGTTTTTGTGAAATTTCTCGGGCAGTTTTAATTATTTTTGAAAAAGGTCTTCGGAAATGAACTGGAAATTAAATTTCGAACACCTAGATACCAAATATGTGGGGATTGCTTTTGTTTTAAACTTTTTTAATTTTTTTCGGAAAAATCATGATGGTTGGTATGGATTTTGACAAAGCTTATGTTTTTGTGAAATTTCTCGGGCAATTTTAATTATTTTTGAAAAAGGTCTTCGGTAATGAACTGGAAATTAAATTCCGAACACGTAGATACCAAATATGTGGGGATTGCTTTTGTTTTAAACTTTTTTAATTTTTTTCGGAAAAATCATGATGGTTGGTATGGATTTTGACAAAGCTTATGTTTTTGTGAAATTTCTCGGGCAGTTTTAATTATTTTTGAAAAAGGTCTTCGGAAATGAACTGGACATTAAATTTCGAACACCTAGATACCAAATATGTGGGGATTGCTTTTGTTTTAAACTTTTTTAATTTTTTTCGGAAAAATCATGATGGTTGGTATGGATTTTGACAAAGCTTATGTTTTTGTGAAATTTCTCGGGCAATTTTAATTATTTTTGAAAAAGGTCTTCGGTAGTGAACTGGAAATTAAATTTCGAACACGTAGATACCAAATATGTGGGTATTGCTTTTGTTTTAAACTTTTTTAATTTTTTTCGGAAAAATCATGATGGTTGGTATGGATTTTGACAAAGCTTATGTTTTTGTGAAATTTCTCGGACAATTTTAATTATTTTTGAAATAGGTCTTCGGTAATGAACTGGAAATTTAATTTCGAACACGTAGATACCAAATATGTGGGGATTGCTTTTGTTTTAAACTTTTTAAATTTTTTTCGGAAAACTCATGATGGTTGGTATGGATTTTGACAAAGCTTATGTTTTTGTGAAATTTCTCGGACAATTTTAATTATTTTTGAAAAAGGTCTTCGGTAATGAACTGGAAATTAAATTTCGAACACCTGGATACCAAATATGTGGGAATTGCTTTTGTTTTAAACTTTTTTAATTTTTTTCGGAAAAATCATGATGGTTGCTATGGATTTTGACAAAGCTTATGTTTTTGTGAAATTTCTCGGGCAATTTTAATTATTTTTGAAAAAGGTCTTCGGAAATGAACTAGAAATTAAACTTCGAACACGTAGATACCAAATATGTGGGGATTGCTTTTGTTTTAAACTTTTTAAATTTTTTTCGGAAAAATCATGATGGTTGGTATGGATTTTGACAAAGCTTATGTTTTTGTGAAATTTCTCGGGCAATTTTAATTATTTTTGAAAAAGGTCTTCGGTAATGAACTGGAAATTAAATTCCGAACACGTAGATACCAAATATGTGGGGATTGCTTTTGTTTTAAACTTTTTTAATTTTTTTCGGAAAAATCATGATGGTTGGTATGGATTTTGAATAAGCTTATGTTTTTGTGAAATTTCTCGGGCAATTTTAATTATTTTTGAAAAAGGTCTTCGGAAATGAACTAGAAATTAAATTTCGAACACGTAGATACCAAATATGTGGGGATTGCTTTTGTTTTAAACTTTTTAAATTTTTTTCGGAAAAATCATGATGGTTGGTATGGATTTTGACAAAGCTTATGTTTTTGTGAAATTTCTCGGGCAATTTTAATTATTTTTGAAAAAGGTCTTCGGTAATGAACTGGAAATTAAATTTCGAACACCTGGATACCAAATATGTGGGAATTGCTTTTGTTTTAAACTTTTTTAATTTTTTTCGGAAAAATCATGATGGTTGGTATGGATTTTGACAAAGCTTATGTTTTTGTGAAATTTCTCGGGCAATTTTAATTATTTTTGAAAAAGGTCTTCGGTAATGAACTGGAAATTAAATTTCGAACACGTAGATACCAAATATGTGGGGATTGCTTTTGTTTTAAACTTTTTTAATTTTTTTCGGAAAAATCATGATGGTTGGTATGGATTTTGACAAAGCTTATGTTTTTGTGAAATTTCTCGGGCAGTTTTAATTATTTTTGAAAAAGGTCTTCGGTAATGAACTGGAAATTAAATTTCGAACACGTAGATACCAAATATGTGGGGATTGCTTTTGTTTTAAACTTTTTTAATTTTTTTCGGAAAAATCATGATGGTTGGTATGGATTTTGACAAAGCTTATGTTTTTGTGAAATTTCTCGGGCAGTTTTAATTATTTTTGAAAAAGGTCTTGGGCAATGAACTGGAAATTAAATTACGAACACCTAGATACCAAATATGTGGGGATTGCTTTTGTTTTAAACTTTTTTAATTTTTTTCGGAAAAATCATGATGGTTGGTATGGATTTTGACAAAGCTTATGTTTTTGTGAAATTTCTCGGGCAGTTTTAATTATTTTTGAAAAAGGTCTTCGGTAATGAACTGGAAATTAAATTCCGAACACGTAGATACCAAATACGTGGGGATTGCTTTTGTTTTAAACTTTTTAAATTTTTTTCGGAAAAATCATGATGGTTGGTATGGATTTTGACAAAGCTTATGTTTTTGTGAAATTTCTCGGGCAGTTTTAATTATTTTTGAAAAAGTTCTTCGGTAATGAACTGGAAATTAAATTTCGAACACGTAGATACCAAATATGTGGGGATTGCTTTTGTTTTAAACTTTTTTAATTTTTTTCGGAAAAATCATGATGGTTGGTATGGATTTTGACAAAGCTTATGTTTTTGTGAAATTTCTCGGGCAGTTTTAATTATTTTTGAAAAAGGTCTACGGTAATGAACTGGAAATTAAATTTCGAACACGTAGATACCAAATATGTGGGGATTGCTTTTGTTTTAAACTTTTTTAATTTTTTTCGGAAAAATCATGATGGTTGGTATGGATTTTGACAAAGCTTATGTTTTTGTGAAATTTCTCGGGCAGTTTTAATTATTTTTGAAAAAGGTCTTCGGTAATGAACTGGAAATTAAATTCCGAACACGTAGATACAAAATATGTGGGGATTGCTTTTGTTTTAAACTTTTTAAATTTTTTTCGGAAAAATCATGTTGGTTGGTATGGATTTTGACAAAGCTTATGTTTTTGTGAAATTTCTCGGGCAGTTTTAATTATTTTTGAAAAAGGTCTTCGGTAATGAACTGGAAATTAAATTTCGAACACCTAGATACCAAATATGTGGGGATTGCTTTTGTTTTAAACTTTTTTAATTTTTTTCGGAAAAATCATGATGGTTGTTATGGATTTTGACAAAGCTTATGTTTTTGTGAAATTTCTCGGGCAGTTTTAATTATTTTTGAAAAAGGTCTTCGGTAATGAACTGGAAATTAAATTCCGAACAAGTAGATACCAAATATGTGGGGATTGCTTTTGTTTTAAACTTTTTAAATTTTTTTCGGAAAAATCATGATGGTTGGTATGGATTTTGACAAAGCTTATGTTTTTGTGAAATTTCTCGGGCAATTTTAATTATTTTTAAAAAAGGTCTTCGGAAATGAACTGGAAATTAAATTTCGAACACGTAGATACCAAATATTTGGGGATTGCTTTTGTTTTAAACTTTTTTAATTTTTTTCGGAAAAATCATGATGGTTGGTATGGATTTTGACAAAGCTTATGTTTTTGTGAAATTTCTCGGGCAGTTTTAATTATTTTTGAAAAAGGTCTACGGTAATGAACTGGAAATTAAATTTCGAACACCTAGATACCAAATATGTGGGGATTGCTTTTGTTTTAAACTTTTTTAATTTTTTTCGGAAAAATCATGATGGTTGGTATGGATTTTGACAAAGCTTATGTTTTTGTGAAATTTCTCGGGCAGTTTTAATTATTTTTGAAAAAGGTCTTCGGTAATGAACTGGAAATTAAATTCCGAACACGTAGATACCAAATATGTGGGGATTGCTTTTGTTTTAAACTTTTTAAATTTTTTTCGGAAAAATCATGATGGTTGGTATGGATTTTGACAAAGCTTATGTTTTTGTGAAATTTCTCGGGCAATTTTAATTATTTTTAAAAAAGGTCTTCGGTAATGAACTGGAAATTAAATTTCGAACACGTAGATACCAAATATGTGGGGATTGCTTTTGTTTTAAACTTTTTAAATTTTTTTCGGAAAAATCATGATGGTTGGTATGGATTTTGACAAAGCTTATGTTTTTGTGAAATTTCTCGGGCAGTTTTAATTATTTTTGAAAAAGGTCTTCGGAAATGAACTAGAAATTAAATTTCGAACACGTAGATACCAAATATGTGGGGATTGCTTTTGTTTTAAACTTTTTAAATTTTTTTCGGAAAAATCATGATGGTTGGTATGGATTTTGACAAAGCTTATGTTTTTGTGAAATTTCTCGGGCAATTTTAATTATTTTTGAAAAAGGTCTTCGGTAATGAACTGGAAATTAAATTTCGAACACCTGGATACCAAATATGTGGGAATTGCTTTTGTTTTAAACTTTTTTAATTTTTTTCGGAAAAATCATGATGGTTGGTATGGATTTTGACAAAGCTTATGTTTTTGTGAAATTTCTCGGGCAATTTTAATTATTTTTGAAAAAGCTCTTCGGTAATGAACTGGAAATTAAATTTCGAACACGTAGATACCAAATATGTTGGGATTGCTTTTGTTTTAAACTTTTTTAATTTTTTTCGGAAAAATCATGATGGTTGGTATGGATTTTGACAAAGCTTATGTTTTTGTGAAATTTCTCGGGCAGTTTTAATTATTTTTGAAAAAGGTCTTCGGTAATGAACTGGAAATTAAATTCCGAACACGTAGATACCAAATATGTGGGGATTGCTTTTGTTTTAAACTTTTTAAATTTTTTTCGGTAAAAACATGATGGTTGGTACGGATTTTGACAAAGCTTATGTTTTTGTGAAATTTCTCGGGCAATTTTAATTATTTTTGAAAAAGGTCTTCGGAAATGAACTGGAAATTAAATTTCGAACACCTAGATACCAAATATGTGGGGATTGCTTTTGTTTTAAACTTTTTTAATTTTTTTCGGAAAAATCATGATGGTTGGTATGGATTTTGACAAAGCTTATGTTTTTGTGAAATTTCTCGGGCAATTTTAATTATTTTTGAAAAAGGTCTTCGGAAATGAACTGGAAATTAAATTTCGAACACCTAGATACCAAATATGTGGGGATTGCTTTTGTTTTAAACTTTTTTAATTTTTTTCGGAAAAATCATGATGGTTGGTATGGATTTTGACAAAGCTTATGTTTTTGTGAAATTTCTCGGGCAATTTTAATTATTTTTGAAAAAGGTCTTCGGTAATGAACTGGAAATTAAATTCCGAACACGTAGATACCAAATATGTGGGGATTGCTTTTGTTTTAAACTTTTTAAATTTTTTTCGGAAAAATCATGATGGTTGGTATGGATTTTGACAAAGCTTATGTTTTTGTGAAATTTCTCGGGCAGTTTTAATTATTTTTGAAAAAGGTCTTCGGTAATGAACTGAAAATTAAATTCCGAACACGTAGATACCAAATATGTGGGGATTGCTTTTGTTTTAAACTTTTTTAATTTTTTTCGGAAAAATCATGATGGTTGGTATGGATTTTGACAAAGCTTATGTTTTTGTGAAATTTCTCGGGCAATTTTAATTATTTTTGAAAAAGGTCTTCGGAAATGAACTAGAAATTAAATTTTGAACACGTAGATACCAAATATGTGGGGATTGCTTTTGTTTTAAACTTTTTAATTTTTTTTCGGAAAAATCATGATGGTTGGTATGGATTTTGACAAAGCTTATGTTTTTGTGAAATATTTTGGGCAATTTTAATTATTTTTGAAAAAGGTCTTCGGTAATGAACTGGAAATTAAATTTCGAACACCTGGATACCAAATATGTGGGAATTGCTTTTGTTTTAAACTTTTTTTATTTTTTTCGGAAAAATCATGGTGGTTGGTATGGATTTTGACAAAGCTTATGTTTTTGTGAAATTTCTCGGGCAATTTTAATTATTTTTGAAAAAGGTCTTCGGTAATGAACTGGAAATTAAATTTCGAACACGTAGATACCAAATATGTGGGGATTGCTTTTGTTTTAAACTTTTTTAATTTTTTTCGGAAAAATCATGATGGTTGGTATGGATTTTGACAAAGCTTATGTTTTTGTGAAATTTCTCGGGCAGTTTTAATTATTTTTGAAAAAGGTCTTCGGTAATGAACTGGAAATTAAATTCCGAACACGTAGATACCAAATATGTGGGGATTGCTTTTATTTTAAACTTTTTAAATTTTTTTCGGAAAAATCATGATGGTTGGTATGGATTTTGACAAAGCTTATGTGTTTGTGAAATTTCTCGGGCAGTTTTAATTATTTTTGAAAAAGGTCTGCGGTAATGAACTGGAAATTAAATTCCGAACACGTAGATACCAAATATGTGGGGATTGCTTTTGTTTTAAACTTTTTAAATTTTTTTCGGAAAAATCATGATGGTTGGTATGGATTTTAACAAAGCTTATGTTTTTGTGAAATTTCTCGGGCAATTTTAATTATTTTTGAAAAAGGTCTTCGGAAATGAACTGGAAATTAAATTTCGAACACCTAGATACCAAATATGTGGGGATTGCTTTTGTTTTAAACTTTTTTAATTTTTTTCGGAAAAATCATGATGGTTGGTATGGATTTTGACAAAGCTTATGTTTTTGTGAAATTTCTCGGGCAATTTTAATTATTTTTGAAAGAGGTCTTCGGAAATGAACTAGAAATTAAATTTCGAACACGTAGATACCAAATATGTGGGGATTGCTTTTGTTTTAAACTTTTTAAATTTTTTTCGGAAAAATCATGATGGTTGGTATGGATTTTGACAAAGCTTATGTTTTTGTGAAATTTCTCGGGCAATTTCAATTATTTTTGAAAAAGGTCTTCGGAAATGAACTGGAAATTAAATTTCGAACACCTAGATACCAAATATGTGGGGATTGCTTTTGTTTTAAACTTTTTTAATTTTTTTCGGAAAAATCATGATGGTTGGTATGGATTTTGACAAAGCTTATGTTTTTGTGAAATTTCTCGGGCAATTTTAATTATTTTTGAAAAAGGTCTTCGGAAATGAACTAGAAATTAAATTTCGAACACGTAGATACCAAATATGTGGGAATTGCTTTTGTTTTAAACTTTTTTAATTTTTTTCGGAAAAATCGTGATGGTTGGTATGGATTTTGACAAAGCTTATGTTTTTGTGAAATTTCTCGGGCAGTTTTAATTATTTTTGAAAAAGGTCTTCGGTAATGAACTGGAAATTAAATTCCGAACACGTAGATACCAAATATGTGGGGATTGCTTTTGTTTTAAACTTTTTAAATTTTTTTCGGAAAAATCATGATGGTTGGTATGGATTTTGACAAAGCTTATGTTTTTGTGAAATTTCTCGGGCAATTTTAATTATTTTTAAAAAAGGTCTTCGGTAATGAACTGGAAATTAAATTTCGAACACGTAGATACCAAATATGTGGGATTGCTTTTGTTTTAAACTTTTTAAATTTTTTTCGGAAAAATCATGATGGTTGGTATAGATTTTGACAAAGCTTATGTTTTTGTGAAATTTCTCGGGCAATTTTAATTATTTTTGAAAACGGTCTTCGGAAATGAACTAGAAATTTCGAACACGTAGATACCAAATATGTGGGGATTGCTTTTGTTTTAAACTTTTTAAATTTTTTTCGGAAAAATCATGATGGTTGGTATGGATTTTGACAAAGCTTATGTTTTTGTGAAATTTCTCGGGCAGTTTTAATTATTTTTGAAAAAGGTCTTCGGTAATGAACTGGAAATTAAATTCCGAACACGTAGATACCAAATATGTGGGGATTGCTTTTGTTTTAAACTTTTTAAATTTTTTTCGGAAAAATCATGATGGTTGGTATGGATTTTGACAAAGCTTATGTTTTTGTGAAATTTCTCGGGCAGTTTTAATTATTTTTGAAAAAGGTCTTCGGTAATGAACTGGAAATTAAATTCCGAACACGTAGATACCAAATATGTGGGGATTGCTTTTGTTTTAAACTTTTTAAATTTTTTTCGGAAAAATCATGATGGTTGGTATAGATTTTGACAAAGCTTATGTTTTTGTGAAATTTCTCGGGCAATTTTAATTATTTTTGAAAACGGTCTTCGGAAATGAACTAGAAATTAAATTTCGAACACGTAGATACCAAATATGTGGGGATTGCTTTTGTTTTAAACTTTTTAAATTTTTTTCGGAAAAATCATGATGGTTGGTATGGATTTTGACAAAGCTTATGTTTTTGTGAAATTTCTCGGGCAGTTTTAATTATTTTTGAAAAAGGTCTTCGGTAATGAACTGGAAATTAAATTCCGAACACGTAGATACCAAATATGTGGGGATTGCTTTTGTTTTAAACTTTTTAAATTTTTTTCGGAAAAATCATGATGGTTGGTATGGATTTTGACAAAGCTTATGTTTTTGTGAAATTTCTCGGGCAATTTTAATTATTTTTAAAAAAGGTCTTCGGTAATGAACTGGAAATTAAATTTCGAACACGTAGATACCAAATATGTGGGGATTGCTTTTGTTTTAAACTTTTTAAATTTTTTTCGGAAAAATCATGATGGTTGGTATAGATTTTGACAAAGCTTATGTTTTTGTGAAATTTCTCGGGCAATTTTAATTATTTTTGAAAAAGGTCTTCGGAAATGAACTAGAAATTAAATTTCGAACACGTAGATACCAAATATGTGGGGATTGCTTTTGTTTTAAACTTTTTAATTTTTTTTCGGAAAAATCATGATGGTTGGTATGGATTTTGACAAAGCTTATGTTTTTGTGAAATATTTTGGGCAATTTTAATTATTTTTGAAAAAGGTCTTCGGTAATGAACTGGAAATTAAATTTCGAACACCTGGATACCAAATATGTGGGAATTGCTTTTGTTTTAAACTTTTTTTATTTTTTTCGGAAAAATCATGGTGGTTGGTATGGATTTTGACAAAGCTTATGTTTTTGTGAAATTTCTCGGGCAATTTTAATTATTTTTGAAAAAGGTCTTCGGTAATGAACTGGAAATTAAATTTCGAACACGTAGATACCAAATATGTGGGGATTGCTTTTGTTTTAAACTTTTTTAATTTTTTTCGGAAAAATCATGATGGTTGGTATGGATTTTGACAAAGCTTATGTTTTTGTGAAATTTCTCGGGCAGTTTTAATTATTTTTGAAAAAGGTCTTCGGTAATGAACTGGAAATTAAATTCCGAACACGTAGATACCAAATATGTGGGGATTGCTTTTATTTTAAACTTTTTAAATTTTTTTCGGAAAAATCATGATGGTTGGTATGGATTTTGACAAAGCTTATGTGTTTGTGAAATTTCTCGGGCAGTTTTAATTATTTTTGAAAAAGGTCTGCGGTAATGAACTGGAAATTAAATTCCGAACACGTAGATACCAAATATGTGGGGATTGCTTTTGTTTTAAACTTTTTAAATTTTTTTCGGAAAAATCATGATGGTTGGTATGGATTTTAACAAAGCTTATGTTTTTGTGAAATTTCTCGGGCAATTTTAATTATTTTTGAAAAAGGTCTTCGGAAATGAACTGGAAATTAAATTTCGAACACCTAGATACCAAATATGTGGGGATTGCTTTTGTTTTAAACTTTTTTAATTTTTTTCGGAAAAATCATGATGGTTGGTATGGATTTTGACAAAGCTTATGTTTTTGTGAAATTTCTCGGGCAATTATTTAATTATTTTTGAAAAAGGTCTTCGGAAATGAACTAGAAATTAAATTTCGAACACGTAGATACCAAATATGTGGGGATTGCTTTTGTTTTAAACTTTTTAAATTTTTTTCGGAAAAATCATGATGGTTGGTATGGATTTTGACAAAGCTTATGTTTTTGTGAAATTTCTCGGGCAATTTTAATTATTTTTGAAAAAGGTCTTCGGAAATGAACTGGAAATTAAATTTCGAACACCTGGATACCAAATATGTGGGGATTGCTTTTGTTTTAAACTTTTTTAATTTTTTTCGGAAAAATCATGATGGTTGGTATGGATTTTGACAAAGCTTATGTTTTTGTGAAATTTCTCGGGCAATTTTAATTATTTTTGAAAAAGGTCTTCGGAAATGAACTAGAAATTAAATTTCGAACACGTAGATACCAAATATGTGGGAATTGCTTTTGTTTTAAACTTTTTTAATTTTTTTCGGAAAAATCGTGATGGTTGGTATGGATTTTGACAAAGCTTATGTTTTTGTGAAATTTCTCGGGCAGTTTTAATTATTTTTGAAAAAGGTCTTCGGTAATGAACTGGAAATTAAATTCCGAACACGTAGATACCAAATATGTGGGGATTGCTTTTGTTTTAAACTTTTTAAATTTTTTTCGGAAAAATCATGATGGTTGGTATGGATTTTGACAAAGCTTATGTTTTTGTGAAATTTCTCGGGCAATTTTAATTATTTTTAAAAAAGGTCTTCGGTAATGAACTGGAAATTAAATTTCGAACACGTAGATACCAAATATGTGGGGATTGCTTTTGTTTTAAACTTTTTAAATTTTTTTCGGAAAAATCATGATGGTTGGTATAGATTTTGACAAAGCTTATGTTTTTGTGAAATTTCTCGGGCAATTTTAATTATTTTTGAAAACGGTCTTCGGAAATGAACTAGAAATTAAATTTCGAACACGTAGATACCAAATATGTGGGGATTGCTTTTGTTTTAAACTTTTTAAATTTTTTTCGGAAAAATCATGATGGTTGGTATGGATTTTGACAAAGCTTATGTTTTTGTGAAATTTCTCGGGCAGTTTTAATTATTTTTGAAAAAGGTCTTCGGTAATGAACTGGAAATTAAATTCCGAACACGTAGATACCAAATATGTGGGGATTGCTTTTGTTTTAAACTTTTTAAATTTTTTTCGGAAAAATCATGATGGTTGGTATGGATTTTGACAAAGCTTATGTTTTTGTGAAATTTCTCGGGCAATTTTAATTATTTTTGAAAAAGGTCTTCGAAAATGCACTGGAAATTAAATTTCGAACACCTAGATACCAAATATGTGGGGATTGCTTTTGTTTTAAACTTTTTTAATTTTTTTCGGAAAAATCATGATGGTTGGTATGGATTTTGACAAAGCTTATGTTTTTGTGAAATTTCTCGGGCAGTTTTAATTATTTTTGAAAAAGGTCTTCGGTAATGAACTGGAAATTAAATTCCGAACACGTAGATACCAAATATGTGGGGATTGCTTTTGTTTTAAACTTTTTAAATTTTTTTCGGAAAAATCATGATGGTTGGTATGGATTTTGACAAAGCTTATGTTTTTGTGAAATTTCTCGGGCAATTTTAATTATTTTTAAAAAAGGTCTTCGGTAATGAACTGGAAATTAAATTTCGAAAACGTAGATACCAAATATGTGGGGATTGCTTTTGTTTTAAACTTTTTTAATTTTTTTCGGAAAAATCATGATGGTTGGTATGGATTTTGACAAAGCTTATGTTTTTGTGAAATTTCTGGGGCTGTTTTAATTATTTTTGATTGCTTTTGTTTTAAACTTTTTTAATTTTTTTCGGAAAAATCATGATGGTTGGTATAGATTTTGACAAAGCTTATGTTTTTGTGAAATTTCTCGGGCAATTTTAATTATTTTTGAAAAAGGTCTTCGGAAATGAACTAGAAATTAAATTTCGAACACGTAGATACCAAATATGTGGGAATTGCTTTTGTTTTAAACTTTTTTAATTTTTTTCGGAAAAATCGTGATGGTTGGTATGGATTTTGACAAAGCTTATGTTTTTGTGAAATTTCTCGGGCAGTTTTAATTATTTTTGAAAAAGGTCTTCGGTAATGAACTGGAAATTAAATTCCGAACACGTAGATACCAAATATGTGGGGATTGCTTTTGTTTTAAACTTTTTAAATTTTTTTCGGAAAAATCATGATGGTTGGTATGGATTTTGACAAAGCTTATGTTTTTGTGAAATTTCTCGGGCAATTTTAATTATTTTTAAAAAAGGTCTTCGGTAATGAACTGGAAATTAAATTTCGAACACGTAGATACCAAATATGTGGGGATTGCTTTTGTTTTAAACTTTTTAAATTTTTTTCGGAAAAATCATGATGGTTGGTATGGATTTTGACAAAGCTTATGTTTTTGTGAAATTTCTCGGGCAATTTTAATTATTTTTGAAAACGGTCTTCGGAAATGAACTAGAAATTAAATTTCGAACACGTAGATACCAAATATGTGGGGATTGCTTTTGTTTTAAACTTTTTAAATTTTTTTCGGAAAAATCATGATGGTTGGTATGGATTTTGACAAAGCTTATGTTTTTGTGAAATTTCTCGGGCAGTTTTAATTATTTTTGAAAAAGGTCTTCGGTAATGAACTGGAAATTAAATTCCGAACACGTAGATACCAAATATGTGGGGATTGCTTTTGTTTTAAACTTTTTAAATTTTTTTCGGAAAAATCATGATGGTTGGTATGGATTTTGACAAAGCTTATGTTTTTGTGAAATTTCTCGGGCAATTTTAATTATTTTTGAAAAAGGTCTTCGGAAATGAACTGGAAATTAAATTTCGAACACCTAGATACCAAATATGTGGGGATTGCTTTTGTTTTAAACTTTTTTAATTTTTTTCGGAAAAATCATGATGGTTGGTATGGATTTTGACAAAGCTTATGTTTTTGTGAAATTTCTCGGGCAGTTTTAATTATTTTTGAAAAAGGTCTTCGGTAATGAACTGGAAATTAAATTCCGAACACGTAGATACCAAATATGTGGGGATTGCTTTTGTTTTAAACTTTTTAAATTTTTTTCGGAAAAATCATGATGGTTGGTATGGATTTTGACAAAGCTTATGTTTTTGTGAAATTTCTCGGGCAATTTTAATTATTTTTAAAAAAGGTCTTCGGTAATGAACTGGAAATTAAATTTCGAACACGTAGATACCAAATTTGTGGGGATTGCTTTTGTTTTAAACTTTTTAAATTTTTTTCGGAAAAATCATGATGGTTGGTATGGATTTTGACAAAGCTTATGTTTTTGTGAAATTTCTGGGGCAGTTTTAATTATTTTTGAAAAAGGTCTTCGGTAATGAACTGGAAATTAAATTTCGAACACCTAGATACCAAATATGTGGGGATTGCTTTTGTTTTAAACTTTTTTAATTTTTTTCGGAAAAATCATGATGGTTGGTATGGATTTTGACAAAGCTTAAGTTTTTGTGAAATTTCTCGGGCAGTTTTAATTATTTTTGAAAAAGGTCTTCGGTAATGAATTGGAAATTAAATTCCGAACACGTAGATACCAAATATGTGGGGATTGCTTTTGTTTTAAACTTTTTAAATTTTTTTCGGAAAAATCATGATGGTTGGTATGGATTTTGACAAAGCTTATGTTTTTGTGAAATTTCTCGGGCAATTTTAATTATTTTTGAAAAAGGTCTTCGGAAATGAACTGGAAATTAAACTTCGCACACGTAGATACCAAATATGTGAAATTTCTCGGGCAATTTTAATTATTTTTGGAAAAGGTCTTCGGTAATGAACTGGAAATTAAATTCCAAACACGTAGATACCAAATATGTGGGGATTGCTTTTGTTTTAAACTTTTTAAATTTTTTTCGGAAAAATCATGATGGTTGGTATGGATTTTGACAAAGCTTATGTTTTTGTGAAATTTCTCGGGCAATTTTAATTATTTTTGAAAAAGGTCTTCGGAAATGAACTGGAAATTAAATTTCGAACACCTAGATACCAAATATGTGGGGATTGCTTTTGTTTTAAACTTTTTTAATTTTTTTCGGAAAAATCATGATGGTTGGTATGGATTTTGACAAAGCTTATGTTTTTGTGAAATTTCTCGGGCAGTTTTAATTATTTTTGAAAAAGGTCTTCGGTAATGAACTGGAAATTAAATTCCGAACACGTAGATACCAAATATGTGGGGATTGCTTTTGTTTTAAACTTTTAAAATTTTTTTCGGAAAAATCATGATGGTTGGTATGGATTTTGACAAAGCTTATGTATTTGTGAAATTTCTCGGGCAATTTTAATTATTTTTAAAAAAGGTCTTCGGTAATGAACTGGAAATTAAATTTCGAACACGTAGATACCAAATATGTGGGGATTGCTTTTGTTTTAAACTTTTTAAATTTTTTTCGGAAAAATCATGATGGTTGGTATGGATTTTGACAAAGCTTATGTTTTTGTGAAATTTCTCGGGCAATTTTAATTATTTTTGAAAACGGTCTTCGGAAATGAACTAGAAATTAAATTTCGAACACGTAGATACCAAATATGTGGGGATTGCTTTTGTTTTAAACTTTTTAAATTTTTTTCGGAAAAATCATGATGGTTGGTATGGATTTTGACAAAGCTTATGTTTTTGTGAAATTTCTCGGGCAGTTTTAATTATTTTTGAAAAAGGTCTTCGGTAATGAACTGGAAATTAAATTCCGAACACGTAGATACCAAATATGTGGGGATTGCTTTTGTTTTAAACTTTTTAAATTTTTTTCGGAAAAATCATGATGGTTGGTATGGATTTTGACAAAGCTTATGTTTTTGTGAAATTTCTCGGGCAATTTTAATTATTTTTGAAAAAGGTCTTCGGAAATGAACTGGAAATTAAATTTCGAACACCTAGATACCAAATATGTGGGGATTGCTTTTGTTTTAAACTTTTTTAATTTTTTTCGGAAAAATCATGATGGTTGGTATGGATTTTGACAAAGCTTATGTTTTTGTGAAATTTCTCGGGCAGTTTTAATTATTTTTGAAAAAGGTCTTCGGTAATGAACTGGAAATTAAATTCCGAACACGTAGATACCAAATATGTGGGGATTGCTTTTGTTTTAAACTTTTTAAATTTTTTTCGGAAAAATCATGATGGTTGGTATGGATTTTGACAAAGCTTATGTTTTTGTGAAATTTCTCGGGCAATTTTAATTATTTTTAAAAAAGGTCTTCGGTAATGAACTGGAAATTAAATTTCGAACACGTAGATACCAAATTTGTGGGGATTGCTTTTGTTTTAAACTTTTTAAATTTTTTTCGGAAAAATCATGATGGTTGGTATGGATTTTGACAAAGCTTATGTTTTTGTGAAATTTCTGGGGCAGTTTTAATTATTTTTGAAAAAGGTCTTCGGTAATGAACTGGAAATTAAATTTCGAACACCTAGATACCAAATATGTGGGGATTGCTTTTGTTTTAAACTTTTTTAATTTTTTTCGGAAAAATCATGATGGTTGGTATGGATTTTGACAAAGCTTAAGTTTTTGTGAAATTTCTCGGGCAGTTTTAATTATTTTTGAAAAAGGTCTTCGGTAATGAATTGGAAATTAAATTCCGAACACGTAGATACCAAATATGTGGGGATTGCTTTTGTTTTAAACTTTTTAAATTTTTTTCGGAAAAATCATGATGGTTGGTATGGATTTTGACAAAGCTTATGTTTTTGTGAAATTTCTCGGGCAATTTTAATTATTTTTGAAAAAGGTCTTCGGAAATGAACTGGAAATTAAATTTCGAACACCTAGATACCAAATATGTGAAATTTCTCGGGCAATTTTAATTATTTTTGAAAAAGGTCTTCGGTAATGAACTGGAAATTAAATTCCAAACACGTAGATACCAAATATGTGGGGATTGCTTTTGTTTTAAACTTTTTAAATTTTTTTCGGAAAAATCATGATGGTTGGTATGGATTTTGACAAAGCTTATGTTTTTGTGAAATTTCTCGGGCAATTTTAATTATTTTTGAAAAAGGTCTTCGGAAATGAACTGGAAATTAAATTTCGAACACCTAGATACCAAATATGTGGGGATTGCTTTTGTTTTAAACTTTTTTAATTTTTTTCGGAAAAATCATGATGGTTGGTATGGATTTTGACAAAGCTTATGTTTTTGTGAAATTTTTTGGACAATTTTAATTATTTTTGAAAAAGGTCTTCGGTAATGAACTGGAAACTAAATTTCGAACACGTAGATACTAGATACCAAATATGTGGGGATTGCTTTTGTTTTAAACTTTTTTAATTTTTTTCGGAAAAATCATGATGGTTGGTATGGATTTTGACAAAGCTTATGTTTTTGTGAAATTTCTCGGGCAGTTTTTATTATTTTTGAAAAAGGTCTTCGGTAATGAACTGGAAATTAAATTCCAAACACCTAGATACCAAATATGTGGGGATTGCTTTTGTTTTAAACTTTTTAAATTTTTTTCGGAAAAATCATGATGGTTGGTATGGATTTTGACAAAGCTTATGTTTTTGTGAAATTTCTCGGGCAATTTTAATTATTTTTGAAAAAGGTCTTCGGAAATGAACTGGAAATTAAATTTCGAACACCTAGATACCAAATATGTGGGGATTGCTTTTGTTTTAAACTTTTTTAATTTTTTTCGGAAAAATCATGATGGTTGGTATGGATTTTGACAAAGCTTATGTTTTTGTGAAATTTTTTGGACAATTTTAATTATTTTTGAAAAAGGTCTTCGGTAATGAACTGGAAACTAAATTTCGAACACGTAGATACTAGATACCAAATATGTGGGGATTGCTTTTGTTTTAAACTTTTTTAAATTTTTTCGGAAAAATCATGATGGTTGGTATGGATTTTGACAAAGCTTATGTTTTTGTGAAATTTCTCGGGCAGTTTTTATTATTTTTGAAAAAGGTCTTCGGTAATGAACTGGAAATTAAATTCCAAACACGTAGATACCAAATATGTGGGGATTGCTTTTGTTTTAAACTTTTTAAATTTTTTTCGGAAAAATCATGATGGTTGGTATGGATTTTGACAAAGCTTATGTTTTTGTGAAATTTCTCGGGCAGTTTTAATTATTTTTGAAAAAGGTCTTCGGTAATGAACTGGAAATTAAATTCCGAACACATAGATAGCAAATATGTGGGGATTGCTTTTGTTTTAAACTTTTTAAATTTTTTTCGGAAAAATCATGATGGTTGGTATGGATTTTGACAAAGCTTATGTTTTTGTGAAATTTCTCGGGCAATTTTAATTATTTTTAAAAAAGGTCTTCGGTAATGAACTGGAAATTAAATTTCGAACACGTAGATACCAAATATGTGGGGATTGCTTTTGTTTTAAACTTTTTTAATTTTTTTCGGAAAAATCATGATGGTTGGTATGGATTTTGACAAAGCTTATGTTTTTGTGAAATTTCTCGGGCAGTTTTAATTATTTTTGAAAAAGGTCTTCGGTAATGAACTGGAAATTAAATTTCGAACACCTAGATACCAAATATGTGGGGATTGCTTTTGTTTTAAACTTTTTTAAATTTTTTCGGAAAAATCATGATGGTTGGTATGGATTTTGACAAAGCTTATGTTTTTGTGAAATTTCTCGGGCAGTTTTAATTATTTTTGAAAAAGGTCTTCGGTAATGAACTGGAAATTAAATTCCGAACACGTAGATACCAAATATGTGGGGAATGCTTTTGTTTTAAACTTTTTAAATTTTTTTCGGAAAAATCATGATGGTTGGTATGGATTTTGACAAAGCTTATGTTTTTGTGAAATTTCTCGGGCAATTTTAATTATTTTTAAAAAAGGTCTTCGGTAATGAACTGGAAATTAAATTTCGAACACGTAGATACCAAATATGTGGGGATTGCTTTTGTTTTAAACTTTTTTAATTTTTTTCGGAAAAATCATGATGGTTGGTATGGATTTTGACAAAGCTTATGTTTTTGTGAAATTTCTCGGGCAGTTTTAATTATTTTTGAAAAAGGTCTTCGGTAATGAACTGGAAATTAAATTTCGAACACCTAGATACCAAATATGTGGGGATTGCTTTTGTTTTAAACTTTTTTAATTTTTTTCGGAAAAATCATGATGGTTGGTATGGATTTTGACAAAGCTTATGTTTTTGTGAAATTTCTCGGGCAATTTTAATTATTTTTGAAAAAGGTCTTCGGAAATGAACTGGAAATTAAATTTCGAACACGTAGATACCAAATATGTGGGGATTGCTTTTGTTTTAAACTTTTTTAATTTTTTTCGGAAAAATCATGATGGTTGGTATGGATTTTGACAAAGCTTATGTTTTTGTGAAATTTCTCGGGCAATTTTAATTATTTTTGAAAAAGGTCTTCGGAAATGAACTGGAAATTAAATTTCGAACACCTAGATACCAAATATGTGGGGATTGCTTTTGTTTTAAACTTTTTTATTTTTTTTCGGAAAAATCATGATGGTTGGTATGGATTTTGACAAAGCTTATGTTTTTGTGAAGTTTCTCGGGCAATTTTAATTATTTTTGAAAAAGGTCTTCGGAAATGAACTGGAAATTAAATTTCGAACACCTAGATACCAAATATGTGGGGATTGCTTTTGTTTTAAACTTTTTAAATTTTTTTCGGAAAAATGATGATGGTTGGTATGGATTTTGACAAAGCTTATGTTTATGTGAAATTTCTCGGGAAATTTTAATTATTTTTGAAAAAGGTCTTCGGAAATGAACTATAATTAACGTTCGAACACCTAGAAACCAAATATGTGGGGATTGCTTTTGTTTTAAACTTTTTTAATTTTTTTCGGAAAAATCATGATGGTTGGTATGGATTTTGACAAAGCTTCTGTTTTTGTGAAATTTCTCGGGCAGTTTTAATTATTTTTGAAAAAGGTCTTCGGTAATGAACTGGAAATTAAATTCCGAACACGTAGATACCAAATATGTGGGGATTGCTTTTGTTTTAAACTTTTTAAATTTTTTTCGGAAAAATCATGATGGTTGGTATGGATTTTGACAAAGCTTATGTTTTTGTGAAATTTCTCGGGCAATTTTAATTATTTTTAAAAAAGGTCTTCGGTAATGAACTGGAAATTAAATTTCGAACACGTAGATACCAAATATGTGGGGATTGCTTTTGTTTTAAACTTTTTTAATTTTTTTCGGAAAAATCATGATGGTTGGTATAGATTTTGACAAAGCTTATGTTTTTGTGAAATTTCTCGGGCAGTTTTAATTATTTTTGAAAAAGCTCTTCGGTAATGAACTGGAAATTAAATTTCGAACACCTAGATACCAAATATGTGGGGATTGCTTTTGTTTTAAACTTTTTTAATTTTTTTCGGAAAAATCATGATGGTTGGTATGGATTTTGACAAAGCTTATGTTTTTATGAAATTTCTCGGGCAATTTTAATTATTTTTGAAAAAGGTCTTCTGAAATGAACTAGAAATTAAATTTCGAACACGTAGATACCAAATATGTGGGGATTGCTTTTGTTTTAAACTTTTTAAATTTTTTTCGGAAAAATCATGATGGTTGGTATGGATTTTGACAAAGCTTATGTTTTTGTGAAATTTCTCGGGCAATTTTAATTATTTTTGAAAAAGGTCTTCGGAAATGAACTGGAAATTAAATTTCGAACACCTAGATACCAAATATGTGGGGATTGCTTTTGTTTTAAACTTTTTTAATTTTTTTCGGAAAAATCATGATGGTTGGTATGGATTTTGACAAAGCTTATGTTTTTGTGAAATTTCTCGGGCAATTTTAATTATTTTTGAAAAAGGTCTTCGGAAATGAACTAGAAATTAAATTTCGAACACGTAGATACCAATTATGTGGGGATTGCTTTTGTTTTAAACTTTTTAAATTTTTTTCGGAAAAATCATGATGGTTGGAATGGATTTTGACAAAGCTTATGTTTTTGTGAAATTTCTCGGGAAATTTTAATTATTTTTGAAAAAGGTCTTCGGAAATGAACTGGAAATTAAATTTCGAACACCTAGATACCAAATATGTGGGGATTGCTTTTGTTTTAAACTTTTTTAATTTTTTTCGGAAAAATCATGATGGTTGGTATGGATTTTGACAAAGCTTATGTTTTTGTGAAATTTCTCGGACAATTTTAATTATTTTTAAAAAAGGTCTTCGGTAATGAACTGAACTGGAAATTAAATTCCGAACACGTAGATACCAAATATGTGGGGATTGCTTTTGTTTTAAACTTTTTAAATTTTTTTCGGAAAAATCATGATGGTTGATATGGATTTTGACAAAGCTTATGTTTTTGTGAAATTTCTCGGGCAATTTTAATTATTTTTGAAAAAGGTCTTCGGTAATGAACTGGAAATTAAATTTCGAACACCTGGATACCAAATATGTGGGAATTGCTTTTGTTTTAAACTTTTTTAATTTTTTTCGGAAAAATCATGATGGTTGGTATGGATTTTGACAAAGCTTATGTTTTTGTGAAATTTCTCGGGCAATTTTAATTATTTTTGAAAAAGGTCTTCGGAAATGAACTGGAAATTAAATTTCGAACACCTAGATACCAAATATGTGGGGATTGCTTTTGTTTTAAACTTTTTTAATTTTTTTCGGAAAAATCATGATGGTTGGTATGGATTTTGACAAAGCTTATGTTTTTGTGAAATTTCTCGGGCAATTTTAATTATTTTTGAAAAAGGTCTTCGGTAATGAACTGGAAATTAAATTTCGAACACGTAGACCCCATTTATGTGGGGATTGCTTTTGTTTTAAACTTTTTTAATTTTTTTCAGAAAAATCATGATGGTTGGTATGGATTTTGACAAAGCTTATGTTTTTGTGAAATTTCTCGGGCAGTTTTAATTATTTTTGAAAAAGGTCTTCGGTAATGAACTGGAAATTAAATTTCGAACACGTAGATACCAAATATGTGGGGATTGCTTTTGTTTTAAACTTTTTTAATTTTTTTCGGAAAAATCATGATGGTTGGTATAGATTTTGACAAAGCTTATGTTTTTGTGAAATTTCTCGGGCAGTTTTAATTATTTTTGAAAAAGGTCTTCGGTAATGAACTGGAAATTAAATTTCGAACACCTAGATACCAAATATGTGGGAATTGCTTTTGTTTTAAACTTTTTTAATTTTTTTCGGAAAAATCATGATGGTTGGTATGGATTTTGACAAAGCTTATGTTTTTGTGAAATTTCGCGGGCAATTTTAATTATTTTTGAAAAAGGTCTTCGGAAATGAACTGGAAATTAAATTTCGAACACCTAGATACCAAATATGTGGGGATTGCTTTTGTTTTAAACTTTTTTAATTTTTTTCGGAAAAATCATTATGGTTGGTATGGATTTTGACAAAGCTTATGTTTTTGTGAAATTTCTCGGGCAATTTTAATTATTTTTGAAAAAGGTCTTCGGTAATGAACTGGAAATTAAATTTCGAACACCTAGATACCAAATATGTGGGGATTGCTTTTGTTTTAAACTTTTTTAATTTTTTTCGGAAAAATCATGATGGTTGGTATGGATTTTGACAAAGCTTATGTTTTTGTGAAATTTCTCGGGCAGTTTTAATTATTTTTGAAAAAGGTCTTCGGTAATGAACTGGAAATTAAATTCCGAACACGTAGATACCAAATATGTGGGGATTGCTTTTGTTTTAAACTTTTTTATTTTTTTTCGGAAAAATCATGATGGTTGGTATGGATTTTGACAAAGCTTATGTTTTTGTGAAGTTTCTCGGGCAATTTTAATTATTTTTGAAAAAGGTCTTCGGAAATGAACTGGAAATTAAATTTCGAACACCTAGATACCAAATATGTGGGGATTGCTTTTGTTTTAAACTTTTTAAATTTTTTTCGGAAAAATGATGATGGTTGGTATGGATTTTGACAAAGCTTATGTTTATGTGAAATTTCTCGGGAAATTTTAATTATTTTTGAAAAAGGTCTTCGGAAATGAACTATAATTAACGTTCGAACACCTAGAAACCAAATATGTGGGGATTGCTTTTGTTTTAAACTTTTTTAATTTTTTTCGGAAAAATCATGATGGTTGGTATGGATTTTGACAAAGCTTCTGTTTTTGTGAAATTTCTCGGGCAGTTTTAATTATTTTTGAAAAAGGTCTTCGGTAATGAACTGGAAATTAAATTCCGAACACGTAGATACCAAATATGTGGGGATTGCTTTTGTTTTAAACTTTTTTAATTTTTTTCGGAAAAATCATGATGGTTGGTATGGATTTTGACAAAGCTTATGTTTTTGTGAAATTTCTCGGGCAATTTTAATTATTTTTAAAAAAGGTCTTCGGAAATGAACTGGAAATTAAATTTCGAACACCTAGATACCAAATATGTGGGGATTGCTTTTGTTTTAAACTTTTTTAATTTTTTTCGGAAAAATCATTATGGTTGGTATGGATTTTGACAAAGCTTATGTTTTTGTGAAATTTCTCGGGCAATTTTAATTATTTTTGAAAAAGGTCTTCGGTAATGAACTGGAAATTAAATTTCGAACACCTAGATACCAAATATGTGGGGATTGCTTTTGTTTTAAACTTTTTTAATTTTTTTCGGAAAAATCATGATGGTTGGTATGGATTTTGACAAAGCTTATGTTTTTGTGAAATTTCTCGGGCAATTTTAATTATTTTTGAAAAAGGTCTTCGGTAATGAACTGGAAATTAAATTCCGAACACGTAGATACCAAATATGTGGGGATTGCTTTTGTTTTAAACTTTTTTAATTTTTTTCGGAAAAATCATGATGGTTGGTATGGATTTTGACAAAGCTTATGTTTTTGTGAAATTTCTCGGGCAATTTTAATTATTTTTAAAAAAGGTCTTCGGAAATGAACTGGAAATTAAATTTCGAACACCTAGGTACCAAATATGTGGGGATTGCTTTTGTTTTAAACTTTTTTTATTTTTGTCGGAAAAATCATGATGGTTGGTATGGATTTTGACAAAGCTTATGTTTTTGTCCAATTTCTCGGGCAATTTTAATTATTTTTGAAAAAGGTCTTCGGAAATGAACTGGAAATTAAATTTCGAACACCTAGATACCAAATATGTGGGGATTGCTTTTGTTTTAAACTTTTTAAATTTTTTTCGGAAAAATCATGATGGTTGGTATGGATTTTGACAAAGCTTATGTTTATGTGAAATTTCTCGGGCAGTTTTAATTATTTTTGAAAAAGCTCTTCGGTAATGAACTGGAAATTAAATTTCGAACACCTAGATACCAAATATGTGGGGATTGCTTTTGTTTTAAACTTTTTTAATTTTTTTCGGAAAAATCATGATGGTTGGTATGGATTTTGACAAAGCTTATGTTTTTGTGAAATTTCTCGGGCAATTTTAATTATTTTTGAAAAAGGTCTTCTGAAATGAACTAGAAATTAAATTTCGAACACGTAGATACCAAATATGTGGGGATTGCTTTTGTTTTAAACTTTTTAAATTTTTTTCGGAAAAATCATGATGGTTGGTATGGATTTTGACAAAGCTTATGTTTATGTGAAATTTCTCGGGCAGTTTTAATTATTTTTGAAAAAGGTCTTCGGTAATGAACTGGAAATTAAATTTCGAACACCTAGATACCAAATATGTGGGGATTGCTTTTGTTTTAAACTTTTTTAATTTTTTTCGGAAAAATCATGATGGTTGGTATGGATTTTGACAAAGCTTATGTTTTTGTGAAATTTCTCGGGCAGTTTTAATTATTTTTGAAAAAGGTCTTCGGTAATGAACTGGAAATTAAATTCCGAACACGTAGATACCAAATATGTGGGGATTGCTTTTGTTTTAAACTTTTTAAATTTTTTTCGGAAAAATCATGATGGTTGGTATGGATTTTGACAAAGCTTATGTTTTTGTGAAATTTCTCGGGCAATTTTAATTATTTTTAAAAAAGGTCTTCGGAAATGAACTGGAAATTAAATTTCGAACACCTAGATACCAAATATGTGGGGATTGCTTTTGTTTTAAACTTTTTTTATTTTTTTCGGAAAAATCATGATGGTTGGTATGGATTTTGACAAAGCTTATGTTTTTGTCAAATTTCTCGGGCAATTTTAATTATTTTTGAAAAAGGTCTTCGGAAATGAACTGGAAATTAAATTTCGAACACCTAGATACCAAATATGTGGGGATTGCTTTTGTTTTAAACTTTTTAAAATTTTTTCGGAAAAATCATGATGGTTGGTATGGATTTTGACAAAGCTTATGTTTATGTGAAATTTCTCGGGCAGTTTTAATTATTTTTGAAAAAGCTCTTCGGTAATGAACTGGAAATTACATTTCGAACACCTAGATACCAAATATGTGGGGATTGCTTTTGTTTTAAACTTTTTTAATTTTTTTCGGAAAAATCATGATGGTTGGTATGGATTTTGACAAAGCTTATGTTTTTGTGAAATTTCTCGGGCAATTTTAATTATTTTTGAAAAAGGTCTTCTGAAATGAACTAGAAATTAAATTTCGAACACGTAGATACCAAATATGTGGGGATTGCTTTTGTTTTAAACTTTTTAAATTTTTTTCGGAAAAATCATGATGGTTGGTATGGATTTTGACAAAGCTTATGTTTTTGTGAAATTTCTCGGGCAATTTTAATTATTTTTGAAAAAGGTCTTCGGAAATGAACTGGAAATTAAATTTCGAACACCTAGATACCAAATATGTGGGGATTGCTTTTGTTTTAAACTTTTTAAATTTTTTTCGGAAAAATCATGATGGTTGGTATGGATTTTGACAAAGCTTATGTTTTTGTGAAATTTCTCGGGCAATTTTAATTATTTTTGAAAAAGGTCTTCGGAAATGAACTAGAAATTAAATTTCGAACACGTAGATACCAAATATGTGGGGATTGCTTTTGTTTTAAACTTTTTAAATTTTTTTCGGAAAAATCATGATGGTTGGTATGGATTTTGACAAAGCTTATGTTTTTGTGAAATTTCTCGGGCAATTTTAATTATTTTTGAAAAAGGTCTTCGGAAATGAACTGGAAATTAAATTTCGAACACCTAGATACCAAATATGTGGGGATTGCTTTTGTTTTAAACTTTTTTAATTTTTTTCGGAAAAATCATGATGGTTGGTATGGATTTTGACAAAGCTTATGTTTTTGTGAAATTTCTCGGACAATTTTAATTATTTTTGAAAAAGGTCTTCGGTAATGAACTGAACTGGAAATTAAATTCCGAACACGTAGATACCAAATATGTGGGGATTGCTTTTGTTTTAAACTTTTTAAATTTTTTTCGGAAAAATCATGATGGTTGGTATGGATTTTGACAAAGCTTATGTTTTTGTGAAATTTCTCGGGCAATTTTAATTATTTTTGAAAAAGGTCTTCGGTAATGAACTGGAAATTAAATTTCGAACACCTGGATACCAAATATGTGGGAATTGCTTTTGTTTTAAACTTTTTTAATTTTTTTCGGAAAAATCATGATGGTTGGTATGGATTTTGACAAAGCTTATGTTTTTGTGAAATTTCTCGGGCAATTTTAATTATTTTTGAAAAAGGTCTTCGGAAATGAACTGGAAATTAAATTTCGAACACCTAGATACCAAATATGTGGGGATTGCTTTTGTTTTAAACTTTTTTAATTTTTTTCGGAAAAATCATGATGGTTGGTATGGATTTTGACAAAGCTTATGTTTTTGTGAAATTTCTCGGGCAATTTTAATTATTTTTGAAAAAGGTCTTCGGTAATGAACTGGAAATTAAATTTCGAACACGTAGATACCAAATATGTGGGGATTGCTTTTGTTTTAAACTTTTTTAATTTTTTTCAGAAAAATCATGATGGTTGGTATGGATTTTGACAAAGCTTATGTTTTTGTGAAATTTCTCGGGCAGTTTTAATTATTTTTGAAAAAGGTCTTCGGTAATGAACTGGAAATTAAATTTCGAACACGTAGATACCAAATATGTGGGGATTGCTTTTGTTTTAAACTTTTTTAATTTTTTTCGGAAAAATCATGATGGTTGGTATAGATTTTGACAAAGCTTATGTTTTTGTGAAATTTCTCGGGCAGTTTTAATTATTTTTGAAAAAGGTCTTCGGTAATGAACTGGAAATTAAATTTCGAACACCTAGATACCAAATATGTGGGAATTGCTTTTGTTTTAAACTTTTTTAATTTTTTTCGGAAAAATCATGATGGTTGGTATGGATTTTGACAAAGCTTATGTTTTTGTGAAATTTCGCGGGCAATTTTAATTATTTTTGAAAAAGGTCTTCGGAAATGAACTGGAAATTAAATTTCGAACACCTAGATACCAAATATGTGGGGATTGCTTTTGTTTTAAACTTTTTTAATTTTTTTCGGAAAAATCATTATGGTTGGTATGGATTTTGACAAAGCTTATGTTTTTGTGAAATTTCTCGGGCAATTTTAATTATTTTTGAAAAAGGTCTTCGGTAATGAACTGGAAATTAAATTTCGAACACCTAGATACCAAATATGTGGGGATTGCTTTTGTTTTAAACTTTTTTAATTTTTTTCGGAAAAATCATGATGGTTGGTATGGATTTTGACAAAGCTTATGTTTTTGTGAAATTTCTCGGGCAGTTTTAATTATTTTTGAAAAAGGTCTTCGGTAATGAACTGGAAATTAAATTCCGAACACGTAGATACCAAATATGTGGGGATTGCTTTTGTTTTAAACTTTTTAAATTTTTTTCGGAAAAATCATGATGGTTGGTATGGATTTTGACAAAGCTTATGTTTTTGTGAAATTTCTCGGGCAATTTTAATTATTTTTAAAAAAGGTCTTCGGTAATGAACTGGAAATTTAATTTCGAACACGTAGATACCAAATATGTGTGGATTGCTTTTGTTTTCAACTTTTTTAATTTTTTTCGGAAAAATCATGATGGTTGGTATAGATTTTGACAAAGCTTATGTTTTTGTGAAATTTCTCGGGCAGTTTTAATTATTTTTGAAAAAGGTCTTCGGTAATGAACTGGAAATTAAATTTCGAACACCTTGATACCAAATATGTGGGGATTGCTTTTGTTTTAAACTTTTCTAATTTTTTTCGGAAAAATCATGATGGTTGGTATGGATTTTGACAAAGCTTATGTTTTTGTGAAATTTCTCGGGCAATTTTAATTATTTTTGAAAAAGGTCTTCGGTAATGAACTGGAAATTAAATTTCGAACACGTAGATACCAAATATGTGGGGATTGCTTTTGTTTTAAACTTTTTAAATTTTTTTCGGAAAAATCATGATGGTTGGTATGGATTTTGACAAAGCTTATGTTTTTGTGAAATTTCTCGGGCAATTTTAATTATTTTTGAAAAAGGTCTTCGGAAATGAACTGGAAATTAAATTTCGAACACCTAGATACCAAATATGTGGGTATTGCTTTTGTTTTAAACTTTTTTAATTTTTTTCGGAAAAATCATGATGGTTGGTATGGATTTTGACAAAGCTTATGTTTTTATGAAATTTCTCGGACAATTTTAATTATTTTTGAAAAAGGTCTTCGGTAATGAACTGGAAAATAAATTCCGAACACGTAGATACCAAATATGTGGGGATTGCTTTTGTTTTAAACTTTTTAAATTTTTTTCGGAAAAATCATGATGGTTGGTATGGATTTTGACAAAGCTTATGTTTTTGTGAAATTTCTCGGGCAATTTTAATTATTTTTGAAAAAGGTCTTCGGTAATGAACTGGAAATTAAATTTCGAACACCTGGATACCAAATATGTGTGAATTGCTTTTGTTTTAAACTTTTTTAATTTTTTTCGGAAAAATCATGATGGTTGGTATGGATTTTGACAAAGCTTATGTTTTTGTGAAATTTCTCGGGCAATTTTAATTATTTTTGAAAAAGGTCTTCGGAAATGAACTGGAAATTAAATTTCGAACACCTAGATACCAAATATGTGGGGATTGCTTTTGTTTTAAACTTTTTTAATTTTTTTCGGAAAAATCATGATGGTTGGTATGGATTTTGACAAAGCTTATGTTTTTGTGAAATTTCACGGGCAATTTTAATTATTTTTGAAAAAGGTCTTCGGTAATGAACTGGAAATTAAATTTCGAACACGTAGATACCAAATATGTGGGGATTGCTTTTGTTTTAAACTTTTTAAATTTTTTTCGGAAAAATCATGATGGTTGGTATGGATTTTGACAAAGCTTATGTTTTTGTGAAATTTCTCGGGCAATTTTAATTATTTTTAAAAAAGGTCTTCGGTAATGAACTGGAAATTAAATTTCGAACACGTAGATACCAAATATGTGGGGATTGCTTTTGTTTTAAACTTTTTTAATTTTTTTCGGAAAAATCATGATGGTTGGTATAGATTTTGACAAAGCTTATGTTTTTGTGAAATTTCTCGGGCAGTTTTAATTATTTTTGAAAAAAGTCTTCGGTAATGAACTGGAAATTAAATTTCGAACACCTAGATACCAAATATGTGGGGATTGCTTTTGTTTTAAACTTTTTTAATTTTTTTCGGAAAAATCATGATGGTTGGTATGGATTTTGACAAAGCTTATGTTTTTGTGAACTTTCTCGGGCAATTTTAATTATTTTTGAAAAACGTCTTCGGAAATGAACTGGAAATTAAATTTCGAACACCTAGATACCAAATATGTGGGGATTGCTTTTGTTTTAAACTTTTTTAATTTTTTTCGGAAAAATCATGATGGTTGGTATGGATTTTGACAAAGCTTATGTTTTTGTGAAATTTCTCGGACAATTTTAATTATTTTTGAAAAAGGTCTTCGGTAATGAACTGGAAATTAAATTCCGAACACGTAGATACCAAATATGTGGGGATTGCTTTTGTTTTAAACTTTTTAAATTTTTTTCGGAAAAATCATGATGGTTGTATGGATTTTGACAAAGCTTATGTTTTTGTGAAATTTCTCGGGCAATTTTAATTATTTTTGAAAAAGGTCTTCGGTAATGAACTGGAAATTAAATTTCGAACACCTGGATACCAAATATGTGGGAATTGCTTTTGTTTTAAACTTTTTTAATTTTTTTCGGAAAAATCATGATGGTTGGTATGGATTTTGACAAAGCTTATGTTTTTGTGAAATTTCTCGGGCAGTTTTAATTATTTTTGAAAAAGGTCTTCGGTAATGAACTGGAAATTAAATTTCGAACACGTAGATACCAAATATGTGGGGATTGCTTTTGTTTTAAACTTTTTTAATTTTTTTCGGAAAAATCATGATGGTTGGTATAGATTTTGACAAAGCTTATGTTTTTGTGAAATTTCTCGGGCAGTTTTAATTATTTTTGAAAAAGGTCTTCGGTAATGAACTGGAAATTAAATTTCGAACACCTAGATACCAAATATGTGGGAATTGCTTTTGTTTTAAACTTTTTTAATTTTTTTCGGAAAAATCATGATGGTTGGTATGGATTTTGACAAAGCTTATGTTTTTGTGAAATTTCGCGGGCAATTTTAATTATTTTTGAAAAAGGTCTTCGGTAATGAACTGGAAATTAAATTTCGAACACCTAGATACCAAATATGTGGGGATTGCTTTTGTTTTAAACTTTTTTAATTTTTTTCGGAAAAATCATGATGGTTGGTATGGATTTTGTCAAAGCTTATGTTTTTGTGAAATTTCTCGGGCAGTTTTAATTATTTTTGAAAAAGGTCTTCGGTAATGAACTGGAAATTAAATTCCGAACACGTAGATACCAAATATGTGGGGATTGCTTTTGTTTTAAACTTTTTAAATTTTTTTCGGAAAAATCATGATGGTTGGTATGGATTTTGACAAAGCTTATGTTTTTGTGAAATTTCTCGGGCAATTTTAATTATTTTTAAAAAAGGTCTTCGGTAATGAACTGGAAATTAAATTTCGAACACGTAGATACCAAATATGTGGGGATTGCTTTTGTTTTCAACTTTTTTAATTTTTTTCGGAAAAATCATGATGGTTGGTATAGATTTTGACAAAGCTTATGTTTTTGTGAAATTTCTCGGGCAGTTTTAATTATTTTTGAAAAAGGTCTTCGGTAATGAACTGGAAATTAAATTTCGAACACCTTGATACCAAATATGTGGGGATTGCTTTTGTTTTAAACTTTTCTAATTTTTTTCGGAAAAATCATGATGGTTGGTATGGATTTTGACAAAGCTTATGTTTTTGTGAAATTTCTCGGGCAATTTTAATTATTTTTGAAAAAGGTCTTCGGTAATGAACTGGAAATTAAATTTCGAACACGTAGATACCAAATATGTGGGGATTGCTTTTGTTTTAAACTTTTTAAATTTTTTTCGGAAAAATCATGATGGTTGGTATGGATTTTGACAAAGCTTATGTTTTTGTGAAATTTCTCGGGCAATTTTAATTATTTTTGAAAAAGGTCTTCGGAAATGAACTGGAAATTAAATTTCGAACACCTAGATACCAAATATGTGGGTATTGCTTTTGTTTTAAACTTTTTTAATTTTTTTCGGAAAAATCATGATGGTTGGTATGGATTTTGACAAAGCTTATGTTTTTATGAAATTTCTCGGACAATTTTAATTATTTTTGAAAAAGGTCTTCGGTAATGAACTGGAAAATAAATTCCGAACACGTAGATACCAAATATGTGGGGATTGCTTTTGTTTTAAACTTTTTAAATTTTTTTCGGAAAAATCATGATGGTTGGTATGGATTTTGACAAAGCTTATGTTTTTGTGAAATTTCTCGGGCAATTTTAATTATTTTTGAAAAAGGTCTTCGGTAATGAACTGGAAATTAAATTTCGAACACCTGGATACCAAATATGTGGGAATTGCTTTTGTTTTAAACTTTTTTAATTTTTTTCGGAAAAATCATGATGGTTGGTATGGATTTTGACAAAGCTTATGTTTTTGTGAAATTTCTCGGGCAATTTTAATTATTTTTGAAAAAGGTCTTCGGAAATGAACTGGAAATTAAATTTCGAACACCTAGATACCAAATATGTGGGGATTGCTTTTGTTTAAAACTTTTTTAATTTTTTTCGGAAAAACATGATGGTTGGTATGGATTTTGTCAAAGCTTATCTTTTTGTGAAATTTCACGGGCAATTTTAATTATTTTTGAAAAAGGTCTTCGGTAATGAACTGGAAATTAAATTTCGAACACGTAGATACCAAATGTGTGGGGATTGCTTTTGTTTTAAACTTTTTTAATTTTTTTCGGAAAAATCATGATGGTTGGTATGGATTTTGACAAAGCTTATGTTTTTGTGAAATTTCTCGGGCAATTTTAATTATTTTTAAAAAAGGTCTTCGGTAATGAACTGGAAATTAAATTTCGAACACGTAGATACCAAATATGTGGGGATTGCTTTTGTTTTAAACTTTTTTAATTTTTTTCGGAAAAATCATGATGGTTGGTATAGATTTTGACAAAGCTTATGTTTTTGTGAAATTTCTCGGGCAGTTTTAATTATTTTTGAAAAAAGTCTTCGGTAATGAACTGAAAATTAAATTTCGAACACCTAGATACCAAATATGTGGGGATTGCTTTTGTTTTAAACTTTTTTAATTTTTTTCGGAAAAATCATGATGGTTGGTATGGATTTTGACAAAGCTTATGTTTTTGTGAACTTTCTCGGGCAATTTTAATTATTTTTGAAAAAGGTCTTCGGAAATGAACTGGAAATTAAATTTCGAACACCTAGATACCAAATATGTGGGGATTGCTTTTGTTTTAAACTTTTTTAATTTTTTTCGGAAAAATCATGATGGTTGGTATGGATTTTGACAAAGCTTATGTTTTTGTGAAATTTCTCGGACAATTTTAATTATTTTTGAAAAAGGTCTTCGGTAATGAACTGGAAATTAAATTCCGAATACGTAGATACCAAATATGTGGGGATTGCTTTTGTTTTAAACTTTTTAAATTTTTTTCGGAAAAATCATGATGGTTGTATGGATTTTGACAAAGCTTATGTTTTTGTGAAATTTCTCGGGCAATTTTAATTATTTTTGAAAAAGGTCTTCGGTAATGAACTGGAAATTAAATTTCGAACACCTGGATACCAAATATGTGGGAATTGCTTTTGTTTTAAACTTTTTTAATTTTTTTCGGAAAAATCATGATGGTTGGTATGGATTTTGACAAAGCTTATGTTTTTGTGAAATTTCTCGGGCAATTTTAATTATTTTTGAAAAAGGTCTTCGGAAATGAACTGGAAATTAAATTGCGAACACATAGATACCAAATATGTGGGGATTGCTTTTGTTTTAAACTTTTTTAATTTTTTTCGGAAAAATCATGATGGTTGGTATGGATTTTGACAAAGCTTATGTTTTTGTGAAATTCATCGGGCAATTTTAATTATTTTTGAAAAAGGTCTTCGGTAATGAACTGGAAATTAAATTCCGAACACGTAGATACCAAATATGTGGGGATTGCTTTTGTTTTAAACTTTTTAAATTTTTTTCGGAAAAATCATGATGGTTGGTATGGATTTTGACAAAGCTTATGTTTTTGTGAAATTTCTCGGGCAATTTTAATTATTTTTAAAAAAGGTCTTCGGTAATGAACTGGAAATTAAATTTCGAACACGTAGATACCAAATATGTGGGGATTGCTTTTGTTTTAAACTTTTTTAATTTTTTTCGGAAAAATCATAATGGTTGGTATAGATTTTGACAAAGCTTATGTTTTTGTGAAATTTCTCGGGCAGTTTTAATTATTTTTGAAAAAGCTCTTCGGTAATGAACTGGAAATTAAATTTCGAACACCTAGATACCAAACATGTGGGGATTGCTTTTGTTTTAAACTTTTTTAATTTTTTTCGGAAAAATCATGATGGTTGGTATGGATTTTGACAAAGCTTATGTTTTTGTGAAATTTCTCGGGCAATTTTAATTATTTTTGAAAAAGGTCTTCTGAAATGAACTAGAAATTAAATTTCGAACACGTAGATACCAAATATGTGGGGATTGCTTTTGTTTTAAACTTTTTAAATTTTTTTCGGAAAAATCATGATGGTTGGTATGGATTTTGACAAAGCTTATGTTTTTGTGAAATTTCTCGGGCAATTTTAATTATTTTTGAAAAAGGTCTTCGGAAATGAACTGGAAATTAAATTTCGAACACCTAGATACCAAATATGTGGGGATTGCTTTTGTTTTAAACTTTTTTAATTTTTTTCGGAAAAATCATGATGGTTGGTATGGATTTTGACAAAGCTTATGTTTTTGTGAAATTTCTCGGGCAATTTTAATTATTTTTGAAAAAGGTCTTCGGAAATGAACTAGAAATTAAATTTCGAACACGTAGATACCAAATATGTGGGGATTGCTTTTGTTTTAAACTTTTTAAAAATTTTTCGGAAAAATCATGATGGTTGGTATGGATTTTGACAAAGCTTATGTTTTTGTGAAATTTCTCGGGCAATTTTAATTATTTTTGAAAAAGGTCTTCGGAAATGAACTGGAAATTAAATTTCGAACACCTAGATACCAAATATGTGGGGATTGCTTTTGTTTTAAACTTTTTTAATTTTTTTCGGAAAAATCATGATGGTTGGTATGGATTTTGACAAAGCTTATGTTTTTGTGAAATTTCTCGGACAATTTTAATTATTTTTAAAAAAGGTCTTCGGTAATGAACTGGAAATTAAATTCCGAACACGTAGATACCAAATATGTGGGGATTGCTTTTGTTTTAAACTTTTTAAATTTTTTTCGGAAAAATCATGATGGTTGGTATGGATTTTGACAAAGCTTATGTTTTTGTGAAATTTCTCGGGCAATTTTAATTTTTTTGAAAAAGGTCTTCGGTAATGAACTGGAAATTAAATTTCGAACACCTGGATACCAAATATGTGGGAATTGCTTTTGTTTTAAACTTTTTTAATTTTTTTCGGAAAAATCATGATGGTTGGTATGGATTTTGACAAAGCTTATGTTTTTGTGAAATTTCTCGGGCAATTTTAATTATTTTTGAAAAAGGTCTTCGGAAATGAACTGGAAATTAAATTTCGAACACCTAGATACCAAATATGTGGGGATTGCTTTTGTTTTAAACTTTTTTAATTTTTTTCGGAAAAATCATGATGGGTGGTATGGATTTTGACAAAGCTTATGTTTTTGTGAAATTTCTCGGGCAATCTTAATTATTTTTGAAAAAGGTCTTCGGTAATGAACTGGAAATTAAATTTCGAACACGTAGATACCAAATATGTGGGGATTGCTTTTGTTTTAAACTTTTTTAATTTTTTTCAGAAAAATCATGATGGTTGGTATGGATTTTGACAAAGCTTATGTTTTTGTGAAATTTCTCGGGCAGTTTTAATTATTTTTGAAAAAGGTCTTCGGTAATGAACTGGAAATTAAATTTCGAACACGTAGATACCAAATATGTGGGGATTGCTTTTGTTTTAAACTTTTTTAAATTTTTTCGGAAAAATCATGATGGTTGGTATAGATTTTGACAAAGCTTATGTTTTTGTGAAATTTCTCGGGCAGTTTTAATTATTTTTGAAAAAGGTCTTCGGAAATGAACTGGAAATTAAATTTCGAACACCTAGATACCAAATATGTGGGAATTGCTTTTGTTTTAAACTTTTTTAATTTTTTTCGGAAAAATCATGATGGTTGGTATGGATTTTGACAAAGCTTATGTTTTTGTGAAATTTCGCGGGCAATTTTAATTATTTTTGAAAAAGGTCTTCGGAAATGAACTAGAAATTAAATTTCGAACACGTAGATACCAAATATGTGGGGATTGCTTTTGTTTTAAACTTTTTAAAATTTTTTCGGAAAAATCATGATGGTTGGTATGGATTTTGACAAAGCTTATGTTTTTGTGAAATTTCTCGGGCAATTTTAATTATTTTTGAAAAAGGTCTTCGGAAATGAACTGGAAATTAAATTTCGAACACCTAGATACCAAATATGTGGGGATTGCTTTTGTTTTAAACTTTTTTAATTTTTTTCGGAAAAATCATGATGGTTGGTATGGATTTTGACAAAGCTTATGTTTTTGTGAAATTTCTCGGACAATTTTAATTATTTTTAAAAAAGGTCTTCGGTAATGAACTGGAAATTAAATTCCGAACACGTAGATACCAAATATGTGGGGATTGCTTTTGTTTTAAACTTTTTAAATTTTTTTCGGAAAAATCATGATGGTTGGTATGGATTTTGACAAAGCTTATGTTTTTGTGAAATTTCTCGGGCAATTTTAATTTTTTTGAAAAAGGTCTTCGGTAATGAACTGGAAATTAAATTTCGAACACCTGGATACCAAATATGTGGGAATTGCTTTTGTTTTAAACTTTTTTAATTTTTTTCGGAAAAATCATGATGGTTGGTATGGATTTTGACAAAGCTTATGTTTTTGTGAAATTTCTCGGGCAATTTTAATTATTTTTGAAAAAGGTCTTCGGTAAAGAACTGGAAATTAAATTTCGAACACGTAGATACCAAATATGTGGGGATTGCTTTTGTTTTTAAATTTTTTAATTTTTTTCGGAAAAATCATGATGGTTGGTATAGATTTTGACAAAGCTTATGTTTTTGTGAAATTTCTCGGGCAGTTTTAATTATTTTTGAAAAAAGTCTTCGGTAATGAACTGGAAATTAAATTTCGAACACCTAGATACCAAATATGTGGGGATTGCTTTTGTTTTAAACTTTTTTAATTTTTTTCGGAAAAATCATGATGGTTGGTATGGATTTTGACAAAGCTTATGTTTTTGTGAACTTTCTCGGCAATTTTAATTATTTTTGAAAAAGGTCTTCGGAAATGAACTGGAAATTAAATTTCGAACACCTAGATACCAAATATGTGGGGATTGCTTTTGTTTTAAACTTTTTTAATTTTTTTCGGAAAAATCATGATGGTTGGTATGGATTTTGACAAAGCTTATGTTTTTGTGAAATTTCTCGGACAATTTTAATTATTTTTGAAAAAGGTCTTCGGTAATGAACTGGAAATTAAATTCCGAACACGTAGATACCAAATATGTGGGGATTGCTTTTGTTTTAAACTTTTTAAATTTTTTTCGGAAAAATCATGATGGTTGTATGGATTTTGACAAAGCTTATGTTTTTGTGAAATTTCTCGGGCAATTTTAATTATTTTTGAAAAAGGTCTTCGGTAATGAACTGGAAATTAAATTTCGAACACCTGGATACCAAATATGTGGGAATTGCTTTTGTTTTAAACTTTTTTAATTTTTTTCGGAAAAATCATGATGGTTGGTATGGATTTTGACAAAGCTTATGTTTTTGTGAAATTTCTCGGGCAATTTTAATTATTTTTGAAAAAGGTCTTCGGAAATGAACTGGAAATTAAATTGCGAACACATAGATACCAAATATGTGGGGATTGCTTTTGTTTTAAACTTTTTAAATTTTTTTCGGAAAAATCATGATGGTTGGTATGGATTTTGACAAAGCTTATGTTTTTGTGAAATTTCTCGGGCAATTTTAATTATTTTTAAAAAAGGTCTTCGGTAATGAACTGGAAATTAAATTTCGAACACGTAGATACCAAATATGTGGGGATTGCTTTTGTTTTAAACTTTTTTAATTTTTTTCGGAAAAATCATGATGGTTGGTATAGATTTTGACAAAGCTTATGTTTTTGTGAAATTTCTCGGGCAGTTTTAATTATTTTTGAAAAAGCTCTTCGGTAATGAACTGGAAATTAAATTTCGAACACCTAGATACCAAACATGTGGGGATTGCTTTTGTTTTAAACTTTTTTAATTTTTTTCGGAAAAATCATGATGGTTGGTATGGATTTTGACAAAGCTTATGTTTTTGTGAAATTTCTCGGGCAATTTTAATTATTTTTGAAAAAGGTCTTCTGAAATGAACTAGAAATTAAATTTCGAACACGTAGATACCAAATATGTGGGGATTGCTTTTGTTTTAAACTTTTTAAATTTTTTTCGGAAAAATCATGATGGTTGGTATGGATTTTGACAAAGCTTATGTTTTTGTGAAATTTCTCGGGCAATTTTAATTATTTTTGAAAAAGGTCTTCGGAAATGAACTGGAAATTAAATTTCGAACACCTAGATACCAAATATGTGGGGATTGCTTTTGTTTTAAACTTTTTTAATTTTTTTCGGAAAAATCATGATGGTTGGTATGGATTTTGACAAAGCTTATGTTTTTGTGAAATTTCGCGGGCAATTTTAATTATTTTTGAAAAAGGTCTTCGGAAATGAACTAGAAATTAAATTTCGAACACGTAGATACCAAATATGTGGGGATTGCTTTTGTTTTAAACTTTTTAAAATTTTTTCGGAAAAATCATGATGGTTGGTATGGATTTTGACAAAGCTTATGTTTTTGTGAAATTTCTCGGGCAATTTTAATTATTTTTGAAAAAGGTCTTCGGAAATGAACTGGAAATTAAATTTCGAACACCTAGATACCAAATATGTGGGGATTGCTTTTGTTTTAAACTTTTTTAATTTTTTTCGGAAAAATCATGATGGGTGGTATGGATTTTGACAAAGCTTATGTTTTTGTGAAATTTCTCGGACAATTTTAATTATTTTTAAAAAAGGTCTTCGGTAATGAACTGGAAATTAAATTCCGAACACGTAGATACCAAATATGTGGGGATTGCTTTTGTTTTAAACTTTTTAAATTTTTTTCGGAAAAATCATGATGGTTGGTATGGATTTTGACAAAGCTTATGTTTTTGTGAAATTTCTCGGGCAATTTTAATTTTTTTGAAAAAGGTCTTCGGTAATGAACTGGAAATTAAATTTCGAACACCTGGATACCAAATATGTGGGAATTGCTTTGGTTTTAAACTTTTTTAATTTTTTTCGGAAAAATCATGATGGTTGGTATGGATTTTGACAAAGCTTATGTTTTTGTGAAATTTCTCGGGCAATTTTAATTATTTTTGAAAAAGGTCTTCGGTAAAGAACTGGAAATTAAATTTCGAACACGTAGATACCAAATATGTGGGGATTGCTTTTGTTTTTAAATTTTTTAATTTTTTTCGGAAAAATCATGATGGTTGGTATAGATTTTGACAAAGCTTATGTTTTTGTGAAATTTCTCGGGCAGTTTTAATTATTTTTGAAAAAAGTCTTCGGTAATGAACTGGAAATTAAATTTCGAACACCTAGATACCAAATATGTGGGGATTGCTTTTGTTTTAAACTTTTTTAATTTTTTTCGGAAAAATCATGATGGTTGGTATGGATTTTGACAAAGCTTATGTTTTTGTGAACTTTCTCGGCAATTTTAATTATTTTTGAAAAAGGTCTTCGGAAATGAACTGGAAATTAAATTTCGAACACCTAGATACCAAATATGTGGGGATTGCTTTTGTTTTAAACTTTTTTAATTTTTTTCGGAAAAATCATGATGGTTGGTATGGATTTTGACAAAGCTTATGTTTTTGTGAAATTTCTCGGACAATTTTAATTATTTTTGAAAAAGGTCTTCGGTAATGAACTGGAAATTAAATTCCGAACACGTAGATACCAAATATGTGGGGATTGCTTTTGTTTTAAACTTTTTAAATTTTTTTCGGAAAAATCATGATGGTTGTATGGATTTTGACAAAGCTTATGTTTTTGTGAAATTTCTCGGGCAATTTTAATTATTTTTGAAAAAGGTCTTCGGTAATGAACTGGAAATTAAATTTCGAACACCTGGATACCAAATATGTGGGAATTGCTTTTGTTTTAAACTTTTTTAATTTTTTTCGGAAAAATCATGATGGTTGGTATGGATTTTGACAAAGCTTATGTTTTTGTGAAATTTCTCGGGCAATTTTAATTATTTTTGAAAAAGGTCTTCGGAAATGAACTGGAAATTAAATTGCGAACACATAGATACCAAATATGTGGGGATTGCTTTTGTTTTAAACTTTTTTAATTTTTTTCGGAAAAATCATGATGGTTGGTATGGATTTTGACAAAGCTTATGTTTTTGTGAAATTTCTCGGGCAATTTTAATTATTTTTGAAAAAGGTCTTCGGTAATGAACTGGAAATTAAATTCCGAACACGTAGATACCAAATATGTGGGGATTGCTTTTGTTTTAAACTTTTAAAATTTTTTTCGGAAAAATCATGATGGTTGGTATGGATTTTGACAAAGCTTATGTTTTTGTGAAATTTCTCGGGCAATTTTAATTATTTTTAAAAAAGGTCTTCGGTAATGAACTGGAAATTAAATTTCGAACACGTAGATACCAAATATGTGGGGATTGCTTTTGTTTTAAACTTTTTTAATTTTTTTCGGAAAAATCATGATGGTTGGTATAGATTTTGACAAAGCTTATGTTTTTGTGAAATTTCTCGGGCAGTTTTAATTATTTTTGAAAAAGCTCTTCGGTAATGAACTGGAAATTAAATTTCGAACACCTAGATACCAAACATGTGGGGATTGCTTTTGTTTTAAACTTTTTTAATTTTTTTCGGAAAAATCATGATGGTTGGTATGGATTTTGACAAAGCTTATGTTTTTGTGAAATTTCTCGGGCAATTTTAATTATTTTTGAAAAAGGTCTTCTGAAATGAACTAGAAATTAAATTTCGAACACGTAGATACCAAATATGTGGGGATTGCTTTTGTTTTAAACTTTTTAAATTTTTTTCGGAAAAATCATGATGGTTGGTATGGATTTTGACAAAGCTTATGTTTTTGTGAAATTTCTCGGGCAATTTTAATTATTTTTGAAAAAGGTCTTCGGAAATGAACTGGAAATTAAATTTCGAACACCTAGATACCAAATATGTGGGGATTGCTTTTGTTTTAAACTTTTTTAATTTTTTTCGGAAAAATCATGATGGTTGGTATGGATTTTGACAAAGCTTATGTTTTTGTGAAATTTCTCGGGCAATTTTAATTATTTTTGAAAAAGGTCTTCGGAAATGAACTAGAAATTAAATTTTGAACACGTAGATACCAAATATGTGGGGATTGCTTTTGTTTTAAACTTTTTAAAATTTTTTCGGAAAAATCATGATGGTTGGTATGGATTTTGACAAAGCTTATGTTTTTGTGAAATTTCTCGGGCAATTTTAATTATTTTTGAAAAAGGTCTTCGGAAATGAACTGGAAATTAAATTTCGAACACCTAGATACCAAATATGTGGGGATTGCTTTTGTTTTAAACTTTTTTAATTTTTTTCGGAAAAATCATGATGGTTGGTATGGATTTTGACAAAGCTTATGTTTTTGTGAAATTTCTCGGACAATTTTAATTATTTTTAAAAAAGGTCTTCGGTAATGAACTGGAAATTAAATTCCGAACACGTAGATACCAAATATGTGGGGATTGCTTTTGTTTTAAACTTTTTAAATTTTTTTCGGAAAAATCATGATGGTTGGTATGGATTTTGACAAAGCTTATGTTTTTGTGAAATTTCTCGGGCAATTTTAATTTTTTTGAAAAAGGTCTTCGGTAATGAACTGGAAATTAAATTTCGAACACCTGGATACCAAATATGTGGGAATTGCTTTTGTTTTAAACTTTTTTAATTTTTTTCGGAAAAATCATGATGGTTGGTATGGATTTTGACAAAGCTTATGTTTTTGTGAAATTTCTCGGGCAATTTTAATTATTTTTGAAAAAGGTCTTCGGAAATGAACTGGAAATTAAATTTCGAACACCTAGATACCAAATATGTGGGGATTGCTTTTGTTTTAAACTTTTTTAATTTTTTTCGGAAAAATCATGATGGGTGGTATGGATTTTGACAAAGCTTATGTTTTTGTGAAATTTCTCGGGCAATTTTAATTATTTTTGAAAAAGGTCTTCGGTAATGAACTGGAAATTAAATTTCGAACACGTAGATACCAAATATGTGGGGATTGCTTTTGTTTTAAACTTTTTTAAATTTTTTCGGAAAAATCATGATGGTTGGTATAGATTTTGACAAAGCTTATGTTTTTGTGAAATTTCTCGGGCAGTTTTAATTATTTTTGAAAAAGGTCTTCGGAAATGAACTGGAAATTAAATTTCGAACACCTAGATACCAAATATGTGGGAATTGCTTTTGTTTTAAACTTTTTTAATTTTTTTCGGAAAAATCATGATGGTTGGTATGGATTTTGACAAAGCTTATGTTTTTGTGAAATTTCGCGGGCAATTTTAATCATTTTTGAAAAAGGTCTTCGGAAATGAACTGGAAATTAAATTTCGAACACCTAGATACCAAATATGTGGGGATTGCTTTTGTTTTAAACTTTTTTAATTTTTTTCGGAAAAATCATTATGGTTGGTATGGATTTTGACAAAGCTTATGTTTTTGTGAAATTTCTCGGGCAATTTTAATTATTTTTAAAAAAGGTCTTCGGTAATGAACTGGAAATTTAATTTCGAACACCTAGATACCAAATATATGGGGATTGCTTTTGTTTTAAACTTTTTTAATTTTTTTCGGAAAAATCATGATGGTTGGTATGGATTTTGACAAAGCTTATGTTTTTGTGATATTTCTCGGGCAGTTTTAATTATTTTTGAAAAAGGTCTTCGGTAATGAACTGGAAATTAAATTCCGAACACGTAGATACCAAATATGTGGGGATTGCTTTTGTTTTAAACTTTTTAAATTTTTTTCGGAAAAATCATGATGGTTGGTATGGATTTTGACAAAGCTTATGTTTTTGTGAAATTTCTCGGGCAATTTTAATTATTTTTAAAAAAGGTCTTCGGTAATGAACTGGAAATTAAATTTCGAACACGTAGATACCAAATATGTGGGGATTGCTTTTGTTTTAAACTTTTTTAATTTTTTTCGGAAAAATCATGATGGTTGGTATAGATTTTGACAAAGCTTATGTTTTTGTGAAATTTCTCGGGCAGTTTTATTTATTTTTGAAAAAGGTCTTCGGTAATGAACTGGAAGTTAAATTTCGAACACCTAGATACCAAATATGTGGGGATTGCTTTTGTTTTAAACTTTTCTAATTTTTTTCGGAAAAATCATGATGGTTGGTATGGATTTTGACAAAGCTTATGTTTTTGTGAAATTTCTCGGGCAGTTTTAATTATTTTTGAAAGAGGTCTTCGGTAATGAACTGGAAATTAAATTTCGAACACGTAGATACCAAATATGTGGGGATTGCTTTTGTTTTAAACTTTTTAAATTTTTTTCGGAAAAATCATGATGGTTGGTATGGATTTTGACAAAGCTTATGTTTTTGTGAAATTTCTCGGGCAATTTTAATTATTTTTGAAAAAGGTCTTCGGAAATGAACTGGAAATTAAATTTCGAACACCTAGATACCAAATATGTGGGTATTGCTTTTGTTTTAAACTTTTTTAATTTTTTTCGGAAAAATCATGATGGATTTTGGATTTTGACAAAGCTTATGTTTTTATGAAATTTCTCGGACAATTTTAATTATTTTTGAAAAAGGTCTTCGGTAATGAACTGGAAATTAAATTCCGAACACGTAGATACCAAATATGTGGGGAGTGCTTTTGTTTTAAACTTTTTAAATTTTTTTCGGAAAAATCATGATGGTTGGTATGGATTTTGACAAAGCTTATGTTTTTGTGAAATTTCGCGGGCAATTTTAATTATTTTTGAAAAAGGTCTTCGGTAATGAACTGGAAATTAAATTTCGAACACCTGGATACCAAATATGTGGGAATTGCTTTTGTTTTAAACTTTTTTAATTTTTTTCGGAAAAATCATGATGGTTGGTATGGATTTTGAGAAAGTTTATGTTTTTGTGAAATTTCTCGGGCAATTTTAATTATCTTTGAAAAAAGTCTTCGGAAATGAACTGGAAATTAAATTTCGAACACCTAGATACCAAATATGTGGGGATTGCTTTTGTTTTAAACTTTTTTAATTTTTTTCGGAAAAATCATGATGGTTGGTATGGATTTTGACAAAGCTTATATTTTTGTGAAATTTCTCGGGCAATTTTAATTATTTTTGAAAAAGGTCTTCGGTAATGAACTGGAAATTAAATTTCGAACACGTAGATACCAAATATGTGGGGATTGCTTTTGTTTTAAACTTTTTAAATTTTTTTCGGAAAAATCATGATGGTTGGTATGGATTTTGACAAAGCTTATGTTTTTGTGAAATTTCTCGGGCAATTTTAATTATTTTTAAAAAAGGTCTTCGGTAATGAACTGGACATTAAATTTCGAACACGTAGATACCAAATATGTGGGGATTGCTTTTGTTTTAAACTTTTTTAATTTTTTTCGGAAAAATCATGATGGTTGGTATAGATTTTGACAAAGCTTATGTTTTTGTGAAATTTCTCGGGCAGTTTTAATTATTTTTGAAAAAAGTCTTCGGTAATGAACTGGAAATTAAATTTCGAACACCTAGATACCAAATATGTGGGGATTGCTTTTGTTTTAAACTTTTTTAATTTTTTTCGGAAAAATCATGATGGTTGGTATGGATTTTGACAAAGCTTATGTTTTTGTGAAATTTCTCGGGCAATTTTAATTATTTTTGAAAAAGGTCTTCGGAAATGAACTAGAAATTAAATTTCGAACACGTAGATACCAAATATGTGGGGATTGCTTTTGTTTTAAACTTTTTAAATTTTTTTCGGAAAAATCATGATGGTTGGTATGGATTTTGACAAAGCTTATGTTTTTGTGAAATTTCTCGGGCAATTTTAATTATTTTTGAAAAAGGTCTTCGGAAATGAACTGGAAATTAAATTTCGAACACCTAGATACCAAATATGTGGGGATTGCTTTTGTTTTAAACTTTTTTAATTTTTTTCGGAAAAATCATGATGGTTGGTATGGATTTTGACAAAGCTTATGTTTTTGTGAAATTTCTCGGACAATTTTAATTATTTTTGAAAAAGGTCTTCGGTAATGAACTGGAAATTAAATTCCGAACACGTAGATACCAAATATGTGGGGATTGCTTTTGTTTCAAACTTTTTAAATTTTTTTCGGAAAAATCATGATGGTTGTATGGATTTTGACAAAGCTTATGTTTTTGTAAAATTTCTCGGGCAATTTTAATTATTTTTGAAAAAGGTCTTCGGTAATAACTTGGAAATTAAATTTCGAACACCTGGATACCAAATATGTGGGAATTGCTTTTGTTTTAAACTTTTTTAATTTTTTTCGGAAAAATCATGATGGTTGGTATGGATTTTGACAAAGCTTATGTTTTTGTGAAATTTCTCGGGCAATTTTAATTATTTTTGAAAAAGGTCTTCGGAAATGAACTGGAAATTAAATTTCGAACACGTAGATACCAAATATGTGGGGATTGCTTTTGTTTTAAACTTTTTTAATTTTTTTCGGAAAAATCATGATGGTTGGTATGGATTTTGACAAAGCTTATGTTTTTGTGAAATTTCTCGGGCAGTTTTAATTATTTTTGCAAAAGGTCTTCGGTAATGAACTGGAAATTAAATTTCGAACACGTAGATACCAAATATGTGGGGATTGCTTTTGTTTTAAACTTTTTAAATTTTTTTCGGAAAAATCATGATGGTTGGTATGGATTTTGACAAAGCTTATGTTTTTGTGAAATTTCTCGGGCAATTTTAATTATTTTTGAAAAAGGTCTTCGGAAATGAACTGGAAATTAAATTTCGAACACCTAGATACCAAATATGTGGGTATTGCTTTTGTTTTAAACTTTTTTAATTTTTTTCGGAAAAATCATGATGGATTTTGGATTTTGACAAAGCTTATGTTTTTATGAAATTTCTCGGACAATTTTAATTATTTTTGAAAAAGGTCTTCGGTAATGAACTGGAAATTAAATTCCGAACACGACCAAATATGTGGGGAGTGCTTTTGTTTTAAACTTTTTAAATTTTTTTCGGAAAAATCATGATGGTTGGTATGGATTTTGACAAAGCTTATGTTTTTGTGAAATTTCGCGGGCAATTTTAATTATTTTTGAAAAAGGTCTTCGGTAATGAACTGGAAATTAAATTTCGAACACCTGGATACCAAATATGTGGGAATTGCTTTTGTTTTAAACTTTTTTAATTTTTTTCGGAAAAATCATGATGGTTGGTATGGATTTTGACAAAGCTTATGTTTTTGTGAAATTTCTCGGGCAATTTTAATTATCTTTGAAAAAGGTCTTCGGAAATGAACTGGAAATTAAATTTCGAACACCTAGATACCAAATATGTGGGGATTGCTTTTGTTTTAAACTTTTTTAATTTTTTTCGGAAAAATCATGATGGTTGGTATGGATTTTGACAAAGCTTATATTTTTGTGAAATTTCTCGGGCAATTTTAATTATTTTTGAAAAAGGTCTTCGGTAATGAACTGGAAATTAAATTTTGTACACGTATATACCAAATATGTGGGGATTGCTTTTGTTTTAAACTTTTTAAATTTTTTTCGGAAAAATCATGATGGTTGGTATGGATTTTGACAAAGCTTATGTTTTTGTGAAATTTCTCGGGCAATTTTAATTATTTTTAAAAAAGGTCTTCGGTAATGAACTGGACATTAAATTTCGAACACGTAGATACCAAATATGTGGGGATTGCTTTTGTTTTAAACTTTTTTAATTTTTTTCGGAAAAATCATGATGGTTGGTATAGATTTTGACAAAGCTTATGTTTTTGTGAAATTTCTCGGGCAGTTTTAATTATTTTTGAAAAAAGTCTTCGGTAATGAACTGGAAATTAAATTTCGAACACCTAGATACCAAATATGTGGGGATTGCTTTTGTTTTAAACTTTTTTAATTTTTTTCGGAAAAATCATGATGGTTGGTATGGATTTTGACAAAGCTTATGTTTTTGTGAAATTTCTCGGGCAATTTTAATTATTTTTGAAAAAGGTCTTCGGAAATGAACTAGAAATTAAATTTCGAACACGTAGATACCAAATATGTGGGGATTGCTTTTGTTTTAAACTTTTTAAATTTTTTTCGGAAAAATCATGATGGTTGGTATGGATTTTGACAAAGCTTATGTTTTTGTGAAATTTCTCGGGCAATTTTAATTATTTTTGAAAAAGGTCTTCGGAAATGAACTGGAAATTAAATTTCGAACACCTAGATACCAAATATGTGGGGATTGCTTTTGTTTTAAACTTTTTTAATTTTTTTCGGAAAAATCATGATGGTTGGTATGGATTTTGACAAAGCTTATGTTTTTGTGAAATTTCTCGGACAATTTTAATTATTTTTGAAAAAGGTCTTCGGTAATGAACTGGAAATTAAATTCCGAACACGTAGATACCAAATATGTGGGGATTGCTTTTGTTTCAAACTTTTTAAATTTTTTTCGGAAAAATCATGATGGTTGTAGGGATTTTGACAAAGCTTATGTTTTTGTGAAATTTCTCGGGCAATTTTAATTATTTTTGAAAAAGGTCTTCGGTAATAACTTGGAAATTAAATTTCGAACACCTGGATACCAAATATGTGGGAATTGCTTTTGTTTTAAACTTTTTTAATTTTTTTTCGGAAAAATCATGATGGTTGGTATGGATTTTGACAAAGCTTATGTTTTTGTGAAATTTCTCGGGCAATTTTAATTATTTTTGAAAAAGGTCTTCGGAAATGAACTGGAAATTAAATTTCGAACACGTAGATACCAAATATGTGGGGATTGCTTTTGTTTTAAACTTTTTTAATTTTTTTCGGAAAAATCATGATGGTTGGTATGGATTTTGACAAAGCTTATGTTTTTGTGAAATTTCTCGGGCAGTTTTAATTATTTTTGCAAAAGGTCTTCGGTAATGAACTGGAAATTAAATTTCGAACACGTAGATACCAAATATGTGGGGATTGCTTTTGTTTTAAACTTTTTAAATTTTTTTCGGAAAAATCATGATGGTTGGTATGGATTTTGACAAAGCTTATGTTTTTGTGAAATTTCTCGGGCAATTTTAATTATTTTTGAAAAAGGTCTTCGGAAATGAACTGGAAATTAAATTCCGAACACGTAGATACCAAATATGTGGGGATTGCTTTTGTTTTAAACTTTTTAAATTTTTTTCGGAAAAATCATGATGGTTGGTATGGATTTTGACAAAGCTTATGTTTTTGTGAAATTTCGCGGGCAATTTTAATTATTTTTGAAAAAGGTCTTCGGTAATGAACTGGAAATTAAATTTCGAACACCTGGATACCAAATATGTGGGAATTGCTTTTGTTTTAAACTTTTTTAATTTTTTTCGGAAAAATCATGATGGTTGGTATGGATTTTGACAAAGCTTATGTTTTTGTGAAATTTCTCGGGCAATTTTAATTATTTTTGAAAAAGGTCTTCGGTAATGAACTGGACATTAACTTTCGAACACGTAGATACCAAATATGTGGGGATTGCTTTTGTTTTAAACTTTTTTAATTTTTTTCGGAAAAATCATGATGGTTGGTATAGATTTTGACAAAGCTTATGTTTTTGTGAAATTTCTCGGGCAGTTTTAATTATTTTTGAAAAAAGTCTTCGGTAATGAACTGGAAATTAAATTTCGAACACCTAGATACCAAATATGTGGGGATTGCTTTTGTTTTAAACTTTTTTAATTTTTTTCGGAAAAATCATGATGGTTGGTATGGATTTTGACAAAGCTTATGTTTTTGTGAAATTTCTCGGGCAATTTTAATTATTTTTGAAAAAGGTCTTCGGAAATGAACTAGAAATTAAATTTCGAACACGTAGATACCAAATATGTGGGGATTGCTTTTGTTTTAAACTTTTTAAATTTTTTTCGGAAAAATCATGATGGTTGGTATGGATTTTGACAAAGCTTATGTTTTTGTGAAATTTCTCGGGCAATTTTAATTATTTTTGAAAAAGGTCTTCGGAAATGAACTGGAAATTAAATTTCGAACACCTAGATACCAAATATGTGGGGATTGCTTTTGTTTTAAACTTTTTTAATTTTTTTCGGAAAAATCATGATGGTTGGTATGGATTTTGACAAAGCTTATGTTTTTGTGAAATTTCTCGGACAATTTTAATTATTTTTGAAAAAGGGTCTTCGGTAATGAACTGGAAATTAAATTCCGAACACGTAGATACCAAATATGTGGGGATTGCTTTTGTTTTAAACTTTTTAAATTTTTTTCGGAAAAATCATGATGGTTGTATGGATTTTGACAAAGCTTATGTTTTTGTGAAATTTCTCGGGCAATTTTAATTATTTTTGAAAAAGGTCTTCGGTAATAACTTGGAAATTAAATTTCGAACACCTGGATACCAAATATGTGGGAATTGCTTTTGTTTTAAACTTTTTTAATTTTTTTCGGAAAAATCATGATGGTTGGTATGGATTTTGACAAAGCTTATGTTTTTGTGAAATTTCTCGGGCAATTTTAATTATTTTTGAAAAAGGTCTTCGGAAATGAACTGGAAATTAAATTTCGAACACGTAGATAGCAAATATGTGGGGATTGCTTTTGTTTTAAACTTTTTTAATTTTTTTCGGAAAAATCATGATGGTTGGTATGGATTTTGACAAAGCTTATGTTTTTGTGAAATTTCTCGGGCAATTTTAATTATTTTTGAAAAAGGTCTTCGGTAATGAACTGGAAATTAAATTTCGAACACGTAGATACCAAATATGTGGGGATTGCTTTTGTTTTAAACTTTTTTAATTTTTTTCGGAAAAATCATGATGGTTGGTATGGATTTTGACAAAGCTTATGTTTTTGTCAAATTTCTCGGGCAATTTTAATTATTTTTGAAAAAGGGCTTCGGAATTAACCTGGAAATTAAATTTCGAACACCTAGATACCAAATATGTGGGGATTGCTTTTGTTTTAAACTTTTTTAATTTTTTTCGGAAAAATCATGATGGTTGGTATGGATTTTGACAAAGCTTATGTTTTTGTGAAATTTCTCGGGCAATTTTAATTATTTTTGAAAAAGGTCTTCGGTAATGAACTGGAAATTAAATTTCGAACACGTAGATACCAAATATGTGGGGATTGCTTTTGTTTTAAACTTTTTTAATTTTTTTCGGAAAAATCATGATGGTTGGTATGGATTTTGACAAAGCTTATGTTTTTGTGAAATTTCTCGGGCAATTTTAATTATTTTTGAAAATGGTCTGCGGTAATGAACTAGAAATTAAATTTCGAACACGTAGATACCAAATATGTGGGGATTGCTTTTGTTTTAAACTTTTTTAATTTTTTTCGGAAAAATCATGATCGTTGGTATGGATTTTGACAAAGCTTATGTTTTTGTGAAATTTCTCGGGCAGTTTTAATTATTTTTGAAAAAGGTCTTCTGTAATGAACTGGAAATTAAATTTCGAACACGTGGATACCAAATATGTGGGGATTGCTTTTGTTTTAAACTTTTTTAATTTTTTTCGGAAAAATCATGATGGTTGGTATGGATTTTGACAAAGCTTATGTTTTTGTGAAATTTCTCGGGCAATTTTAATTATTTTTGAAAAAGGTCTTCGGTTAAGAACTGGAAATTAAATTTCGAACACGTAGATACCAAATATGTGGGGATTGCTTTTGTTTTAAACTTTTTTAATTTTTTTCGGAAAAATCATGATGGTTGGTATGGATTTTGACAAAGCTTATGTTTTTGTGAAATTTCTCGGGCAATTTTAATTATTTTTGAAAAAGGTCTTCGGTAAAGAACTGGAAATTAAATTTCGAACACGTAGATACCAAATATGTGGGGATTGCTTTTGTTTTAAACTTTTTAAATTTTTTTCGGAAAAATCATGATGGTTGGTATGGATTTTGACAAAGCTTTGTTTTTTGTGAAATTTCTCGAGCAATTTTAATTATTTTTGAAAAAGGTCTTCGGAAATGAACTGGAAATTAAATTTCGAACACCTAGATACCAAATATGTGGGGATTGCTTTTGTTTTAAACTTTTTTAATTTTTTTCGGAAAAATCATGATGGTTGGTATGGATTTTGACAAAGCTTATGTTTTTGTGAAATTTCTCGGGCAATTTTAATTATTTTTGAAAAAGGTCTTCGGTAAAGAACTGGAAATTAAATTTCGAACACGTAGATACCAAATATGTGGGGATTGCTTTTGTTTTAAACTTTTTAAATTTTTTTCGGAAAAATCATGATGGTTGGTATGGATTTTGACAAAGCTTATGTTTTTGTGAAATTTCTCGGGCAATTTTAATTATTTTTGAAAAAGGTCTTCGGTAAAGAACTGGAAATTAAATTTCGAACACGTAGATACCAAATATGTGGGGATTGCTTTTGTTTTAAACTTTTTTAATTTTTTTCGGAAAAATCATGATGGTTGGTATGGATTTTGACAAAGCTTATGTTTTTGTGAAATTTCTCGGGCAATTTTAATTATTTTTGAAAAAGGTCTTCGGTAAAGAACTGGAAATTAAATTTCGAACACGTAGATACCAAATATGTGGGGATTGCTTTTGTTTTAAACTTTTTAAATTTTTTTCGGAAAAATCATGATGGTTGGTATGGATTTTGACAAAGCTTTGTTTTTTGTGAAATTTCTCGAGCAATTTTAATTATTTTTGAAAAAGGTCTTCGGAAATGAACTGGAAATTAAATTTCGAACACCTAGATACCAAATATGTGGGGATTGCTTTTGTTTTAAACTTTTTTAATTTTTTTCGGAAAAATCATGATGGTTGGTATGGATTTTGACAAAGCTTATGTTTTTGTGAAATTTCTCGGGCAATTTTAATTATTTTTGAAAAAGGTCTTCGGAAATGAACTGGAAATTAAATTTCGAACACGTAGATACCAAATATGTGGGGATTGCTTTTGTTTTAAACTTTTTTAATTTTTTTCGGAAAAATCATGATGGTTGGTATGGATTTTGACAAAGCTTATGTTTTTGTGAAATTTCTCGGGCAATTTTAATTATTTTTGAAAAAGGTCTTCGGTAAAGAACTGGAAATTAAATTTCGAACACGTAGATACCAAATATGTGGGGATTGCTTTTGTTTTAAACTTTTTAAATTTTTTTCGGAAAAATCATGATGGTTGGTATGGATTTTGACAAAGCTTTGTTTTTTGTGAAATTTCTCGAGCAATTTTAATTATTTTTGAAAAAGGTCTTCGGAAATGAACTGGAAATTAAATTTCGAACACCTAGATACCAAATATGTGGGGATTGCTTTTGTTTTAAACTTTTTTAATTTTTTTCGGAAAAATCATGATGGTTGGTATGGATTTTGACAAAGCTTATGTTTTTGTGAAATTTCTCGGACAATTTTAATTATTTTTGAAAAAAGTCTTCGGTAATGAACTGGAAATTAAATTCCGAACACGTAGATACCAAATATGTGGGGATTGCTTTTGTTTTAAACTTTTTTAATTTTTTTCGGAAAAATCATGATGGTTGGTATGGATTTTGACAAAGCTTATGTTTTTGTGAAATTTCGCGGGCAATTTTAATTATTTTTGAAAAAGGTCTTCGGTAAAGAACTGGAAATTAAATTTCGAACACGTAGATACCAAATATGTGGGGATTGCTTTTGTTTTAAACTTTTTTAATTTTTTTCGGAAAAATCATGATGGTTGGTATGGATTTTGACAAAGCTTATGTTTTTGTGAAATTTCTCGGGCAATTTTAATTATTTTTGAAAAAGGTCTTCGGTAAAGAACTGGAAATTAAATTTCGAACACGTTGATACCAAATATGTGGGGATTGCTTTTGTTTTAAACTTTTTTAATTTTTTTCGGAAAAATCATGATGGTTGGTATGGATTTTGACAAAGCTTTGTTTTTTGTGAAATTTCTCGAGCAATTTTAATTATTTTTGAAAAAGGTCTTCGGAAATGAACTGGAAATTAAATTTCGAACACCTAGATACCAAATATGTGGGGATTGCTTTTGTTTTAAACTTTTTTAATTTTTTTCGGAAAAATCATGATGGTTGGTATGGATTTTGACAAAGCTTATGTTTTTGTGAAATTTCTCGGGCAATTTTAATTATTTTTGAAAAAGGTCTTCGGTAAAGAACTGGAAATTAAATTTCGAACACGTAGATACCAAATATGTGGGGATTGCTTTTGTTTTAAACTTTTTTAATTTTTTTCGGAAAAATCATGATGGTTGGTATGGATTTTGACAAAGCTTTGTTTTTTGTGAAATTTCTCGAGCAATTTTAATTATTTTTGAAAAAGGTCTTCGGAAATGAACTGGAAATTAAATTTCGAACACCTAGATACCAAATATGTGGGGATTGCTTTTGTTTTAAACTTTTTTAATTTTTTTCGGAAAAATCATGATGGTTGGTATGGATTTTGACAAAGCTTATGTTTTTGTGAAATTTCTCGGACAATTTTAATTATTTTTGAAAAAAGTCTTCGGTAATGAACTGGAAATTAAATTCCGAACACGTAGATACCAAATATGTGGGGATTGCTTTTGTTTTAAACTTTTTAAATTTTTTTCGGAAAAATCATGATGGTTGGTATGGATTTTGACAAAGCTTTGTTTTTTGTGAAATTTCTCGAGCAATTTTAATTATTTTTGAAAAAGGTCTTCGGAAATGAACTGGAAATTAAATTTCGAACACCTAGATACCAAATATGTGGGGATTGCTTTTGTTTTAAACTTTTTTAATTTTTTTCGGAAAAATCATGATGGTTGGTATGGATTTTGACAAAGCTTTGTTTTTTGTGAAATTTCTCGAGCAATTTTAATTATTTTTGAAAAAGGTCTTCGGAAATGAACTGGAAATTAAATTTCGAACACCTAGATACCAAATATGTGGGGATTGCTTTTGTTTTAAACTTTTTAAATTTTTTTCGGAATAATCATGATGGTTGGTATGGATTTTGACAAAGCTTTGTTTTTTGTGAAATTTCTCGAGCAATTTTAATTATTTTTGAAAAAGGTCTTCGGAAATGAACTGGAAATTAAATTTCGAACACCTAGATACCAAATATGTGGGGATTGCTTTTGTTTTAAACTTTTTTAATTTTTTTCGGAAAAATCATGTTGGTTGGTATGGATTTTGACAAAGCTTATGTTTTTGTGAAATTTCTCGGACAATTTTAATTATTTTTGAAAAAAGTCTTCGGTAATGAACTGGAAATTAAATTCCGAACACGTAGATACCAAATATGTGGGGATTGCTTTTGTTTTAAACTTTTTAAATTTTTTTCGGAAAAATCATGATGGTTGGTATGGATTTTGACAAAGCTTATGTTTTTGTGAAATTTCTCGGGCAATTTTAATTATTTTTGAAAAAGGTCTTCGGTAATGAACTGGAAATTAAATTTCGAACACCTGGATACCAAATATGTGGGAATTGCTTTTGTTTTAAACTTTTTTAATTTTTTTCGGAAAAATCATGATGGTTGGTATGGATTTTGACAAAGCTTATGTTTTTGTGAAATTTCTCGGGCAATTTTAATTATTTGTGAAAAAGGTCTTCGGAAATGAACTGGAAATTAAATTTCGAACACCTAGATACCAAATATGTGGGGATTGCTTTTGTTTTAAACTTTTTTAATTTTTTTCAGAAAAATCATGATGGTTGGTATGGATTTTGACAAAGCTTATTTTTTTTGTCAAATTTCTCGGGCAATTTTAATTATTTTTGAAAAAGGTCTTCGGAAATGAACTGGAAATTAAATTTCGAACACCTAGATACCAAATATGTGGGGATTGCTTTTGTTTTAAACTTTTTTAATTTTTTTCGGAAAAATCATGATGGTTGGTATGGATTTTGACAAAGCTTATGTTTTTGTGAAATTTCTCGGGCAATTTTAATTATTTTTGAAAAAGGTCTTCGGAAATGAACTAGAAATTAAATTTCGAACACGTAGATACCAAATATGTGGGGATTGCTTTTGTTTTAAACTTTTTAAATTTTTTTCGGAAAAATCATGAT